>ML677326.1:29631464-29749051 GCA_007922305.1 Dermatemys mawii
TCTATCTATCTATCTATCTATCTATCTATCTATCTATCTATCTATCTGACATAACTGGAATAAGTTTTATGCTACACATGCCATGTAACATATCTCTGTAAAAGTTATGATCTACTGAATACATTCCTCCTGTTGTATGCATGTATCATTTTTGTATTCAAAGGTTATGAATATTGGCTATGTACTTGTTTAATTTTAAATAGCCTCAGTGAAGCAGTTGGGCAGCTTCCTAAGAAAAGACTATTTTCAATAAGTGCCCAATCAAGAAACCCTTAAGTCAATAATGAACTTGGAGATGCCAATCCACATCTGAGCTTTCCTGGGAATGTGGCTTGGCTGATAAGGAACTCAGTCATGCATGGACATGTGACTTTTCCATGTGACTCCAAAACTCCATCTTGGAGCGGGATTCTACACAAGGAAAGGGGAGGGGTGCCCACCCACAAGAGAAAGTGTATTTAAACCCATGGGAGACCCCTCTATTTTTGTCTTCAGCTGGCTCAAGATATAGCCTCTCCACCCCCCGCAAGGATACCTGAAAGAAACTGGAACAAATAACAGTAGCCACACTGAGTGTGAGTGATTGCTGGACCCAGGCTGGAAGAGGAGTAGTCTGTCAAAGGAAGCTTACTGGAACACCTCTGAGGGTGAGGTTTTATCTATATTCAGTTTTCTTACTCTATTAGACATAGACTTGTGTGTTTTATTTTATTTTTCTTGGTAATTCACTTTGTTCTGTCTGTTACTACTTGGAACCACTTACATCCTACTTTCTGTAACTAATAAAATCACTTTTAACTTATTAATTAACCCAGACAATATAGTAATACCAGGGTGGGGGGCACAAACAGCTGTGCATATCTCTATTTCAGTGTTATAGAGGGCAAACAATGTATGAGTTTACCCTTTATAAGGTTTATACAGGGTAAAATGGATTTATTTGGGGTTTGGATCCCATTGGTAGTTGCAACAAAGAGTCCTGTGGCACCTTAAAGACTAACAAAAGTATTGAAGCATAAGCTTTCATGGGTTAACACCCATTTTGTTGGATGCATCATTGGGAATTGGACATCTGAGTGTTCAAGACAGGAACACTTCTTAAGCTGTTTTCAGTTAAGCTTGCAGTTCGTGGGACGTAATTCAGACCTGGGTCTGTGTTTGTGGCAAGCAAGTGTGTCTGGCATAACCAGGCACGGGCAGAAGTATTCTTGGCACATCAGTTGGTTTCTGTGATCCAACCCCATCACAGTAAGAAACAGCCCTTGTTCTTGAAAGTAGCCAGATCACTTTCCCCAACACAATTTAAACCAATAAATCTTTTGTTCACTTTGAAACTGTCTTTAATCTTATCCATTCATTCCACCCAGAGCCAGTTTACATCAAAACTGAATCAAAACCTTTGTTTCTAATTGCTTACATGATGACACAAAATCCATAACCTCTGGTCCTATTGAAGTCAGTAGAAAAATTCTCACTAGCTTCAATCGGAGCAAGGCAGCCTATATTTCAGATATTTTTTTCTCCTATATAACAGACTATAGGATTCAGCCCATTCCACAAGATAGCAAGTGAGTTCATGAGAACTTGCAAATGTATCTTAAACAACTTAAACAAGATAAACAAAAGAAACTATTTTTCAATTCTCCTCATACACGTCCATTCAGGCCTACTTCTTTTTCAGCCAATTGCTAAGACAAACAATTTTGTTGACATTTACAGAAGAAAATTCTGCCCGCTTCTTATTTACAGTGTCATCTGAAAGTGAGAATAGGCATTCACGTGGCACTTGTGCAACGTTGCAAGGTATTTATATGCCAGATAGGCTAAACATTTGTATAACCCTTCATGCTTCGACTTGTAGACTCTAAAGTTTTACATTGTTTTGCTACAGAATGCAGTTATGTACAACATTAATAATAATTCTACATTTGTAAATTGCATTTTCACAATAAAGAAATTGCACTATGGTACTTGTCTGAGGAGAACTGAAAAATAATATTTCTTTTGTTTACCTTGTATACAGTGCAACTATTTGTAATAAAAATAATAATGTAAAGTGAGTACTGTACATTTTGTATTCTTTGTAATTGAAATCAATGTGTTGGAAAATGTAGAAAAAATATCCAAAACATTTTTAATAAATTTAAATTGGTATTCTCTTATTGTTTAACCATGCAATTAAAACTGGAATTAATCACAATTATTTTTTAATCTGACAATTATTTGTGATTTTTTTAAATCATTTGACAGTCTGAGTTCTCACAAAAAGTTTGGGTTTTACAAATCAGAATCTTCCAGTTAAAAAAGGTATAATTGAAAAAATTCCAACTAATTCTACATGTCAGCATCAGATTCACCATTAGTTCAACAGCTCATGCTGTTAGGGTTGGCACTTTGCCCAAAGAAGACATTTACCAATTTTAGCCCCCACCCTTCATATGGTAGTGGATGGAAATCATGTGCCCAGTCTGTTCTCAGATTCATAGTTTACAAGGTCAGAAGGGACAATTGTGATTATCTAGTCTGACCTCCTGTATAAAATGGGCCATACAACTTCCTTCCAAAAAAATTCCTAGATCATGTCTTTAAGAAAAAAATCAATCTTTATTTAAAAATCTATCAACACTTGGTATTTTTTCCAATGGTCAGTTGTCCTCACTGTCAGCATTTACACCTTATTCCCAGTCTGAACTTGACTGGCTACAACTTACAGCCACTGGATCATATTTCTTTCTGCTAGATTGAAAAGCCCATTATTAAATATTTGTTCTCTGTGTAGATACTTCTAAGAGTAATGAAATCACTCTTTAACCTGCTCTTTGTAACCTTAATAGATTGACGTCCTTGAGTCTATCACTGTAAGGTATGTTTTCTTATCCTTTACTCATTCTTGAGGCTCTTCTTTGAACCCTCCCCAATTTATCAACTTCCTCTTCAATGCTGGGCATAGTATTCCACCAGTGGTCACACTAGTTGCAAATACAGAGGAAAAAATAACCTCTGACCCACTGCTCAAGATTCCCCTGTTTATACATCCAGGACTGCATTAGTTCTTTTGGCCACAGTGTCACATCGAGAGCTCATATTCAGCTGAGGCCTGCACATTTTTTCCGAGTCACTACTCAGAAAAATAGATTTCTCCATCCTGTAATTATGACCTCCATTCTTTGTTTCTAGATGTATACATTTACATTTAGATCAGATTAAAATGCATATTATTTGCTTGTGCCCAGCTTACAAAGTGATCCAGATCACTCTGAGTCAGTGACCTGTACTCTTTGTTATTTACCACCACCCCAATTTTTGTGTCATCTGCAAACTTCATCAGTGCTGATTTTACATTTTCTTCCAGGTCACTGAGAAAAATGTTAAATAGTGTAAGGTCAGTGTCTCTTCCTGCCCATTGACAGTTCCCAATTTACAATTACATATTGAGTCTGTCTCAGGACCCAGTTTTTAATCCATTTAACATGTGCCATGTTAATTTTATACTGTTCTAGTTTTTGTTGTGGGCATATGGCTCTGATTGCAGGATTGGAGTCAGAGTATGTACTTAAAGCAGAGACTGGCAACCTTTCAGAAGTGGTGTGCCGAGTCTTCATTTATTCACTCTAATTTAAGGTTTCGCATGCCAGTAATACATTTTAACATTTTTAGAAGGTCTCTTTCTATAAGTCTATAATATAGAACTAAACTATTGTTGTATATAAAGTAAATAAGGTTTTTAAAATGTTTAAGAAGCTTAATTTAAAATTATATTAAAATGCAGAACCCCCCCAGTCTGGTTGCCAGGACCAGGGCAGTGTGAGTGCCACTGAAAATCAGCTTGCATGCTGCCTTCGGCACAAGTGCCATAGGTTGCCTACCCCTGACCTAAAGTTTCCATACCAGTTCATCTAACCTATTGCTGAATCTTTAGGATGCAATGGTGTAAAATCCCAATCTCTCTCAACTCCCATTGATGTCCTGATACTTTATAACATAATCCAGAATCCCCTCACTCCAACAGAGGTTTTATGAATTAAATTAATGAAAAAAGCATGCCAGGAAGTGGGAGTGTGCGATGAACTTCAATAAAGCTAGGAACTAAAGCAATTCAGCCTTACAAAAAAGATAATTACTTATAACATTATATGCACTTAGACAATTTATTTAAATAGTTACTCATAGTGCACGAATTTATGAACTATACCATTAAGACTCATTTTTAATCTTAATTTTAGAAAATTATTTCATAATATGTATTGTAGCAAAAATGTTCCTAGCAAGATAATTATTGTAAAAATATCTGTTTAGGATAATTTGATTAGAGTAACAGTGTGTGTGAGAATAATAATGATTAGGGGGGAGGGAAATATTTTCTTTTCTAGAAAGTATTCCAAAGATGTTGAATAAATAAAAAAAAATGAAACTTTTCTATCAGGATTCTTACTAGCAACATCTTAAATGAGCCACACTGTTTTTGTTACTGTGAAAACAAATGTGTGAATGAAAAATGTCAGTTATACTCTTAACTGTAATTTATGTGGAGGGTACAATCACAGAGTCATAAGATTAGAAGGGACCACAAAGTCTAACCCCTGCCAAGATGCAGGATTTGTTGTGTCTAAATGATCCAAGACAGATGGGTATCTAGTCCCCTTTTGAAAACATCCAATGAAGAAGCTTCTACAGTCTCTCAAGGCAATCTGTTCCATTGTCCTACTGTTCTTACAGTTAGAAAGCTTTTTCCTGAGATTTAATCTAAATCTGTTGTGCTGCAGTTTGTTCCAATTACCTCTTTTCCTGCCCTCTGTGGCAAAAGAGAACAAATTTTCTCCATCTTTTTCATGGCAATGTTTCAAGTGTCTGAAGACAACTATCATATCCCCACTTAATCTGCTCTTTTCCAAACTAAAGAGACCCAGTTCCTTCAGCATTTGCTTATATGGCTTGCATTTCGTCCTTTTGATCATCTGTATTACTCACCTCTGGATCCTTCCCACTTTCTCTACATCCTTTCTATATATTGGTAACCAAAACTGGACACAGTACTCCATCTGAGGCCTAACCAGAGGCGAGCAAAGTAATACTATCACCTATCACTTGCACGTTATGCCTCTGTTAATACGACCTAATATTTAATTTGCTGTTTTTGCAACAGCATCATGTTGCTGACTCATGTTGAGGTTGTGATCTACCACCACTCCCAGATCCTTCTTAGCATTGTTGCTGGCAGGCCAGTTTTCTCCAGTTTCTGGATTTGTGTATTTGGTTTTTCTTCCCAAGTGTAGAAAGTATTGATGAAATTTTGAAGTTATAAATAGCAATAAAGCTAATCTTCCATTTCATTCTTTTCCAGCTTACAAATGTGTTTACTGATCCAAGCCAAAAGAATTAAAATCTGTAATAGATTTCTGATTTAAAAAGCATTATTTTAAAAAAGAGAAAGATGTGATTTTGGATATTTGAGGTAATGGAAAAAATAATAATCTTTTTCTCACTTTCTCCTATTATATCACAGCTCTAGACCAAGAAATTCAATAAAGTAATCTAGAGACTAATTTTTGAATTGTGTGAAAACCCAAAGCAATTATGAGCACAAAGCCATAATATAATATAGTCAAACTAATAATGGTGGCAGTAGCACAGTTGCAAACAATACTGCGCAGACCCGACACTACATCAGGAAAATTGTGTACCTGTGCAGTGTTGTTTGCAGTTGGGACAGATATCCAATAGTAATGGATATCATACTTAGAAGGAAAACTGCATTGATATAGCAATGTGTTTTCTATCAGAGACTCTCAAGTGTCCAAAATTAAAAATCACCATTTTCTGGGCCCTCTTCCACTCTAGCCACAGAGCTAAGTACATGTTTATATCAAACTCAACCTGAGCCTGTGCTGGAGATTTGTTAGATTCTTTGAAGCTGGCTGGAAGATATTCTCACAGCTGGAAAACCCATTAATGCCTTTCTCCAACAACCTACCTCAAGCCCCCATGATAAGCTTAATATCAGTCTTCAAGTGGATTTGGAGGCCTCCTTCTTTTCCCCTTCACTGCCTCCTTGGATAGGGCGTCTCTCTCTCTCTCTCTAGGGCTTTAGGTGGCCTTCAGGATGATCCGTTGCCAATCCTCACTACCTCTGAGGGAAGGAAACATTCTGAAACCCATCTTCCCCATGGGACAGCAGAGGGAGAAGCATTCCTCCTCATGTTAAAATAGCTACTACAAATTCCAAAGAATGGAAAAACTTTATGGAACATTAGCACATTAACTAGGGAACCATCAAAGATTCCCTTCAATAGGAAGTGAAGAATTAGAAGTCCTAGCACAGAATTACCAGGGGACCCCAAAGACTTCTTTAGCAATTTTTCTAAGTCTTACATCTTGCTGCCCAAATCCTGGGCTTTGTGCAGCAGTCAGTGCAGCGGAAGAGCAGTGTTGCCAACTTTAGTGATTGTATGAATCTCATGATATTTGGTGTTTCTCTTGATGCCACCAGCACCTGCAGTAAAATGATTATGTAAGAATCTCAGATTTCATGTTTTGGAAAAATAGATTTCTAATATCGGTAGTTTCATAGAAAAGCTTGAAAATGTGACCCCACTGCAATCTAAAGGCTCAAAAAACAGAAGATAAAGAAAATTGTCTCACTTTCGTTATTTAAAATTACATGATTTTTAAGCCAGTCCCATGATTTTTGTGGAGTGGTGCATTTATTTTTGAATTATTGGTATTGGCAATATTAGGAAATAAAAACTATTGTAAATAACCACACTCTACTCTCAGATAGGTCCTGACCCCACATAAACAGTAGTGTAGACATTAGTAGTACTGATAGCTGTAACACTAAACCATAAACTGAGAAGAAAATTGTTGTGAAGATTCCAACTATCCTGGACACCTGGGCATCTGCAGCTTAGTGGGTTTAACCAAAAACGAGATACCTACGGTGGTTATGAAATAAAACAGCATGATTAAGATAAAGTAAAAGGCACAGGCTAGTTAGAATGTAGAGTAATTCCATTAAAGAGATTACACAAAATGACATGAAATAACATAATTAAAAGTTCTAATAATGAATAACTGATCATCTCATTCTTCTGATTGACTAGTTACCACATTGTGGCCACATTAATTCTAATCTCTATGGGTCCATGTGCTTCAATCTGAGCGTTCTTCCAAAATCAGGGTATTAAAGTCTCTATGTTGTAAGTGTGCTGAGCAGATGTCATTCCACTTTGGTCCAGGAACTTTTATCTGGTTTCAGCTGCTGTTCTTGAAATGCATCTGCACTCCTCAGACCTACCAAGCATCCCTGCACCTGAATCTAGTTCCGTGGATGCCTCTGGTCCTTGATAGAGTTCCATAGAAACTCCCTTGAAGTCTTTCAATTTTCCTTAAAAAACAACAACTTTTGATCCAATTCTATACCAAGCAACCCCTCATAATAAAGCACACAGGCATGAACCCTATTCATAAAAACTACAGATATTTCCCAGCTTGTTACAAAAGTTGAACAAAGTCAAGCATAAAAAAATATTTTAAACGCAGTAAAGTCTATAGCCATAGTTCTCCAACTTTATCATAGTGAGCTTCCCTAAGCAAAGAAAAAAAAAAGACTGCCTCGCCCCCTAGTTTACTAAAACAACATAACAAACTGAAATTTCTATAGTTGAATAAAATCAATAAAAAAATAGAAGGGATTTGATCAATATGGATCAGTTTGAGGTTCAGAAGTATAAATTTTAAGTTCAAAAACGTAAAAATGGAAGCAGCTAGAATAAAACTTCACATACATTTCAGGAAACAGGACATCAAACAATATATTAATTCAGAATATCCATCAGTTTTACCTTATCAGTGCAGGGAGTGTGTTTGTTTCCTCACTATACAAAGTGGTGGAATTCAGGGTTGCAGTGTAGAAAGGAAGAGACGTAAATCATCTTCAGTACAAAGCCAGGAGCGATACTTTGTTCTGATTGTGGTTATTGCGGAGAAGCCTGACTTTCATAGGTAGGTGAATGAAAAAGGAATGAGGACTTTAAGTGTGTTAACTCATGAAACTCAGATATCACTGATAACCAAATGTCTGTGACTGGCATTTGTGAAAATTTATGCTGCAGTTCCTTGTCACGTGACAGATCGATAAGGCTTTCCTCTTCTTTTGAAGACAGCATATCTGTGGGGTTTGGCTTAAAGCTGACTGGGTTCCTGATCCATTGATCACATTTGTCTTTGCCCACTTCTGGAAAGTATCCTTGAAACTGCTCCTACAGACCCTCTAAGTGCTGAATAATTACATCCTGGATAGTGTCAACTGACAAATCATCGCGCTGTTACACAACATCCTCCAGCATAGATGCTGACTCCATAGGTGTTCCACGGCACAAACATGAAAACAAATATGAGGTGCTCAGCACCCACCTGCCACAGTGATTCCAGCCACAGGGCTGGCTACCAATCAGCTGATCAGAGGGCCCTCAGGACTGGCCGCTGATCAGCTGTTCAGCCAGAGGGAGGCACTCAGGATTGGGGGTAAGAGAAGAGGAAGTGGTGTGGAGCAGGGGAGTCTATGGGGAGAGGGCAGAGTGGAGGTGGGAAGAGGTGGAGTGTGAGTGGTGCCACAGGGTGGGGGGCATAGCAGGGGCGGGAAGATGTGGAGCCAGTGTGTGGTTTCAGGGGAAGAGAAGGTGCAGAATGGAGGCAGAGCAGCCACTAGGAAAATACAAGTTAGTGCCTATGTCCTCCCATGTTGAAAATATGCAAACAGATCCCTGCTGCACATGTGAAGACCGCAGCTCAAGTTTGTTAATGAATGCTGCTATCCTATTATTAGCAATGAAAACATTTGAATCTAATAACTGAAGTGACACATTCAGATAATGCAGTTGCTCAAATATGTCAGCCAGATATGGTAACAAGGATATCTGAGTGTTACTGTACAAGTGGAGAGTCGGCAGGAAAAATATGGACTTCCTCATGCAGTTCACATTGTTTTGTCTGTACCTTGTCCCTAGACAGCCAATGAACTTCTGCATATGAAAATTGTGTGAAGTTTGTCCCCATCTCTTCCGATAAGATGCCAAAACACTTGAATTAACCAGGACGACTTTATAAAGTTTACAATTTTTACTGCAACTGTAAGATTATTGCTGAGCAGATCTGCCATCTTCTTAGCAGCCAGTGCCTGTCTGTAGAGCATACAAAGATTCCAGGTGGCTGTTGGGGCCACTTCCTGTACCCTTGTCATAAGCCTTCTATACTGTCCTGGCATAGACCATGGTCCATCAATGGAAATTCCAAAGAAGGTCTGTGACTTGGACAAAATTATTCGTTTAAAAAGTTGTTCACTGATTGCTCACGTTGGAAGTTGATGACAAAATAGAAATTCTTCTAATTCTGTTGCCATAGCAAACCAATATACATCAAATATACAAATATACAGCATCTAGCCAGACTCATCTATCTAAATTGAACAATGTGGGCTCTGACAAACACTTTCTAGGAGAGGCTCTTTTTACATCCATAACCTTCTCCACAATATGGCATGAAACAGTGTCATTAGATAGTGTGATCATGTCTAGCTGTGATGCCACTTTTTCTCCTATCATCACCACACACAAATCCTTTGAAGCTGGAAGAAACAGTTTCTTACTTATGTCATACAGCTTACCCGCTTTGGCAATGTCCAAAATCACACATGGTAAGAAATCTCAGTAGCCTTCATGTTAACAGCTCTGTACACTTCAGGCTTTTTCTGTCCTTTTTTGTCATTTTATAATGAACTTCTCCTATGAAAATTAAAGGAAATGTGTATCAATAAAGTTAGCTATTCTAAATTTGAAGCATCAACTGTACATAAATGTACAGTTACAGACAGCTGACAGATATACCAGTTAGGAAGTAAGAAAAAATGGGAAAGAATTGGAATGAAGGAGGAAATGTGAGCGGCTCATGATCAAGAACATTTTTTTTTTTAGAAAGCAAGGTGAGCAATCAGACTAAATGGGAATTGAAAAACTGAATCAGACCAGAGATCCAGTTTCCTGTCTCTGACAGTGGCCAGTACCGAACAAAACATTTTAGTTTTCTTGAAACAAAATATTTTGATCCAAAATAAACCCTTTTTCATAATTTTGTTGCTAAGAAATTTCTCATTTTTTGTTTTGTTTAATTTCAGAACAGAAAACAGTTGATTTTCCAAATTCCTTGCAAAACAAAAAATCTGGATCCTAGTGGGGATACAGGCACTGGGAGGGAGTTTGGGTAGAGGAGAGGGCTCAAGGTTGGGGCAGGGGGTTATGATGCAACAGCAGGGGTGCGGTACAGGCTCTAGAAGGGAATTTGGTTGTGTGAGGGGGCTCCGGGCTGAGGCAGGGGGTTGGGGTATAGGAGTGAGTTTGCAGTGCTGGCTCTAAGACAAGGTTCGGGACTGGGCCAGTGGCTTAGAGATGGTGGGGGAGAGGCATGCAGGCTCCAGCCATGTGTCACTTACCTCAGATGGCTCCCAGGTGGCAGCACAGCAGGGCTAAAGCAGGCTCCCTGCCTGCCCTGGCCCTGCACTACTCCCAGAAGCAGCTGACATGTTCTTGCAGTGCCCCCAGTTGGATCAGGGGTCTCCATACACTGACTTAACCCCAATCACCAACTCCACATCTCCCATTGGCGAGGATCTGCGGGCCATGGGAGCTGAGGGGGTGAGCGTGCCTTAACCCTGCTACACTGCTGCCCAGGAACCGCCCAAGGTAAGCGGGACTAGATAACTGTTGCCACTTGGAGCTATGGGGGCAATGCCTGTCTGCAGGCTCTTTCCCCATAGCTCCACTTGGCCATAATTCCCAGCCAATGGGGCTTTAATGTTTATATGGGGGCAGTGTGCAGAAATCCTTGCCTCCCCTCAAGGGCTGCAGAGACATGCTGTCCACTTCTGAGAGCAGTGTGAGGCCAGGACAGGCAAGGAGCCTTTCTTATCCCTCTGAGCTGCTGGACTTTTACCAGTCTAAAATCTCCCTGTTTGGCTTCAGTAGCCTCCTGGAGATAGAGCCCAATTCTGGGAGACTCCCAACAAAACGAAGGGTTGACAACCCTTGCTGTGACAGCAAGGAACATTGGTGGCTCAGTTCTCAGTGTCAGTAAGTCTTTTTAGGCCTTACATCTCAACACACCTGACAAATTGTTGTCATGATACATAACCAAAGGGTGGCATATAATAAATCACTGGAAAACTAATAATTCATTGATCATTAGTATTCTTGTGTGATATATTTTGGTATTTGTGTACAAAGGATTATAAATATATGCTAGAGTAATGTTCTTAAATGAGTTTGGCAAGAAATGCAAAAGTATAGTTTGCCTTCAATAAAAGGAAATATATTTGTTTGTTTGAGCAGACTGGTTGTGAGGTGGGGAAAATGAAGGTACATTTACATTAAAGGTAAACAAAACAATCAAATGAATGGATCAGGGAAATAGCCTCTTAACTACAAGGACCAGAAGGGTCTGAACTTCAAATGATAAACAAATGAAACAACTGATGGTATACAATATTATAAAAGTGTATAAACTAAGGTCTTTAAGGAAAATTTGTGACACGCTGGTGATCAGGATCACATTGTGAAACATCTTCATTAACACTGTATGAGGAATTATGGATAATCACTGATATTATGATTTAAAATCTGTAACCAAACAAAAGTTGTATCTACCTGGGTCCAATGTAAATAAAACAGTGTGGTATCAAAACAAAGGAAGCCCCATTTACCTAAAAATCAGGAGGGGGATTGGAAACTGCACCCCCAGGAAGCTTTCCTGCCTCTTGAAGCATGGTCAAAGAACGTTGGAAAGACAGCATAGCATCTCACAGACTATCAGGAGAGAGAAGCTTTGGCTGGGCTTATTTTCAAAGAACACATTTGAAAGGTTTACTCGACTATAAAAAGAAAATGGAGATGGCCATTGAATTGGAAGGGCTAGTGCACTTGAAATCACAGAACTTCACAGTCTCTGGGAACTGAGTTTAGGTGAGAAACCTGTTTAGGCACAGACTATGAGGTGCTGAAATTAAATTTTAGTCTTAGAAAAGTATTTTTACTTTTGTTTTCTTGTAAACGTTTCTACCTTTATCCCTTGTACCTCATGTCCCTTAAATCTTTGACTTTTTGCTTTTCAATATACTTGTTTTACTTTCACTATTAAGAAATTCAGTGCTGTGCTTGCAATAAGAGTGTTTGTCATACTCCATTTAAATTAATTATCTGTAGTGTATCATCTCTTTAAAGGAGAAATAAACTTCTGAGAGTGTTCCAGGAGATGTTTGGACACTGCAAGAGATATCTCTGGGGAACTTGGGAGTTGGGATTCACCTATTGTTACCTGAAAGGCAAGGTTTGGACTGGTAGAGGCGTGAAGATTTTGATGGCAAAGCAAACAAGCTGGTGTGTCAGGAAGTTGTCACACTGCATAGCAGTTGAAAAACTCTCACTTGCTGAAGCTGAGAGGGGGTAATGCAGTAACTCACAATTCTGGGAACCTCAGCAGATTGTCACATTGCCTGATGATTTTGGGGAAATTCAGGATGGGAGGTTGTTGGGGTCACTCTGCAAAAACTAATGGGTAGCGGAAACCAGGGTGTGATCTGCATATTTATGATCTGGCTGTTGGTGTCAGGGCTGTGAGAAACAATAGAATAGCATCGAAGGCACCCTGAATTGCAGGTCAGTTGGTAACATAGCTCCTTACTGGGCTGGGTTTAACCCCTAAGCATCACAGGGGGATAGTTTATGTATTGTTAATTTTGTCCTTTATTATCCAAATCCCTTTTCTAATTGTCCCCTATCCTAAGTTCCACATACCTAATAAAGCCCCAGGTATGGTTTTACTACTCTGGGAATGTGATAACTGTTTTATTGTGCTCCAGTAGTCCTGTATATGAAAGTAGGTGTAGGATATTTTCCAAAGGATAGGCCTTCTGTTTTCTCCACATTAGGAGTGCTTCCTTTGGTGCAGACACCAAACACCCTTATAAATGAACCCTTCAGGGTAAAACGGAGAAGGGTTCAGCCATACCTCAGGGCTGGGTTATGTTTAATATGTATGTACAAAGCTTAGCATACTGGGGCTCTGATCCCCAATTGGGACTATTAGATACTACCATAAAACAATAGCAAATACTAATAAATAACACCTGCATTCACTTCTGCCTCAGCTGTGGATTGATCCAGTTAGTTCATTTCCTCTCCTAATTTAATTTTCCATTCTGATGATTCAGTGTCTGCTACAGCAGAACTTAGATATTTTTTTAAAAATGCCCCTAACATTTTTACTAGTTGCTTCTGGCTCATTAGTCAAAGCTTTCTGGCCCTCCTTCTCCATTCATTCCTGATTGCTGCAATCATAGTTTTATGGTTTTGTTTTTGTGATCCTCTGAGTTAATCATTCCCCTGATTTTCCCACTATAGTAACGGTGTTCTGTAGACCAGTGAAAGAAATGTGCTGTCTAATTGATTTTTCCTAAAAGTTGCTCTCCGTGGTTTGCTTTTGTCTGATTCTTTTTGTGAGTGCATTTCTAAGTCTAAATAACTCTTCCAGCTCTTTTCTCATTAGCTAACATTCATGATACCAAACAGTAGTTATAACAATATTCACAGCTTCACGTACACAGGTTTTTGCAACAGAGGCTGATATTCAAATGGAATCACCCTGCTCCTTATTGTCCTCAAAACCATTTAAGGAGTCAAGATTTGAGTTAGGTTCTATATTTTGTGCTGTATGCTTTTCTCTTCCTGATTCAAGAGCTCTTGAGTTTACCTCCCATCCTCACCAGCATTTTAAATATGTTTGAATATTCTTACTTTACTTTCCAACCTGCTCGACTACTTTGGTTTAAATCAGAGATGCTGATGTGATTGAACCTAGAAGCAGAAACGTGCAGGTTAGCTCAGGAAACAAAACTTTGGGAGTCTGATCCTTTGAGATGCTGGATAATCCTGAGCAGTGCTGAGCACCCTCATTCCCAGTGAATCAGTGGGAGTTGAGAATGCTCCAGAAGATGCTCAGAATCACTCAGAACACGCTCAGCATCTTGCATCATCAGGCACAAAATGTAGCACACAGAAATAATGTATGGCTGTTTGCTGTCATGAGCATTCATATTTGTCTGGTTCCTGAAGATAGTGCTCATAATTCCAGGTCTTTATTGAATGGTTTATATAGTCCCTCCAGTTTATAATCTTATTTTGCTCAGTAGCATGCATATTAAGGAGTGACCCCTTGAGTCTGTTCTGCACACTCTCTGCTGACTATTTGAAGCTTAGAACATCAACCTGGATTTTATGAGTCTCACGTCTCATGGGGTGCAGCCACCAAATGCTCTTTCCATATTATTAGGTGATAAGAGTATCTCAGTTAGATCCCAGCTGTTTGGGAGGCAGTTCTAGTATAAAGAAAATGCAAAATACTACCCAAGAAGGTTTAATGTCTTTACAGTTTGATCTAGTCTGCATACTTAGTCACTTTGCAGAGGCCAGCTACCACATGGAGAATTGCCTTAAGTTGAGACTGTAACCATCTAATGCAGAGACCCTGTTTCTAAATGTCTCCTCAGTATACTGTTTCTGAATCTTCATCTACATGACAGTTAGGTATTATTTATTTATTTATTTTTAGATCTAGTAAAAAAAATAAGACAAATCCAAACCCCCCACTTTTTCAGTTTTTAAATGAAAAATTGAAAGTGGAAACAGAAAACATTTCATTTTCCACAAATTTGATTTTGGAAAACTATTTTTTTTCCTGAGAAGATCAGTTTTGGTTTTTGTTCTTTTGTGCAAGGGAAAAAAATAAATTCATCTTGATCATTTAACAAAAATACATATCAATTTTTGTTACCAAGGCTCTAATTATTAGAGCTATAATTATTCTACATTTCTCTGATTATATGATTATTTTTGTAATTCACCTTTAATACATCATGAACAGCTTTCTGCTTCCTGTCCTCCTTCCCAAACCAGCTGGATTTCTACATATTTTTGTACAGATACAAATTCAAACACCCTTCCCTAAGCGGGGCATGAAAAGTAAGCTTCAGTGAGGTAAACATTCTGATTCCATGGGTCCCTTAATGAACACGTGGGAGTATAACAGAAAGTTATCCTAATCCATCTGTGCCTTTACTCTCTGGGTATAACTTTTTTAAAAATGTTTTTCTTCTCATTTTTCCCTCTTGTCAAAGCTTCCTACTGCTTCTCCTGCTGCTTCTCCAGGTGGGAGGCAGGAGAGGGGGAGAACAAAATTGGTTCCTGCTGTCTCTCCTGATCCTGCTCCACTGCACAACTGCCTCAGGAAGGAGTCCTAGACCAGCTTATTATTGACTAGTTCTCCCTTAAGAGAATCAAATCCCCACTGATCTATTCAAGCTTTCCTCTTATTTGTAAATAGTAATAATCAATCAGTGAATAGAACAATACTGTGACAGAGGGGATAAACCATTTAATATAAAATTGTGACTAGTATACAGTAACAGCAATCCTTAAAGCAAAGTTTTGAGCATACCATGGGCTCAAATACATCTCCTTGTATCATTCATTGAATAAACATGAATGCAAACACATTCATATATATATATATATATATATATATATATATATATATATATATGTGAATAATTTTTTTATATTTGCACACATATACAAACATGTGTACACACACGCATCCATTATAGTTACCTACACGCATTACATATCTATATCTATCTACATACCTACACACATATATTCTGTACAACTTGGTAGTTTCAAGGAAAAAAACTTTCTACTTCTTTTAATTAGTATCACTCTTCTTGTTCTAATCTGCATGCCTCCCACTTTCAAATAGTTTCTTTTTCCTGATACTGACCTGCTCTTAACAGTGTTTAAAAAACCCCCATCAGTATGAGGCTCCTTGTGATGCACTGCATCCTGATTAGAAGCTATCGAGCCATTTCTTCAATAAGGCTGCTGTACTTTGTCTCCAAAATCTATTAACATTAACTTTGTATACCCCACACTTTTAGACTTTAGATCTCAGGTGACATGTGTGCTGTGCTATGTCTGGCTACACTGCATTAAATACTGGCTGTCTCTTGATTAAATACAATCTGGTGAAAAGTAGATTTAAAAATGTGTTGTGCTGGTATGAATAGAAGTTATCCAGGAACTGTGAGAAACAGGTATTTTCTAAAAAAATGTCGAGAAGATGTTTTCTGGTGCTGAATCCTCATGCATGTCTATTTATATAATCACCTGAAAACCAGGAGTGAACTGAGTGGGAAAAAATGCCCAGACTTGCTATATCTCCAGCAAACTTGGCTTCTGGGCAGAACAAATTCACTAGAGATGAGAAACCTCAGACTTGATCATTGAGGCCAATTAAATGAATTACTGTAGAAGAACAGAAGATAATTCATGAGTGACATCTAATCTATTCTAATTTAATTGCACAAAAACTTAATGTGGGTAGTTTCAGTGTCTGTAGTGTATTGTGTGATTTTATGTGGAGTAGCACCCTTTTTAGAAAGCTTTTCTGGGGACATACAGTAAATTCTGAATTTGGTTGTGAGTGTGTAATCTATTGCTTTCCATTTGAAACCAAGTTATTAAGGAATTGTAATGATAACCCAATAGAGATAATTGTCATTTTGCCACTTGTACACTTCTTTAAGAGATACAAAGGGTTCTTCTGACCTGTAGGCATAAATTATAATGTATTGTCAAGAGTAATTTTTATCAGAAATAAATCTGTTAGTTTATGTCCGTTTAAGATGATATATCACCAACAAGAGAGGGAAATGATTTAATTTCTTTTCACTGAAGTAACATATCTACAATGTGACCATTCTAAGATGGATACATAGTATTTAAAATGTAAGCACAGTCAGGTCATGAGGCTTATTATGTGGCAGACTGGGGCCTGGCTTGTGCACCTCCGCAATGGGTCAAGGGGGTATGAGGCACCATCTACCTTTCTGGCACTAATTACCATGGTAGTGGGTATCAATGCAGAAAGGAGAGCAACTTCTGAGGTATTCCTACATTTCCCCCTGCATTCTTGAAAATGGGTGGGATGAGATGGGAAGTGGCAGGCATCACCTCTCTCACCTTCAATAAGCCAGCTAGCATACCTATGCCAATGCACTGAGGCAGGTATACCATACAAGACAGAGGCCTCACACAGGGTACTTCCCCCATGAAACAGAGAGGCACAGGATCTGCTGTCAAGGTTGCTCCTGACACAGTGCATTTCACTGCTCCTTGCTCAAACAAAGCCCCTCTATTTTCCATCTTTCTTCAGTCTCATGCAGTCTTCCTAATACAGGCCTCCTCTTGTTATACTTACACATACATTAATCCTGCCTGACAATAATCTATAATTAATGTATCTCAGGTGAGTGTTGTCATGCAAGTCTCAGCTATTTTCTCTTGTATGACTCTTAGCAAACCACTTAAAATGTCTAGAGTAATATCCTTTACATTATTATTCAGAAGTGTCTTACATCTTCTTCAAAGGGTAGATTCAGAATTGTTACATCCAAACGGTATAGTGATCTTTATGGACTATCACCATGTTTGTCTATAAACCTAAATGGAGACAGAAAGAAATTGTTGCCCTTGATTGTCCCCTCCATTTGAAAACCCACACAGAGGACTTTAAAATGAGTTACCCAGTCTCTAATATTTTACCTTTCATCATGGCACCTGAACTTCACTGTGAGGTTCCCACTGCAAAGTTTCCTTTAAGAGAGGGGTCAAGGTTTACTCACCACTACTGGAATGGAATTGGGCAGGGGATAGATCTCAGGGGAAAGTCCCATAGGAATCAACAGAAAATGATACACTTTTTACAGATTTTGGAACTATGCTAAGGAAAATGACAGAGAATGATATTCCTGATAGAGATTTTTATTGGATGGTTCAAACAACCTACAGAAAGAATATATACTGTCTTCAAATCTGTAAATTTTAGAGTAACCTTTACAATGTCCTGCTGATTTCATATTCATTACATTCTTTAGGGCTTTTCCATATACACAAAGGCCACAGCTGCCCATAGAGACCCCCTGTCTCCAGGATCCTCTGCCTTTTATTAGATACGGGGCAGAAAACATGCAACCTTAACTCCAGTCAAAACACAGCAATATAATACCTCTTCACATTACCCACATAACATTACCACAACCAGTTCAAACAACATAGTCTGAAATTGTGTTTGTCATCTTACAGACAATTTCATCATAAATAAACTAACAAGTCCCTCCATTATCAAACTTTCAACGCGACACACAATTATAATCATGATCTTAAAATCTACTCCATTCACACAAGCCAATCAGCTTGAACCCTACCACAATTTAATGTGGCAAACATAAAAAAAAAATCCATTTCTACCAGTTCTGCATGATCAGAGTTTACGGCTGAACATTTTGTGTGCAGGTCGAGAGGGGAGGTATGATTGTGTAGGTGTGAGTGAGATTATGTGCAGAAAGACAAATTGTGATTGCAAGTTGCTATGGTTGGATAAAGATAAAGATTAGTGGTTAGGGTAGGAAGCATTGTCTCTTTCCTGCACTTCACCAGTGCTGCAGAACATCAAACCTGGACTTAACATTTTTCTGGTTCCCAAAAAGAGGGCACTGTCAGAGGGGGAGTGAGGGGGAGAGAAGGAGAGCTGGAGAGGGGGGTATAGTCTGGGGTGCTGGAGGAGGTACCTGAGGTAGAGGTACTCACCGCAGGTGGTGGGCTGTGTTGCTCCTTGTCAGGTTGATAGGGCGGCTGGCACAAGCCCAACATGCAGCGACAGCTGTCAGTCAGAACCTCCTTGTGGGAACCCTTCCCCAGGGCTGGGAGCCAGGGCTCGGAGGGGGCGGATCTGGCAGTTGTGGCTTGCAAGAGAATGGACAAATCAGTTGCAGATGCAGTGTGGGACCAATCAGGATGCGGACAAATTGGGATTCTTTCTGAGCTGCACTTTATCTACTCTGCAAAACCCCCAGACATTTATTTGGAAAATCCACCTGGACAGAGAAAGGAAGATCAAAAAAGAGGCAACGTCTGGGAAAACCTGACTGTATGGTAACCTCAAACCTCCAAAGGCTTAGTAATGTGCTTTTCGCAGCCCATCTCTTATTGGCTGTGCAGCCTTCCTAGGACTATATTAACCCCTTACAGGCCAGTGTAGGGGCAGGTGCTCCATCACAGGGAGGAAAAAGGCAAAAAAAAGGCATTTCAGAAGAGGAAAGCTAAGGTCTACATTATTTGCGTCTGGATTTTTTCAGCTTGTGACAAAATCTTCGTATTATTAAATTAGACTTCATATTCTGATCCCCTGACTATACAGTTGAAATAAGACTCATAGATATGAACCAATTTCCACTGAAGTCAATAGAGTTACTCCAGGAGAAAATTTGGCCCCATATTCTACAATGCAGTTTTGCTAAAGACTAGTTGGATTTAATGGCTGAAATTTCCTATTGACTTCAGTGGGGTCAGGATTTCACCCAATAAGCTCTTTCAATTTCTAATGTCTATCGTTCTCACTCTCCTGTGTCTTACTTCTATTGTCATTGATAGTGCATGTATTTCTGCCTGCCTTGTGTCAAGTATGTGTTCATGAATGCCTATTAGAATACAGCCAGAGTCATGAGACTATTATTCCCTGTTACTTCAGGTACTGCTCTGCATTTGGCTGAGACACTTACTGCATCCCATTCTAAATTAAAGTAATTAGAGAACTAAAGCCCCAGAAAGGGAGCCAGAACATGGGGATAGCAGAGATGCTTGTGATCAATAAATGAAGGCAAAGAATACACACCTCTTCTATTATGTAATGTGTAGACGATTTTTGATTGGATTTGCTTTTGTTTATTCCAGAGACAAAGAGCTGCTATTGTGTAGCAATGAGATAGCATTGTATGTCACGCTCTCATTATGTGATGTTCAATCTTTTCCTATCAAGTCAAGATGCCATCCTGTCAAACTCAATTATTCTCCCAGAGATTCCACCATGTTACAGCCCTGACATATTACCTTTCTTTTATCATGGCTGATGTTCTGAGGAACCAGAAACACAATGAAAGAATTAGCTTATGATTGCAGAACATTGGTATTACCAGCATTGGTGTCAACCCAGCATTAAAACCTGTTGTCTGGTCTTTGGTAAAACAATAGCTGGCCAAACATATATAGGAAGGAGAGATGATTAAAATATTAAATGGGCAGGAAGCTGAGGAAACTCTTCCCCAGAAGATTTTGAAATACCTAGGTCTGCAATTTACTGCATTTAAGAGGATTGTAAAGCATTTTACATACCCTCAGTAGATATATAGCTATATATCAAGTCTACTGCTCCACTATTTTTAAGAAATATTAATGAGAATAACATAACAATGGCCACACTAGACCAGACCAATGGTCCAATTGTTACAGTATCCTGTCTTCTGACAGGGGCCATGCCTGATGCTAGAGAGATAATATTTAGAACACAGCAATTCTGAGTGAATCATCCCTTGTCATCCAGTCCCAGAATCTGGCAGCTGGAGTTTAGGGACACCTGGAGCATGGGGTTATACCCTTAATCATCTTGGCTAATAGCCATTGATGGACCTATCCTCCATGAACTTGTTTTATTCTTTTTTTAACTCAGTTATACTTTAGACCTTCACAACGTCCCAGGGCAATGAGTTCCAAGGGCTAACTGTGTTGTGTGAAGAAGTACTTCCTTTTGTTTGTTTTAAATCTGTTGCTTATTAATTTCATCAGGGTGACCTCTAGTTTTTGTATTATGTGACGGGACAAATAACCCTAACTTATTCACTTTCTACATATCATTCATGATTTTGTAGACTTCTATCATATTTCCCCTTAATGATCTCTTTTCTAGGCTGAATAGTCCCAGTCTTTTTAATCTCTCCTGACATGGAAATTATTCCAAACCCTAACCATTTTTGTTGCATTTCTCTGTGACTTTTCCACTTCTAATATATCTTTCTGAGAGGGGGCGACCAGAACTGTATGAAGTATTCAAAGTGTGGGCATGCCATGGATTTAAAAAGTGGAATTATGATATTTTCTGTTTTATCATCTATTCCTTTCCTAACGGTCCCTAATATTCTGTTAGCCTTTTAACTCCCTGCTGCATATTGAGCAGATATTTCCAGAGAATTATTCACAGTAACTTTTTCTTGAGTTCAACAGTTAATTTAAACCTCAGCATTTTGTACATAAAATTGCTAATTTTTTTGCAGTGTGCCCAGTTACCCAGTTTTATGAAATCTCTTTGTAACTCTTCACATTCAGATCATTTATGAGATGTCAAACACCACTGGTTTCAGTACAGATCCTTGTGGGACCCCCTCTTTGCCTAAGGTGACCATATTTCCCAAAGAGAAAATGGGACACCACGTGGGGCTAGCCCAAGCCCCGCCCTGCCCCTGCAGCCACTTGTCTGAGCCCTGAAGCCCCACGCACCCCCCAGACGTGGGGCTGATCTGAGCCTCCATCCCCATGTGGAGCTGACCCTGCACCAGGCTGGGGCTGGTTTTGCTGCTCACTCAAGCTCTGCCTAACTCCCATTCCTGGCTCCCACCTTGTGCAGGACTGGCATTGCTGCTTGCCCCCACGCTCCTCCCCCACACATTCCTCTAAACCACACTTTTTGACAAAAGTGGGCATTTGTCCTCTTTTCTCTTGCCAAGTAATGAAATTGGCAAGAAAAAATGGGACAAATGCTCACTTTTCTAAAAAAAATTAGGGACAGGGTGTTATCAGATGCTACCAGTATGGTGCTCTGCTCTTGTTCGATGATGGTAGCAGTTGACTGCGTGTGTGTTCCCTTTGTGTGCTGCCCTGGCTCTGTGCAGACTGCTGACACAGCAGATCCCAAGACCACAGACTCTGATAAGGTATGAAGGCACCCAGGCAGGTTTATTGTCAAATGAAGCACAGTAATAGTTTCCCGTAGACTCCACAAGATATACTACAAATATGTGCCCCCTGACAATGGACCAGCTCAGTCAGTGGCAGAACTTTACACTGCCCCCTAGGCCAGACAAAGACACTGCCCCATGACTCTATTCTTATACACAGGTACAAACAAGTTATACATCACTCCTGATGTATTGAGGTCCAACCCCTCTACATAGCAAGGCACAGCCCCTCTATGCTGTAAGTTGCCACCTGTCACCTTGTACATGTTGGTTCGAACAAAACAACTCTCTCGATCATATTACCTTTTTGCCCCTGTCTTTAGGATGGGTCAGCCTGTTCCTTGTTATCTGTGTGGCATATACAAGTGTTCCGGTACCTCTTAGATTTGTGTGCTTTTGCAACATCAGCCCTTTCCTCACCAGCTTCTGTGAACAGAGCCTGCCTCTGGCTCTCAGCTCAACTTTGCTTTATGTTAGCAAAGTCTTGATCATTACTCTAGCTCAGGCCTTAGGCCTCATACTAGGCCTCTGAAAAAGGGTTTTATGTTTCAGGGCCTCATCTTATTACACAGAGGTTTAAAAAAAGGACTGTCATGGCCAAAACGGGATGTATGGTCACCCTATATTTGCCTCTCCATTGTAAAAATTGACCATTTATCCTACACTTTGTTTCCTATCTTTTATACAGTTATTGATCCATGAGAAGCCTTTTCCTTTTGTGCCATGACTGCTTAGCTCGCTTAAGAGTCTTTGCTGTGGGACCTTGTCAAAATCCAAGTACACTGTGTCGACCTGATCACCCTTATTCACATGCTTGGTGACACCCTTAAATAAATCTGATACCTTTCTGAGGCAAAATTTCCTTTACAAAATCCATGTTGACTCTTTCATAACATTTGTTTATCTATATCCCTGCTAAATCTGTTCTTTACTATAGTTTCAACCAATTAGATTGGTGCTGAAATTAGGCTTACTGGCCTTAAATTGCCAGAATGGCCTCTGGAGTCTTTTTAAAAAAGTGGTTTACATTAACTACCCTCCAGACACCTGGTACAGAGGCTGAAATAAGCAACACGTTACATACCATAGTTAGTAGCTCTGCAGTTTCCTGAGTTCCTTCAGGACTCTTGGTGAATACCGTCTTGGTGACTTATTGCTGTATAATTTATCAATTTGTTCCAAAACCTTGTCTTTTGACACCTCAATCTGAGGCATTTCCTAAAATTTGTCACCTAAAAGCATGGTTCATGGCCCATGAGTCATGGGTGGAGATCACATTCACATCCTCTGCACTGCAGACTGATGCAAAGAATTGACTTGATTTCTCTGCAACAGCTTTGTCTTCCTTGAATTCTCCTTTAGCAACTTAATCATCCAGTGGCCCCACCGTCTGCTCCTGCTGCGTTTAAAAAAATGTTATTAGTTTTTGTGTATTTAGCTATTTGCTCTTCAAATTGTTTTTTGGCCTATACTGTTATACTTTTACATGTGACTTGCTAGAATTTATGCTCCTTTCCATTTTTCTCCATTTTTCAGTGGGATTTGAATTCCAACATATAAAGGACACCTTTTTTGCCTCCGTTGCTTTTGCTCTGCTTTTTAGCCATGATGGCATTTTTTGTCCTCTTACATTTCTTTTTATTTGGGGGTATACATTTAGATTAAGCCACTGTTGTGGTGTTTTTAAATAGTCTCCATGAATTTTGTAGGCATTTCACCCTTGTGACTGCTCCTTTTAATTTCCATTTAACTAGCTTCTTTGTTTTTGTGTACTTCACCTTTTTTTAAGTTAAATGCCATTATGGTTTCTTTGCATTTTACCCCTTATAAGACATTAAATATAATTACATTATAGACTCATATGCCTTAACGAACCATCATGATCATGTAGTCTGACTTCCTGTACATTGCAGGCCACAGATCCTCACCCACTCCCTCCTGTAATAGACTCTCTAACTTTACTTGAGTTACTGAAGTCCTCAAATCTTGATTTAAAGATTTCAAGTCACAGAGAATCCACTGTTTACATTAGTTTAAAGTGTATGAGTGACCCATGCCACATGTTGCAAAGGAAGGAGAAAAAAAACACAACAACAGGGTCTCTGCCAATCTGACCTGGGGGAAAATTCCTTCCCAACTCCAAATAAGGTAGTCAGTTCGATCCTGAGCATATGGGCAAGATCCACCAGTCATACAACTGGGAAAGAATATTTTTTAATAACTTATAACTTTCCCCAGTCAAGTGTCCATCTGCAGTTGTTGGATATATTTAGTAACAACAGTCACAGGTCATAAGCCATTGTAGGCAATGTATCAATACCATCCCTTCCTAAATTTATCATTCTCAACCTTTCCATATGTTAGTTTTTTTGCCCCCACTACTCCCTTTGCAAGGCTGTTCCAGAACTGTACTTCTCTGATAGAAACCTTTGTATAATTTCAAGCCTAAACTTAGAGATGGCCATTTATTTCCATTTCCTCTTGTGCAACATTGGTCCTTAATTTAAATAATTCCTCTCCTTCCCTGGTGTTTATCCACATGATGTATTGCAGTCATATTTCCCTCATCCTTTGTTTTCTTAGGCTAAACCAGCCAAGCTGCTTGAGTCTCCTTTCATAAGGCAGAGTCTCCATTCCTCTTCACATCCCAGTAATCTTTCTTTGCACCAGTTCCAGCTGGAATTCATCCTTCTTAAACATGGGAGACCAGAACTGCACACAGTATTCCAGATAAAGTCTCACCAGTGTATTGCATAAAGATAATAATACTTCTTTATCGCTACTGGAAATACCTTGCTTGATGTGTCCTAGGATTGTATTAACCTTCTTCACAGCCACATCATAGTGGTGGTTCAGTCATCCTGTCATCAATTAGTAGACCCAGATCTTTATCCTCCTCTGTCACTTCCAACTGTTAAGTACCCCTCTTATAGCAATTTTTTTAGCTAGTGTCTAAGTTCATGATCTTTTCCTTTGCACTTTTTCATCCCATTTTCTATTACTCCAGTTTTCTAGGTCGCTCTCATGGAGCAGCTCAGCTATATTCATCTTCTGGATCTATATTCATCTTCTGTGTTCTACTTTGGTCTAAATCAAGAACTGCCTCTCCCCTTGTGAATTCGAGGACAAGCTGCTCCAAGAAACAATCAAGTTTGGTGTCTAGAACTTTCATCTCTGCATTTCTTTCTGAGTTTACATATACCCACATAATATAATTATAGTTGAAATCTTCCATTATTATTGTGTTTTCTGTCATTGTAGCCCATCTAATCTCCTTCACAACCACCATCACTATTTTGGGCAGGTAGCATATTCCTTCTGTTATGCTCTTATTCATCAAAAATGGCATTTCTATCCATAGATATTCCATGGTACAATTTTATTCATTTAAGATTTTTACTTCATGTGACTGTATGCTTTCTTTCACATACGGTGTCCCTTTTCCACCAGTATGACCTATTCTGACATTCCTATATATTTTGTGCCCTCATACTACCAGGTCCCATTGATTATCCTCATTTTATCAAATGTCTATAATGCCTATTATATCAATATTCTCTAGGGCTGTCAAGAGATTAAAAAATTAATTGTGACTAATTGCACTGTTAAACAATAATAGAATACTATTTATTTAAATTTTTTGGATGTTTTCTACATTTTCAAACATATTGATATCATTTACAACACAGAACACTGATGCTGATGACAGGTTCTGCTCCATAACAATTCAAAGCAGTGAGGACTGATGAATGTTCATTATCTGAGTCAGATGCTACCATCAGAAGGTTAATTTTCTTTTTCAGTGGTTTGAGTTCTGTAGTTTCCACACTGGAGTGTTGCTCTTTTAAGACTTCTGACTTCATGCTCCACATCTCGTCTCCCTCAGATTTTGGAAGGCACTTCAGATTTTTAAACTTTGGGTCAAGTGCTGTAGCTATCATTAGAAATCTCACATTTGTATCTTCTTTGTTTTGTCAAATCTGCAGTGAAAATGTTCTTAAAATGAACATGTGCTGGATCATCATCTGAGACTGCTATAACATGAAATATATGGCAGAATCAGGTAAAACAGAGCAGGGAACATATAGTTCTCTCACTAGGAATTCAGTCACAAATTTTATTAATGCATTTTTTTAACAAGCATCATCATAATGGAAACATGTCTTCTGGAATGGTGGCTGAATCATGACAGGGCATACAAATGTTTAGCATATCTGGCATGTAAAGACCTTGTAATACAGGCTACAAAAATGCCAAACAAATTCCTGTCTCACTTTCAGATGACATTTTAAATAAGAGGGCAGCAGTATCTCCTGTAAATGTAAACAAACTTGTTTGCCTTTGGCTAAACCAGAAGTAGGACGGAGTGGACTTGTAGGGGCTAAAGTTTTATATTATTTTGTTTTTGAGTGCAGTTATGAAAAAAATTACACTTGTAAGTTGCTTGTACTGTAGTACTTCTGAGGTAAATTTAATTCGATATTTTTATCAATTTTACAGTACAAATATTTATAATAAAAATATACACTTTGATTTCAGTTACAATACAGAATACAATATATATGAAAATGTAGAAAAACATCCAAAATATTTAATAATTTTCCATTTCTATTCTTTGCTTAACAGTGTGATTGATCATGATTTTATTTTTAAATGTGGGCGGGGGGTTGAGTTAATCACATCAGTTAACTGCAATTAATCGACAGCCCTAATATTCTCATTTAATGCCAGGCACTCTAGTTCATCCATCTTAGTATTTAGAGTTCTAGCATTTGAGCATAAGCACTTGTACTTTTGTCACTATTCAGTGGCTTGACTTTATGTGTTATATTTAAATGAGATTCTTTTACATTTGACTGTTCTTCACTAGCTCCTATCTGTACTTAACCAACTTCTTACCTATCTTCTTTACTAGGATATAATTCCTCCTTTAATAAATTCACCCCTAAGTGATATCTTCATTTAACTGTGTGTTCCTCCGTGCCTGTCAGTTTTCCCTCAGCCCTTTGTTAAGAAATTCTAACAACCTTATAACTTGCCAATGATAAGCTATTATTATATCACCTTATCAGTCAGAAGATAAAATTGTGTTCAATGACTAGAATAAGCTTCAGTGTGGATATCAGTGATGTAATGCTGCAAAGGTAAATGGTGCTAGTAAAATTAGATATATGCTATGTATGAAATAGGAATAGCTGAATTTAGGATCCTTTTTGCTAAGTAGCATTAGCAATGAAAGCCATTGAGGCAAGTTAGATAGGCTGGGTAGAGTGCTAATACCTCACTGACTTAATATGAAAAATATTTAGACATATTTATTTTTATGTCACCCCCCAATTCAGCAAAGCAATTAATTTTGAACACTTGTGTAGCAAACTTGTATTCAAAGGGATTACTCATATGCTTAAAGTTAACCAAATGTGTATATGCTATGTATTTCTTTCCCAAATTTTTATTATTCCTAAGAACATTTCCATGCTCTTTGTTTCTTAGGAAATTTGTTATTGCTGTTTATTGATGCCAGAAAGGTAAGAAGATGTTGTAATATAGTTGTCTGATGGAAGCTTTCTTCCTGACTAGATAGGAAAAATCAGACATCATCAAGACTCTCTTCGTAATGGCCATCATCTTTCAAGAATGTGGTTCTTAATAGTTAAGAATTGTTACAAGAGCTTTGACTAGCCAACTAGATTTTATCTCATCTTTTAAATGTTCAACTGTAAAAGAGAGCGGCTTAAAGTGGGAAAAAGGTAACAATTATTAAATAATGTAACACTTTTGTACACACTCTATCTGATCTTGCAGAGGTTAGTCAAAATATTGCAACTTAGATTGCGCTAGTGTTTTGATTATTGGTTCTCTTTTTTTGTAGTTTTATACAGATGATGGTAAAAATAAATATATAACACTTATTTTAAAGGCACCCTGAACAGTCTCCATAGAGATATTTACACATCACCATACATGAAATTAAATATTATTGCTTGTGAAATAATTCCACCCAAAGGAAGCTTTGTTAGAACTGTTTAAAAAACATGTTTTTATTTAGTTCAGAAAACTATTTGCAAGCTAAAAGGAAGAGCACACGTTGGTGTAAAAATTAGATTCTGTTCATGTTGTTCTTACGCGTTTTGGACATATGGATCAATATTCTCTCCTTTGATCTACCTTTTAGAAATGTAAGAATTACAATATAACAAATCATTTTCTGACAAGCAAATCGTTATTGCATTATCCGCTCAGGAATATGCCTTTATTTTTTGTTTTGTTTTTCTTTCTTTCTTGACAAGGAAACAGTAATAACCCATAGATGAACATATCAGCCATTTTATCCCAACAACATGTCTGGAATATTTTCCTGACAGGAAAAAAATCTTTTTTATTATTTTTATTATTATTATTATCTACACAGAAAATAGTGTTATTTTCCTCACAAGGAAACAATTAGTTTGATAAGAACTTTTCATTTGTACTGCCCTAAAAAGAACATCATTTTTACCTGGGCATAAAAATGGTTTCAATGAAAGCTGTTGTTTCTTTGATTTACAGCTGGAATCACAAAATCAAATAAAGGAATCAAAAATGCAAATAAAAGCTACAGTAGGTAAAATCAAGTATAAACTATAAAGCAATCTGATAATCATATCAAACTGACCACTGGGATTCCCACTGGGACATGTCTCAAAGAAAATTCCCCACTTACCCAAATCTCACAACGTACTTGTATTTAAATAAATTTGTTATTGCAGATTTTTTACCTGATAAGGGAGGAAGGTTAGAGCAGTGTTTAGTGTGCTAGCCTGGAATCTAAGAAACCAAGTTTCAGTTCCCTGCTTTGTCACAGACTTCCCACGTGACCTTTGAAAATCATATAGGGCCAGATTTTTAAAGATGCAGATAGGCAACTGGTGGGAATTTCAGAAGCCACTGGATGACTAACTCCCACTGAAACAGAAGTTAGGTTCCTCAATGCTTTTGAAAATATCCTAGACATCTGCATCTTTAGGTGCCTAAATACTTTTCAAAAATCTCATCCTTAGTCTGCGTCTCAGTTTCCCCATCTGTATAATGGGATAATAGCACTTCTCTATACCACAGCTATGTTGTGAAGATAAATACATATAAGACTGTGAGGTATTGAGATACTGTGGTCTTGGGGGCAATACAAGTACCATACATAGAATTCACTGGCATCCTAGAAAGATAGTGACAAATTGGAAGTAGTTCAGAGAATTGTGACAGATGTTGTCAGTGCCACCATTGGTGCAGTTGCTAGAGTAGAAAGGTCTCAGGAATGTTACTGTTGTGTCATGAAAATCTGTGGACTTCTGTCCACAGTAGCTGTCATACTGTTGCTATCATGGTACCTTGGTGGAACACAGGGAGTCATAAGTTGCTAGTATACGCAATGTCATAATGAACAAATGGCAATAAAAGCATGTACACACAAAGGTGTCTTTCCAGGGAAAGGAAAACAAGAACAAGAACACAGAATGGAGTGGAAATCTGGCAACCTCTCAGATGACTGAAAAAAAAATTCTGACAACATGTGGAAATTCTGTTTTCTAGATCGCAGGGAGGAAAATCTGAAGATGAAAAGTACAGTTACGTAGATTGGCAAAAATGTGCATCACATTAACGTTATGATTTTTGGAACAGATACTAAACCTCTTGCTGTAGGACTTAAGCCAATCTTATCACTGGACATCAGAATGAGACCTAATATGGTGGCATATTATCTCACATTTACTTACTGTAGGATTCTTACACATTCTTTAAAGCAGCAATTAGCAGCCACTGTCAAAGACAGGATACTGGACCAGCTTGACTTTTGAGTCTGAGTAAGCATGACAATTCTTATGTACCTATATTTAACATTCTTGAACATTATTGCACTGGATGCTATGGTACTGAACTTATTCTGATTTAACACATGCTTCATGTGTTACTCCAAAACAGAAAGTCAAGTTTTTGCTAGATGCAAAATATAAGACAAAGCACCACGATTCACTTAGACTTTACACAGATTTAGATTGCAATAGGTCAAGGAAGATAGATGCCCAATTTCCTTAGCCTGAAGCTGGTAAAAATATGTTTTGTTTCCCCACAGAAATATTTGATTAAAAAAATCATGTTTGTCAACATTTTCACTGGAGAGTTTCACCTGTTTGTCAGAAAAAAGCAATAAAACAAACAAACAAAATGTTTTGAAAATTCCAGCCTTAAAACTGCCATTTAAAGACTGTGGCTTTATGGACCATGATTAAATGCTAAGAGGTGTTATAGTTTTGATACAAGGTTTACCTGGGTTAGAAAAAATGAATTGATAGAGCACATGTACAAAAACTCACGTAGAATCCAGTGCATTTAGCCATGAATGCCTACATGAATCTTAGCAAATACACATACAAAAACAATGGGATAGAGAGACATAGATAAAATCCACATTGAAAAGCAACTTTACATACCCAAAGTGTAGAAATTGTTCAGAAACTCTGGAGGAATATATACTAGTATTCACATTTGGCCAGCAAGAGGTCATGACTCTGCATTATATAATAACTGTAATAACTTTCTCAGGGGATGAAAATCTGACCCCAAAAGCCATGAATACTATTGATCTGCAGGTGACAAAACAATGTTTTTCATCAGAATGAGCTTTTTATCGATATGGTCAACGCTAATGATGTTAAAAAAAAACAAAACACAAAAAACAAATAGCTCATGCACACAAGTGAAACATTTGCTAGTTTCTTATTAGGCTCACAAATACTCACATTGTTAGATTTAAAGTTGATACTAGAGCTCAGGCAAACACCGTACTGGTCAAAATATTATGTACATTTAAATCTCATTCTACTCTACTCTAACAAATATCTATCTATAGTGAACAGTGTAATGTAAGGTATGAGTTCCATGCAAATTGCAAAGAAGCTAGAAGGCATGATTAGACTTGAATTTTATGTTGGTCTTACTCAGTTATGGGAAATATTTAAATATTGATCTTAAACTGCTACTATCTATAGCTAAAAGTAAGACTAGACAACCCAATAATCATACAAAATATGGAGGTATCTTCAAGGCAGTTGAACAATGTCCAGGAAAATGTTCTTTTCATTTTAAGCTAACAATCACCCACTCTTGTTAACACTCTAAGGCCTGGTCTACCCTAGCAGATGGGGCAACCTAAGATACGCAACTTCAACTACGTGAATACCATAGCTGAAGTCAACAATTCTTAGGTCAACTTACCTGCTGTCCTCACGGTAGCAGCGGTCGACAATGGGCTTCCCTGTCTACTCTGCCTTGCACCTTTTGGAGAGCTGGAGTTCTGGAGTAGATGGGAGTGTATGATGAGACGCGATAAATCGATCGCCAATAGATCGGTCCCTATGCATCAATCCAGCCGGTAGCGTAGACAAGGCCTAAGAAAGGTACCATTTTCATTCCAGGATTACTTGCAGCAGGAATTATTTTCTAGTATAGTACAGAAACCAATTAGCTGGTATATTTAAGACTCAAACATTAACATTCAAAATCTGATTGGATACCTGAAATATTAAACAGGCAATACAAAAATAATATTACCCTTTTTTATACCTAATATTTTTGTAGAGAGTGGTTTAAATTCATCTGTGATGGAATCCCATTAGTTTTTTATGCACTACTCCACCAACTTGAACTGTTCCTTTGTAGAGGGAATTCCTTTCTAAAAAGTATGCTCCAATCAACTGAATCCTTATAGTATGATTAAAATAAGACATGGAATACTATGACCCTCTTTGCTTTCCTTATTTAAATGGATCACAGAAATGTTTACTTTGTGCACAACCTCCCAGTTCCTGATCTTGTCCCTTTCTCCCATCCCATCTGATCCCTCCTGTTTCCATCTTTCTGTTTTTCTCCATCTTGTCAGTCTGTTTCTTCCTCATCAAGAAGAGTTCTTATGATTCTTAAGCACAAGAGCAGATTTTACCATGAAACTGTCCTGCTTAGATAAATTTCACTTTTCCATAGGTGTAACAGAATGGAAACACAGTGAACTTTAAAGCTAGTCAGTTTCACTTTGAGGTCAGTGGTTGTGACACAAACAGAGCACAACATGGGCTCTGCTGGGATGTCTTCCGCTAGGGGAGCAGGAGTTGATGGGAGATATGGGGAGGCATGCTGGGGAATAAGAGAAAAATCCCTAATATGGAACTCTGCTGTGTCAAGAGACAAGGTCTGACACACCTGCCTGGTTTCCTATTCCAGTCCTGGTGGCAGAGGTCCTTTCTGCCCTTCAGAGGTATAGTAGTGGTGCCCCATTCTCATCAGGCTAGGGATTATGAAGAATGGCACTCTAAAGCTTATAAGTATTTTTCAGCCTCCTTCACTCAGTGTTAGTTCTGAATAAAACCAAGGGTAGACTCATCCTTCTTTCTACCATGCTAGTGTACTGACCACTTCATACATGTAGAACTTGCTATCCCCATAAAATACAGGTTGTCCAAAACTCACTTTGCCTCCCAGAACACCATCCAAAACCATGCTCTGAAGTGTCCCTAGCCTCTGTTTCCCAGAAGATGGGAATGGATCACTTGAGGATTACCTGTTCATTTCCTCTGAAGCGCCTGGCATTGGCCACTGTTAGAAGACAGGATACTGAACTAGATGGACTATTGGTCTGAACCTGTATGGCCATTCTTATCTTCTTACATTCTTTGTATATTTGTAGACACTAATTCACAGGTTAATGGCATGAAAGGTTATACTGAGGCAAAGTAGTGACCAGTACAGTATGGCACTTTGGTAATATAAGATTGTCACCTTTTAATTATATCTATCTATCTATCTATCTATCTATCTATATGTGTGTGTGTGTGTGTGTGTGTGTGCGCACATGTGCATACATACAAAATACAAATCTCTGTATTGCTATCACTGTACTTTACAGTTTAAGTCCTTGATATCAGGTTTTTCAGTTACAAAATTTAGTAAAGACAAGATGCTGGTGGCTAATTTCATCATGGGAGAAATAACTCGAAGGAGAGAGAAAAAAATGAAACAAGGGAGCAGAGAATGCAAATCTGCTAGAGTTTTTATTTTTAGTGAATTTTACTGGTCAAATAATATAATTATAAATCCTTAAATAACTTAAAGAAATTTTGTAAAGAATAGTGCTGCAAGAATATACTAAATGTGTTGAATAATGAATTAGTTATGAACTGGTAGCCTCATGTGGTTAAGCTTCCCTATCAGATACAATATCACTGATTTGAATATACTGCAGTTTATTATAGAAGTTTTCCTGTACCCTTCCTAGGAGGTAGCTGCCAGAAGCATATCTTTGTATATGTGTGTATTATTTCTGTTTTTACGTTCTAGACACTTATGGAGCTCCTTCCAATCAAACAGTACACATGAAATGCTGGGCCTGTGGAGATTATTTACAAAGCTCAGTGGCCTCTCCACATGAAGACCCAAAGGATGGTGAAGCATAGGAAAGAAACATCTACGATGAGAGTCTCATTGAACAATTTTCCAAAAGATTCTTTCAAGCTGAAATTTGATCTCCTCTTCCTTCCCTCCCTCAAGGGGAAAAAACAGAGGTTTAGTCTCCTAACCACATGGATTTCTCAGCATTCAAGTCAATCTCTGTTCTTTCAGAGACGCTGCATCTCTGTAGTGGCTCCTGACCAACTGCAGTCATGCCCTCAGGACCCTTCCTTTAAGGGAATTTCCCCTATTCAGGACTCCACAAGGAAATGTATACAGTATACAACTTCCTGGTATTTATTCCTATGTCTACTATCCTAAGACACAAAAGGTATGAATTTCAGAGTGAAGCAGGATTTTATCTTTAACTAACTTCAGAGACACTACTTGCTTATGCCTTTTAAGTAGGAGTATGCTATTAGTTGGGAGTTATTTCTTGATCAGTCTATCAGAAATACGGCTTAGGGCAAAAGTGAAGTAGATTGCAGAGTTTTTGGCCTACTGTATATTTTTTCCTGTTACATACACAGACATATTAAAGCTCAGGAAAGGTGTGAAACAGGAATCATAGAGTAATGAAGGCTACAGTCCAGCACTGATGTAGCTGACAGAGGAACAACACATACCCAAACTCTCAAAGAGTCGTGTATTGTATATAACAATTTGAAATGTATTGTCTAAACTATTGAAGTCTGAAAAACAAAATTAGAGCAGAACTAATTAGCAACAACATTATTTAGTTCGTGGAAAGCTGTCCAGAAGAAACCACCAGAGCAGCCTGAGATCAGCTAATTTAAGGATTTGTCAATGATTCTGAATATCATAAGGCAACATGGAGTAAGAGATTGAACAAATTATGCCCTATCAAGTCTGACAGCAGAAAATTAATTATGGATCATGATTGTGCAAGGTCACATGCTGTTTGATAGCACAGAGAGAAATTCCACAAATATGAAAATATTATTTATGGTTTCCCATTGGGGAAGGGATCCAGAGTGGAACATCAATAGAGATCAAATTATAGGCCCAATATGCCACACTGACAATCAATCATGGGGTAGGTTCACCCCATCATGGAGTTTTGGGTCACGTGTGGTCAAAAGAAAGGGCAGAGGCAGTACTGCAGTGGGTTAGGACTCATGCTGATGACTCTTACTATAAAACATAGTATTATGGCCTAGTGGCCAGAGTCAATAGCATAGCGCTGCTGCTTAGAGCAGCATGGACCAATGGCCAGAGTCAATAAAGTCTCACTCCTCTATCAGATTGTGTGGCCTATTGGCCCCTTGGGGAAGTGTGGCTCCAGTCAGGGGTGTGTGGAGCCCAGGTTGGGAGGGACTCAGGCCCTCCCTGCTCTTCTGAGCCCCAGCCCAGGGCCCTGGCAGTGGCAGGGTTACTCACCACCAAGTCAGTGTTGATCTTCCTGAAACACACTGACTAGTTCCCTGGTTCACCCACCAGAGCAAAGGAAGTCCCCATGGCTGCTTCTTACACGGCCTTCACCAGCAATGGTCGGTCCACAGTTCCCACAGGTTTCTGGGGTCCTCTGGCCGTGTAGTTCCTGACAACATGGCCTCCTCTCTCGGTTCAGCAGGCAGCCTGGAATCTATCTGGGGCTGCATGCCTTGGCTCTAGGGTTGGGGCCTGTAGCAGCTCCCTGAAGAGAGACTGCAGTTTGCATCCTCTCCTTTCAGCAGCCTGCCCAGACTGAGCTGAGCTATTTCCTTTTATATCTTGCCTCCACGCTGAGCCTACCCAGAAGAGACAAAGGGATGTGGCTTCCTCAGCCTTCAATGAACAGCTAACAATTTTTGGGACCAGAGCAGAGTAGGCACACCCTGTCACAACATAAAATAGTCTAAATGCATTCATGGATAAGTTTGGGAGGACTTCTGGATTTTCAACAGAAAACATTGGTTAAGTTTTCTAAGCTGAAAAATGTTTTTATGCAAAAAAATGTATTTGCTTTGGTGACACTGCTCTGTCTCTTATTAATAGTTTAAGTTTAAGAGAACCATTCAAAATTAAATTAAAATATCCTCCACTAGGGTCAACCGCCACTAAATCTTACCTTTATGGTTTCAAGAAAATCTCTAAGAGTCTAATGCACATAATTATGCTCTTGATGAGCTTCTTAACTGTACAACCACATTTGATTCTGATTCCATGTGTGCTGCTGTTCAGCTTAATCTCTGGTATGCTGGACAAATGAGAAATCTAGCCTGAAGTAACAATACTGTGCTGTGCCTAGACCTGTGCCACAGACAAATAACACTGGCAATAAAGGTTAACTGCAGATTTGGACATGCAAATGAACAATGAGCTGGTTTGAATGAGGCTAAGGAAGTCCTTGATCCTGCAGACATTTACAAATGTGCTTATCTTTAAACATGCAATTAGTCCTACTAACTTAATGGGGACCTAACATCCTACACCACTTACTATAGGATAATGCCATAGTCAAGCTAGATCAAGGGCCCATTCCTGCTGAATTTTACAAATATGAATAGTTTCATTGTAGACAAAAGAACTGCTTATATTCATGTGCATAAGTGCTTTTCAGGATTGGAACCCAAATCACGTATGATGCAAAACTGAATGATTGCTTCTCTGAAATGATTTTCTGAAGAAAAACAAACTTGTTGCATAATCAAAATTTTCCACAGGAAAACTGAATTTCTTCATCAGAATATTGTCTTATGGACGTTGTAGTTCAGGTTCTTGTTATTTCCTAGGGGCCTGTTTCACTGGAAAACTAAAACTAAATCTCCCATAATGCCATTTCATCAGATGCAAGTGGGGCTTCAATACTGTTGTTAGTCTTTAAGGTGCCACAGGACTCTTTGTTGCTTCTGCAGCTCCAGACTAACACGGCTACTTCCCTGATTCTTGGTTCCTAAACTACAACCTAGGAGGCAATGCAGCGCAATGGGAAAATGCAATTTAATGTTGATATGATTTTAATGTGTCTAAATGCATACATTTACATATAAAAACAAAGAATGTAGACTGTATTTATATGATGGGGTATTCTATTCTGTTAAGTGGTGGAAAAAATTTGAGGATTGTGATGAATAATCAGCTGATGTTCCCAGTGCAGTGCTGTAGCCAAAAGAGCTACTGCAATCCTAGGATCATAAACAGAGACTCTCAAGTAGGAGTAGAAAGGTTATTTTTCCTCTGCATTTGGCACTAGTACAACTGCTGCTCGAATACTGGGTCCAGTTCTGGTGCCCACAATTCAAGAAGGATATTGATAAATTGGAGAGGGATCTAAGAAGAGCCATAAGAATGTGTAAAAGATTAGAAAACAGTCCTTAAATGACAGACTCAAGCAGCTCAATGTATTTAGGTTAATGAGGAGCAAGTTAAAGGGTGACTTGATTATAGTCTATAAGTATCTGCAACTATTTAATAATGGGCTCTTCAGTCCAGTAACAATGTATAACAAGATCCAGTGGTTTGACGTTGACGCTAGATAACTTTAAACTGGAAAAAAATTTAGCAGGTGTATATTTTTAACAGTAAGAGTAATTAACCATTAGAAATTCGTACAAGGGTTGTGGTTGTTTCTGCATCACTGACCATTTTAGAATGAATATTGGATGTTTTTCTAAAAAAAAAAAATTGTTATAGGAATTATTTGGAGGAAGTTCAATGGCCTGTATTACACAGAATGGTGTCAGACTAAGTGATCACGGTGGTCTCTTCTGGTCATGGAATCTAAGAATCTATGAAAATAAATAGATTGAAGCTAACTAAACAAACTAAAATAAAACATTTAGATTTTGGGAATATAGAAATATTTTGTTTTGCTCAAAATTGTTGAAACATTTCTGAACTGAAATTTTTCAGAATTTCCATTACACACAAAAAATGAAATTTCATCTTTTCAGCCCAATTTGGGATGAAAACTAATGTTGAAATGTCATCATATACTCTGGTAGGAAATTCTGAATTTTGCTTAGCTTTAATGATCAGTTCTATTATTTTAAAAGTGTCCCAAGGCCAGCTTTCAAGCCAAACATAGGCTGCAACCTTTTTTCTCTTCATACCTCCCATGAAAACTACAAGTTGCAACATGTGATGATTTACCTGATTAGAGTGACCCAACATGTAGATTTCATTATAGGAAATCTTATTCTTCCCAGAGTTTATAAATTTGCTATCAGGATGACCATGTGAAAGACCTGTGGCTGCTCTATATTAATTTATGAATGCATATTAATATATGACTACATCTTGGAAAATATTTCTATATGACTATATTGGAATGCTTACTGTAGGCATGTAGAGATTTAGTTTAATAGCCAAGCTGTTAGGAAACAAGCAGGAAGGCAACACAACAAATCCACATATAACACCTCCTAGTAAACAGGTGAAGAAGTTAAGAAGTAACACTTGAGCTATTCACTATGAGTATGTTACTTTCATGCTCCAGACAAAGTTACACAGCTGTCTTGACAAGGCTAGAAACAAACAGATCAAAGGACTGAACCAGTTAAAAAGTGACTTGGAAGTGGGGAGCAATTATCTGGAAGCCGCTGCTGAGGAACAGACTGACACAGACAGATACATACTTGGGCCCTGAAGAAGTAAAATCTTTCCTAAGCTTCCAGGGGGTGGTAAATCTTAAGTAAGATTGATATGCTGTAGAGAGATGACCAGCTTGTATTGTCATCCTAGTCACTAAGTCATTGGTTGCATTAGTATAGGACAATAATATTATTCAAGTTCAATCTTTGTAATTGAGGTTATCAGTGCTTCCTTTTTGACACAACAGCCGTTATTTACAATACTTAATGAAAGCCACAGTCTTTACATATGCAGTTATTTTCAAATTACTTCAAAGGTACCCTCTTAACCTTTCTGTATAACCCTTTGTCAGAGTGATGGCCATTCATTCACATACAGTTCTGCCCCCTGGGATCCTTTGCTGTCTTTGCCTTGAGCAAAGAGCTGTAAAACATTTCAACAAGAAGGAATCATCTGTATTTTAGAGAAGTACAAACATTCAACCACAATCCTATAGGTTATGTCTTCACTGTAGTCAGGAGGGGTGACTGCAGCAGGAACAGGTGTATCCAAGCAAGCTTTAGCTTGCTAAAAATAGTAGAGAAGCGGTGGCAGCATAGGTGGTACATAGGTTAGCAGCCTGAATACATACCAGGGTCCTGCATGAGCTTATACTCAGTCAACTAGCCCATGATACTGCAGCTTCTCTGCTATTTTTAGTAAGCTAGCTGGATCAAAGGTAGCTTGGGTATTCCTCCATGTGCTGAAATCATACCTCCTGACTGCAGTTTAGACATATCTACAGAGGCCACTGAAATTAAGTGCTACAAAGAGAAGATGACAACAACAATAATATATAAACAATAGTTTTGGCAGCCCAGCCCTTCTGAGTTTTGATCCCCCTCAGTCAAGCAATGAATTCTATACTTTCCATTTACATAATTTTGCAAATGTTAGTTGGGCCTCTCAACACCTGTGTGAAACAAAGATAGGTAGATTAGGCCTAGGATAGGAGAGCTGGCTTTTAAACGTAGCTCTGAAACTGGTTTGCTGTGACCATTGGGCAAGTCTCTGAGCCTCAGTGGAGATAATGATATTTACCTGCTTCAAAGACATGTGATCATTGAACCCAATAATGTTTATGAAGTGCTGCTTAATTAAAAAATATTGTTAAGATCACCTCTTGACAGAACCTGGGAATCTGTGATTCGTATCCTGCACTCAATCCCCTAAACCATATGGTGTCAGAGAGCTCCTTTCCCTTACCATCTGGGGCTAAAGCTTATCATGCTTTGTCTCACCGTAGGAGTACTTTTTGTTTTGAAAGCTTAAGTGATCTTCAATCACTTCTGAGTAGCATTTTTCACATTCTTTCTAACTGCTTATTTTTCTATTCATGCAAAATGCTGAAAAACAAATTAACTTTAAATGTACAACCATGGCATACAAAAGAGTGCTCAAATGTGGTTTTCTCTCATAAAGTTACTACAGTTTTGCCCAGGCACAGTAAATTGTCTCTTAAATTTAAAGCTGTGTACTAATAAAGTGCATACATTTCCAGCTATGTTTAGTGCACGGTACATGGGCAAAGCCAATTAAGAGCTTGTCAACATGGTAGGGTAGTGCGCTTTATGGAGAGTCTGATTTCTAAGCACACTAATGTATTGCATATTAATTAGTCTGTGTAGACCCTGCAGGTGTGCATCAATGTAGTGCTGTTTGAAACAGTACTTTCTAAACAGCAGCAGGGGATCTTTAGTTTGTACCATCAGGGTTTTCACAAACAAATGAATGTGCAACACATTTGTGCACTTTAGAAATTGCACTCCTACAGAGAGCATTACCACACAAAACCCTTTATGTGAAGTTTCTGCTGGTCATTAAGAAGTACCAGATGGACAACTGATGTCTGTACCAAACCTCACTACCCAGCATATTTCTTTGGTTTTGCCTTCTCTAACAAGAATATATTTTAAAATAAACCAAGCTTTAAATCCTAACAAAACAAAACAAGACCCTCCACGGCACACATGCCTACCTCTGGGGAGAGGATGAGAGAACAAACAACAAATGACAAGCATTAGTCACATTACTTAATGCACTAATGGAAGGATTTCAGATATTATGCTGTTGAGTATTGTGACAAAGTTCCGAGTCTGTATTTGTGGGTCCTGCGCTTCCTGGCAGATTTAGGGGCCTCAGAAACTCATCTAGGCCCCAGAGTGACCTCCCTTTCTCAGTAACTAATAAGGGAAGCAGAAAAGGGGGAGCCCGGGCCCACTCTCTTCTCCGGGCTCCAGCCCAGGGACCCTAATAGTATCAGCTAAGATGGCTGACCTTTTAGCCACAAAACACAATACAAATCCCTGGGCTACTTCCCCACAGCAGTCCCCGCTTCTTCTAACTCCACTTCATCCTTACCTCAGGGCCTCCTTCCTTCTGGATGATATGTTGTCCACCACTCAGGCTCACCAACATCATAACTTCCTTCCACAGCTCCTGACACCCACAGCCCACCTGACTAACTGGGAGGTTTTTATCTGGTTTCAGTCAGTCCCTGATTGGCTTCAGGTGTCCCAATCAGGCTAGCTGTTTCTACTCCTTTCTAGAAGGTTCTTAATTGGCCCCAGGTGTCTTGATTGGCCTGGAGTAGCCTTTGTTTGGCTATCCAGGGAACAGGGACCTGCACATCCTGAGACTAATATACCTGCCTTCCAGCACTCTCTTATATCCTTCTGGTCTGACTCCATCACTGTATATAGACCTATACATAGCAGAAGTGGACCCAAGGATTAAAGCTACCCTTGCTCCCTCCACATGCATTCCTGTGCCAATCATAGCTGAGAGATCTAGCGATCTAGCGATCACTGATTCTGGCTCCCAATCTCCTGATTCCTGTACTATTGCTAATCCAGCAGACAACATGCCCTTCTGCACACCATCACCACCAGGCAAGTCATTTAACTCCTCTGTACTTCATTTTCCCCTTATCTGTGAAATAAAGATAATGCTCATGTCTGTGACACAGGGGAACTGAGAGCAATCCTCTGAATGAGACATACCTATTGATATAGGTGCAAGAAGTAGGGACACTGGGCATGCTGCTGTACCCCCTGGCTTGAAGAGTGGGGTTTACAGTTTGATTCAGTGGCTCTCAGCACCTCCCCCTTCCCTAGAAATTGTTCCAACACTCCTGCCTATTGATGGCAATGAGAATTACTCCTACAGAGTGCTTGCAATAATGGGTTCTTAATTAATGTTGGTAAAGTGCTTTGATATCCCTGGATGCTAGGCACTATGTAAATCAAATAGGCTTACCATAATAGGACAGGCGTGTTCTTATTTATATTCTAAAATCCAACTGTGGCAAAATCCCTTTAGCATGGCAGTATTCTCCTTATATCAAATGGTTGGTTGTTCTGACAAGCTTCTGTGGGCTCAACATCTTTCTGTAATTTCCATGTGCAAATTGTTAAGAAATATACTCAGTAGCCTGAAATTGTCTCTGCATGATTGTGAAGCAAAGGACCAAAGAATTAATCTTTGCTTAGAGAACTCAGTCAAAAAATTACATTTCTGTAAGATGCTACAGATGGGGAAACTGAAGGCCATAAAGAGAATAGAATAAATTGCACTCAGATAATCTTGCTTTTTTGCTGTTACTCTACTTGTTTTCTCAACAGCCATCTTCAAATATTTCCAGTGGGAAAAGTGTTGATTTTTTTTAAATGAAATTAATCTCATCATGTAATTAAAGATCCCTTGTGTTTTAGCTTATCCGAAAAACTTTGTTTAAACACATGCCTTCCATACTGAAGTAAACAAGTTTCAGAGAAAAATATACTAGTAACCTGATTTCTTTCCAATGACAGATAATTTGTCTTAATACAGGTAATTCATATTAATGTGCTGTATAGTTCCAGCAAGAAAACAAAAACCACAAAAATTAATAAGCATATAGGGCCAAGCTAACTCCATTAAGGTCGGTGGGAGTCTGTCCTTGACTTTAATGGGAGTTAGATTGGGCCCCTCTTGACTTCTTTTAAGGTGTTTAGCACCATTTATTTGACCCCAAAGGTAAATAATTGACTGAGGAGAGATTATCTCAACAGCTACCTTGAAGCATAGTAAACTTTTATATTTACTGAAAATATAAGCATTGATACGTTCTGACAGTTTTTCCCTCAGAAACATCTCTGTGGCCATGAATTTCAAAATTATAGACTTTTTTGGGGTTGTTTGTTTTTTTTGACAAACATTGTATCACAGAAATTCAAATATACCTCCAAATAATGCTATTTACTTCTAGAAGTTAACAAGAGCTGCTCAGTACCTCAGGATTTAGATACCAAACTTTACATATTAGTATCTGAAAACTTTGGCTTATGTGACTTATCACATACCACTGAGGTGGTCAGGATCAAAGCTAGGCTATGTCCTTTGTTGCCAGTCCTTTGCTTGGGCCACTATTTCTCAAGTTATTGAGCTGTATTTCCTTGTGTACAGAGATCACTGCAATTGTTCAGGGATGCTCACTCAACCACAGGTGGAGAGCTTGCATTAACATTAATATCATCAAAAGCAGCCTGAGAGGCAATCTTCCCTACATCTGTGAACTGATCTGTGACCTTCCAAAAAAATCAAGTGACTTTAGAGCTATCTGGTTGATTGCTTGGCTGGTTTTTGTTTTGTGGGTTTGTTGTTATTTTTTGTTTGTGTTTTGGTTTTGGTTTTTTGCTGGGGGCAGTTATAGGAAACTGTGACTATCTTATTATCTTCAGGAAAAATCAGTGATCGGTTTACATTAGTTTATGCTTTCCAGGCTATCATCCCAAAGAAAATGGTTAGAAATTAATTTTAAATTAAAGCTAATATTTGCATTTACATTTCTATGTCCCTCAAACTGGGTGACCCACATAAATGGGCATCAGTCAATCATCATAAGCTGGTGCTAGTATTAGGAGGCAGAAAAAGAAAATGGAGAATGGGGGAACCACACCACATTAATGATCATTCAGCATGAATGGCAAACTCAGGAAATACACTTGGTAGATATGTGAAATATAGTGGTGCATAGGATGGGATTCTTAGCCTGACTTTATTCCAGACACAAAACCCTGATATTAACGATGAGCTCAGTACAATGAAATGGACAGTGACATATGAGTTCATCCTTTACAAACACATTATCTACATACACGTGGTTAACGGCTGTGATGAATGGTTGGTGAATGATAATGTGATGTAGAATGGATACTAGTGGATGCCCACCATGCACTTAACATAATGGTGTGTTGTGTCAAATATGGGATAGGAATGAACATTTCATTTGAGACTGGGAGATACAAGGTTATTGCCCCACAGTGTACGTAAGCAATTTTACAAGGGGAGCCACTTAAATTCAAGTGTACTGTGGAAAGTGCCTTTAGTTTATATCAAAGTTCTGTTGTAAGTAAACCAGTGTGAAATTTCTTGAGGATATTTTATTTAGCTTAAAATAAGGTTCAGGTTTTTTAATGCTTGCATGGTTGCTCATCTTAGGTGTGTGTACACAGTTACCCCAACTGCACATGCAAATTGAATAACACTGCACACAAAATTTGAATTAAACACATCTTTACATTTTTATTTTGTAACTTAATTATATTATGTTAACAGCAAACATCTTTAGCTAGTTCTTAGTAATGATTTTTTTCTGAATACCCTTCCTTTATTTTCATAATTCTCTATTATATATGTTTGGCCTTATGAAATGTTTAGTATAAATGCTGTAACCATGTTGCTCCTTGACTACATCATACTTCAAGTGTTTAATCTGTGTCTCTCATGTTGCCACAGAATACCATTCATTTACAGAAGATGTTTATTCCCCATCAGCTGAGACCCAAAAGAAGAGCAGCTTTGGACTGCAGCCTGTGTGCCCACGTTTAAGTGGAAAATAACACAGGGAGCCTGCGTCTCTATGGAAAGTCCTGGACACCCATTAAAAGTTTCAGCCTCCAGAAGGAGTAGAAGTTGTACAGACTGTTTGGGATAGAAGTACACATTAATGATCAGCCAATCAGCGTTAATTATTCACATCTTGCCAAAAAAAATCAAACATCTGTTCCATTTCAAAGAGGATTAAGTCATTTTCACATGTATTAATCAGTAGATTATTACAGAATAAAATGGGTTATCTATATTGCTATCCCTATTATTTGGAAAATGTTGCTATCTGGTTCCTAGTTCTACATGTAGCAGGACAAGTCTTTTGAAATAACAAGTAGGGTTCTTGCTTCTCAGAAGTATAATACGGATCAAAAGAAGCAAAGACAGAAAAGAGGTAATAAATCTTCTTATCCATCTCCTACCAGTAGAGGACTGTTTTCCATTGCACATTTACTAGAGGTTTTTCCATTTTGATTTTAAATGTAGCAAGGGATGCAGCCAAACTCTTCAGCAGCCATTTACAATTCCTGTTCAAGGGCCACTGCCTAGAATCACTTGTCATGAGATTCAGCTGATAGCCTGCTTCTTGGCATTTGGGTCTTGTCACTTGGGAGAAGAACACATCTCCCATCTCTTCTGCTCAAAAGCTTTTAAAATGCTTTTTTGGCAAATTCATGATTAAAATAATTATTTTGTGAAGAAAACTGCTATTAAACATTCCTCAACCAACACACTTCCAAAAGGACTTCTACCATGCTCTATATAAGTTCTATTAGTCCTAATCAATATTTGTAGAATTAAAAATATTTATTATTTCTCCAGATTCTAAAAGAAAAAAAAAATAGGTTGCTGAGTTGGTGTCTCTTCTGGCTATATAGACAAACACAGTGTAAAAAACCCAGTCATCTATATTATGATTGCACTAAGGTTGGATTTTTAAAGGTGACTAAGGAATAGGGTTTTTTTAAAAAAAGTTCCTGTCTGTGAAACTTGTGGCCAGATTGCTTATTCACATTTCTATCACAGGCTACTTATAGTCAATTTAATTATAATAGTAATAATACTAAGGATATTTTTTCTTGTCACATGAATGGTAACCACTTCATGTTTCTAATGGTAAATACAGTACTACAATGTGGCTTGAAAAGTGAATTAAAAGTACTGGTTTTAATCAATAAATAACTTCTCAAGTATTGAAAAGAAACAAAAAGAGAAAGAAAGAAAGAAAGAAAGAAAGAAAGAAAGAAAGAAAGAAAGAAAGAAAAAGAAAAAGGAGGGATTCCTCCAAATGGCACCTAGTGATTCATATTTTTTTCTGTCACAGTTCACATTTTTAGCTATTTTGGTCTCTTTCCCCCTCCTCTATTTGACTATTACTATTGACAGAAGAGGTTCTTTCTTTCATTCTCAGTAACCATCTTTGACATGCAATTGTCAGCTTTCTTTGTTCTCAGTTAGCCTTCTTTCATAGATTGTATTGGGAGAGGAAACGTAGACAGGATGCACTTCATTGATCCTTACAACAAAGCTCAACATAGCCCTCTCTACTTACCACAAAAGGCCAAATCCAGAAAATTGTGTTAACCCAGCTTGTACATTTGAATACCTTTAACTATTTCAAACAAGTTTTTGGGTGTACAAATTTTTGCATGTTCCAAAACTGGTAAACATCAATCAGTAGACAGATATCTAACAAAATCTGAGCTTTGGGGTAGAAACTTGCATATCCCAGGTTACGTGCCCCAGATCTTACATGCACAATTTTAATGTAACTATAGCAGAGATAGGCAACCTTGGCATGGGGGACCCTCAGGGTAAGCACCCTTAGCGGGCCCTGCCAGTTTGTTTACTTTCCAGTTTGCCGACTGCGGCTCCCACTGGCCACGGTTCGCCGTCCTGGTCTAATGGGGGCTGCGGGAAGCGGCGACCAGGACTGCGTTCTGGGTGATAGTCATAATGGGTCCGGCTCTGGTTTCTCTTTCTTAGGTGATTCCTTCCTGGCACAGTGCTCCTCTTGGATCCCATCCTTGGACATCTTCAGTCATCTTCTCTGCCTCTCCCAGACTTCAGGCTGGTTCTCAGATGCTTTGCTCACTGTAGGCCCTCTTCTCTGGAGCAACAGACACACACATGCCACTCTTGCTCTCTCCCTCCCCTCTCCCTGGAACAACCAGCATTTCCTCTCTCTCAAGATGAGGTTTTAAAGGGGACATGCCCTCTAAACCCCTTTAGGGCATTACATGAAAATGGCTTTTTGCCTCATAGCTATTTGAGGGAGCCAGGTCAGAAAGGATCTAATGTGACTTATCGATTTTCTTGCTTCTTAGTGGACTGCAATTCAGTCTCCCTGAATTCACAGGAAATTAGAGCATTGTGTGTTTGTATTAAGAAATGAATATTATTCATGTATATTACAGTAGCATCTACAGTCTCCACTTATGCTCTGGGCTCCATTATGCTGGGTACTGCTCAAAGTCCTAGAATGAGTGTGATGGGGAATACAAACCCCATACTGGAGAACAAGGGGGTAGGGAGCAGCTCTAGGTGCAGGCAATTTTACCCTACTGTACCTGTAAAGCCTGTTCAAGTTTTAAAAGGGAAACAGAGTTGTCCAAAGGATGAAAACAGGATAGGAGCAGACCTCTGCTGTGAGCTTGAGGAAGTATCAGCTAGGAGCTCTCTTCCCTGAGATCTGAAAATACAGAATTCTGACAAAGTCTGCTAAGGAGAGCCTGGTGACTTATTTCAGAAGTCAGAAACTTTATTTTCCCTTCTTTAATTTACCCAGGAGGAGGGAAGGGGAGACTTAGGTAGGAAAGGATCTAGGGAGGCAACTGTTTAGCACCCCAAGGTGTGAAACTTAACTGCCCACTATTGGCCCCTGGACTGGAGCCCAGTGTTGGGAGTGGACCCCACCAACTCCAAAAAACATGACAATAATAGAAACCTTTATCTCAGGGGATATTCCAGCTGGGGAAGACCCTGACTTCTTAAAGGCCCAAACCCATGATCAGTTATCAGTGGTTATCAGTGGTTCACAGTCCAGCTGAAAGGGCATATCGAGTGGAATCCTAAAGGGATCAGTTTTTGGTCTGGTTCTGTTCAACATCTTCATCAATTATTTAGATAATGGCATAAAGAGTACACTAATAAACAAGCTAAATATGAGTCAACAGTGTGAAACTGTTGCAAAAAAAAAGGAAACATCATTCTGAGGTGTATTAGTGTTAAAAGCAAGACATGAGACGTAATTCTTCCACTCTTCTCCATGCTGATTAGGCCTCAACTAAAGTATTGTCCCATTCGGGGCATCACATTTCAAGAAAGATGTGGTCAAACTGGAAGAAGTCCAGAGAAGAGCAACAAAAATTATTAAATTTCTAGAAAACATGAGGGATGATTGAAAAATTTGAGTTTGTTTAATCTGCAGACAAGAAAACTGAGGGAGAACATGATAACAGTTTTCAAGTATATAAAAGTTTGTTACAAGGAGAAAGGAGAAAAATTGTTCTCCTGAGCCTGTGAGGATAGAACAAGAAGCAATACATATAATTGCAGCAAGAGTGGTTTAGGCTGTATATTAGGAAAAACTTCCCAACTGTCAGGCTGATTAAACTCTGGAATAAATTGCCCCGGGCTGGTTGTGGAATCTCCATCATTGGAGATTTTTAAGAGCAGGTTAGACCTTTTGGGGATGGTATAGATAATATTTAGTCCAGTTATGAGTGGAGGAGACTGGACTAGATGACCTCTTGAGGTCCCTTCAGGCCTACAATTCTATGATTCTCTGGACACGTCCTCATGATAAAAGACTTGGAATAATACTGGAAGCAATGCATGAGTATGTATTTATTTGGTCTTTGTAAATGTGGACAGATAGTACCTGTCAAACATTCTAGGTGCCCCTTAATTACATATAGTTGTCTAATCACCTTGAGTTCACAACTATAACATTGCATGGCACTTGCTTCTAATATCCCACCATCTCTCCCCACAAGTATTCAAATATATGCCCATTCAAATTTACAACTACATGTTTGTTTTTTGTTTTGTTTGTTAAAGCCCATTGATAGTAGAAGATTAGAGAGCTAGTTAAATTCATGGGACAATCAGATGTCTGTATGTAAAGCAGAAAAATGTAGTCAATTTAAAATCAAGTTGGTTAGCAAATAATCCAAAGAGAGGAGGGATTACTTGGAGTCTTTTGTATTGAAAAAGTGTTCTTCATATTTTATTTCCAGCTGAGAACAACATACAAACACATGCCATGGTCGCTAATCTAATTTCACCAAAGGTACTGTGAAAACATCATTAGTTACTTCAAAAGCCTCCTGTATACACCACATTTTGTTCTCTGGCAGGTAAATGAAGGGATTGATTTCTGTGAGACCAACCTCATTGCTGCTTATCACTACTGTGGCCTTCTCAAAAGGTGTCTGTAAAATGATTTACAGACATCCTATGGTTCATTAAGCAGGTGTTAGAAACAAAGATGCATTACCATCCTGCAGGGCTTCAAAGTCATTGATGTCTTTGTACTGATCAGTCATTCAAGTATAAAACTGGTCAGTAAGGTACCTCTTTTTGAGTTGGTGCAGGGGTAGTCTGAAAAAGGAAGTGATCTGCAGATGAAGCAATTTTAATTGTAGAGCAACTAAGAACATAATTTTCCATTGCCTACACTGAGGCAAGTGGCCTGTTGTGCATTGCAGTAGGCTCCTTGCAGCTTTGGGAATGCAATAATTTTTCAGAAGTATTTAATTTGCTGAGGATTTTCCAAGTGGTTGGGGTCATGGCATGGTTAAATGACTAGATACTGATCTGGCAGATTACAAAGCACTACAAGGTTCCCCACACACTTAGCCAAGTGCTGATAACTTCATACCAGTGGCATGATTAAATTAGCAGTTATGAATGAATCCATTTACAGTCAGAGGTGCTAACCATTTTTTTTGTCTTCTGTTATTCTTACTGGTTGTGAGGGAAAGACCATACTGTGAAAATTCCTCCTACACATGGTCATGGATACAGTGCAACTTGCAAATATGCTTCTGGCACACGTAGGGTGGCACTGGGTGGTATAGCTGAAGGCATCCATGAACTGGCTCAAAGAATCAGGGAAAAAAACTGAATAAATATACTGTACTGGGATCTGTCAAAACCAATTAAATTACAGCAAGTATGGCATGGCCAACCACAGCATGGGAGTTCATTTAGCCCAGGCATTTTTGTACCCTTTCCTGACAGCTTCTCTATTTCTCTGGCTGCCTGTGAGGTCTTTCCTGACAGCTTCTCTATTTCTCTGGTTGCCTGTGAGGTCTGTCCAGACATGCTATGCTAGCAGCTGCTGTCACCTGCTATCTCAGTATCAGAACGGGATTTCCAGCAATCTTGCTAGAGAACCCCCACAACTAAATAACAGTGCAGTAATACTCAGAAGCCAATAAGCCAAATATTATGAATTAAGAGGATCCCTTTTTGGTTGCTTTATTTGATTGTTGCTCTCCTCAGAATGTTTTGTAAAGCCTTCCTCCGGCTGGGCCATATATTGAACTGGAGGAAGCGGCAGTGGTGCAGCCACTTCAGTCTGCCATATTGGCAGGTCTGGTTTCCATCTCTAGAGCACTGCAGCAGAAGTAAAGCCCATTGTAATAGATCTACAGACTTTCCCTGCAAAAAAGAAGGTATGAATTTCTGCTTATAATACTATTCTCCTTTCAGATGAGCTTCGTAAGTCTTTGTAGGTCAGACTGCTGCACTCAAAGAACACGTGAAGCACGAAGTGTTTTTGTGGGTACTAGTCATAGCACATTGAATTATAACTAGAGAAGGTGAACCCGTTTGAAGCTGAACTTTCACCCCTTCTCCAGAGTGAAACAAATCTGAACCTTTTCTGAGTTTGGGAAAGTTTGATTAATAAACTATCCATCATTCAGCATCAGAACATGGGAGTGGACTGCCAAGTCACCACAGTGAACAGAAAGCCAACACTACAGTGGAAAGCAGAATACTTCTGAAGAGCTTCCTAGTACTGAAAGAAGTACTCAGCAGGTAGCAAAGAAAGGAAGGAAAGTCTATAGGGTAAATAGTGAAAGAGTTGATTGGGAAGGATTCAAAAATCTGGATAAACTAGATTACCTTCCAAGTATTGGTATGATTAAGTAAGCCGTGCTTTTCAGAACTCCAAAACTTTCAGCTCCTTCCCAGGCTGACCATCAAATGCAAAGATGTTCAGCAGGGAATAGGAGACCATAATGACAAGATAGGATACAAGAGGGGCAGAACTAATTCTCCAGGAACAGAAAGCCATATAACTGAGAATATTTTCTTCTGTCTGTGCCCTAAGATGTGTTTACTGCATGGAGGGATAGAAAACTCTTGGGCAGTATAAAATAAACCTGAAATTTTGAAGATGCACTTTCTCGAAAGAAAAAAAATATTCAAGGTATAATAAAACAACTACATCTTTCATTCTTTGCCATTTTGTCAAATACATGGACTCAATTTTTCACAAGGGTTTAGGCTTGAACTTTCTTCTGTGAATTCATCTAATATCTTTGCCGTCTAGTTATATCCCCTTTCTGATTAGTTTTTAATAGTCTCCAGACTCTACATCTTCACACATCAGAATCTTCACTAGATAGCTTCTTTAGGTATGAATGCTATATCAGCATCTTCCTAATCCATTGGTGAGAATTATGTTTTATTTCCCCCTAAATAAATGTTAAATATGTTCCAAAAGTACCTTGCTCTCTGTTTCTTCTCTCTTCATTATTCTGGAACTGCTCCCATACAGGCACAGATTTTTGTTTGCATTCAGATATTTCAGTTTTCATATAATCATGGAATATAAGGGTTGGAAGAGACCTCAGGAGGTCATCTAATCTCCCTGCTCAAAGCAGGACCAATCCCCAACTAAATCATTCCAGCCAAGGCTTTGTCAAACTTAACCTTAAAAACCTCTTAAGGAAGGAGATTCTACCACCTCCCTAGGTAACCTATTCAAGTGCTTCACCAACCTCCCAGTGAAGAAGTTTTTCCTAATACCCAACCTAAACCTTCCCCACTGCATCTTGAGACCATTGCTCCTTGTTCTGTCATCTGTCACTACTGAGAACAGTCTAGATCCATCCTCTTTGGAACCCCGTTTCAGTTGAAAGCAGCTATCAAATCTCCCCTCAGTCTTTTCTTCTGTAGACTAAACAATCCCAGTTCCCTCAGCTTCTCCTCAGAAGTCATGTGCTCCAGGCCCCTAATCATTTTTGTTGCCCTCTGGACTCTTTCCAGTTTTTCCACATTTTTCTTGTAGTGTGGACCCCAAAACTGGACACAGTACTCCAGATGAGGCTGCACCAATGCCGAATAGAGGGGAACGATCACGTCCCTCAATCTGTTAACAATGCCCCTACTTATACAGTGCAAAATGCCGTTAGCCTTCTTAGCAACAAGGGCATACTGTTGACTCATATCCAGCTTCTCGTCCACTGTTACCCCTAGGTCCTTTTCTGCAGAACTGCTGCCTAGCCATTCGGCCCCTAGTCTGTAGCTGTGCATGGGATTCTTCTGTCTTAAGTGCAGGAATCTGCATGTGTCCTTGTTGAACCACATCAAATTTCTTTTGGCCCAATCCTCTAATTTGTCTGGGTCCCACTGTATCCTATCCCCACCGTCCAGCATATCTACCACTCCTCCCAGTTTAGTGTCATCTGCAAACTTGCTGAGGGTGCAGTCCACGCCATCCTCCGGATCATTGATAACGATATTGAATAAAACCAGCCCCAGGACAGACCCTTGAGGCATTCCGCTTGATATCGGCTGCCAACTAGACATGGAGCCATTGATCACGACCCGCTGAGCCCAGTGATCCAACCAGCTTTCTATCCACCTTATGGTCCATTCATCCGGCCCATACTTCTTTAACTTGCTGGCAAGAATTCTGTGGGAGACTGTATCAAAAGCTTCGCTAAAGTCAAGATGTATCACATCCACCACTTTTCCCATATACACAGAGCTATCTCATCATAGAAGGCAATCAGTTTGGTCAGGCATGACTTGCCCTTGGTGAATCCATGTTGATTGTTCTTGATCACTTTCCTCTTCTCTAAGTGCTTCAAAATTGATTTCTTGAGGACCTGCTCCATGATTTTTCCAGGGACTGAGGTGAGGCTGACTGGCCTGTAGTTCCCCGGATGACCTTCTTTCCTTTTTTTAAAGATGAGCACTACATTAGCCTTTTTCCATTCATCTGGGACCTCTCCCATTGCCGTGAGTTTTCAAAGATAATGGCCAATGGCTCTGCAATCACTTCTCCCAACTCCATTAACACCTTTGGATGCAGTGCATCCGGCCCCATGGACTTGTGCTCATCCAGCTTTTCTAAATATCCCTGAACCACTTCTTTCTCCACAGAGGGCTAGTCACCTCCTCCCCATTCTGTGCTGTTCAGTGCAGTAGTCTGGGAGCTGACCTAGTTTGTGAAGACAGAGGCAAAAAAAACATTGAGTACATTTGCTTTTTCCACCTCATCTGTCACTAGATTGCCTCCCTTATTCAGTAAGGGGCCCACACTTTCCTTTACTTTCTTCTTGTTGCTAACATACCTGAAGAAACTCTTCTTGTTACACTTAACATCCCTTGCTAGCTGAAACTCCAAGTGTTATTTGTCCTTCACTCCTGCATGCCTGAGCAATATTTTTATATTCCTCCCTGGTCATTTGTCCAATCTTCCATTTCTTGTAAGCTTCTTTTATCAGCAAGGATTTCACTGTTAAGTCAAGCTGGTCACCTGCCATATTTACTATTCTTTCTACACGTCGGGATGGTTTGTTCCTGCAACCTCAATAAGGATTCTTAAAATACAGCCAGATCTTCTGGACTCCTTTCCCCTTCATGTTATTCTCCTATGGGATCCTGTCCATCAGTTCCCTGAGGGAGTCAAAGTCTGCTTTTCTGAAATCCAGGGTCCATATTCTGCTGCTCTCCTTTCTTCCCTGTGTCAGGATCCTGAACTCGACTATCTCATGGTCGCTGCCTCCCAGGTTCCCATCCACTTTTGCTTCCCCTACTAATTCTTCCTGGTTTGTAAGCAGCAGGCCAAGAAGAGCTCTGTCCCTCGTTGCTTTTTCCAGCACTTATACCAGGAAATTGCCCCCTACACTTTCTAAAAACTTCCTGGATTGTCTGTGCACCACTGTATTGCTCTCCCAGCAGATATCAGGGTGACTGAAGTCTCCCATGAGAACCATGGCTTGTGATCTAGTAACTTCTCTTAGTTGCTGGAAAAATGCCTCATCCATCTCTTCCCCCTTGTCTGGTGGTCTGTAGCAGACTCCCACCGTGACATCAGTCTTGTTGCTCACATTTCTAAACTTAATCCAGAGACTCTCGGGTTTTTCTGCAATTTCATGCCAGAGCTCTGAGCAGTCATACTGTTCTCTTACATATAATGTAACTCCTCCACATTTTCTGCCCTGCCTGTCATTCCTGAACAGTTTATATCCATCCATGACAGTACTCCAATCACATGAGTTATCCCACCAAGTCTCTGTTATTCCAATCACATCATAGTTCCTTGACTGTGCCAGGACTTTCAGCTCTCCCTGCTTGTTTCCCAGGCTTCTTGTATTTGTGTATAGGCACTTAAGATAATTTGCTGATCGTCCTGCTTGCTCAGTATGCAACAGGAGTCCTCCCCTCTTGCGCTCTCCTAGTTGTGCTACCTCCCAGTATCCCATTTCCCATTTACCTCGGGGCTTTGGTCTCCTTCCCCCGGTGTACATAATTTAAAGCCCTCCTCACTAGGTTAGCCATCCTGCTTGCGAAGATGCTCTTCCCTCTCTTCATTAGGTGGAGCCTGAATCTGCCTATCACCCCCCTTTCTCGGAATACCATCCCATGGTCAAATAATCCAAAGCCTTCTCTCTGACACCACCTGCATAGCCATTTGTTGACTTCTACGATTCAACGGTCCCTACCTGGGCCTTTTCCTTCCACAGAGGGAATGGACAAGAAAGCGACTTATGATAACAAAAGGATAAAGGAGTTTGAGGAGCATGTCCTATCTAATGTAATCTCTGGTTTATTTCACTAGTTCTTCATCTTTCCCTGAGAACTGACTGCTTATTCTGGTTTCTCTGCCAAATTCTCCTTATGAAACTGTGGAAAATAATGTATTGGCATTTATTTCCACAATCTAAACCTTTTCTGTCTGACAAATCACCTTTGTCATTGCTTAAGGGCCTTGTGGCTCTCTCTAACCTCAGGTTTCTTGGAAAATTTCCAATTATATATCAAAATTTTTGTGTGGTCTTCATCTTACTCTATAACTTTTCTTTTCTTATCATTCACTTGCACGCCTGTAACATGGAGAATTCAGAAAAGATCGTTTAAATATTATCTAATATTTTATACTTTGTTTGCACACTATATCCCTGTTTCTTTCCTCTGGTTAATGTTTGCATCTTTTTCAGCCGCAATGACTTGACTCCTCCCCGCTTTGCTTATTATAAGATGTTATGCATAACCATTGTACATATATGAAATTATCTCTGTAAACATTTTTCTTCTTTGTATTTTTGGCATGCATTGCTTCATTGTCATTCAGTGTCACCAAATGATTTTCATATTCTCCCCGCACACCACCACTACCTTTTGGCTTTCACTTTTTGGTTCAGATTCCAAGTTTAGGAGATGATCATACAGTGACTGCAGTGAAGGAGAGCAGTACTTAATCCTCAAATGGAATACTGCCATTCCTTTTTAAATATTGTCAGTTTGTGTCTCTCCAGGTAATCCCTCAAAAATCATGTATTTTTACCTAAGAATGAGTGCTGCCTTACATTCTGTGGCATATAAATTTGCATTTTGTGCATCTTGAAACTAAATATGGTCAGAATCCCCCTGCCTAGGAAAGTAAAGTTTAAATTGCACATTCCGTGCTGCAGATATGTGCCATTCAGTCAAGAAAGCAATACATTGGTGAGGTTGATGTAACATAGAAAAAATGATATGTTGTCACAGAGAAGTGGGAAGAAATCAGACAACAGCTTTTCTACCTGTATGCTCTCCCACTAGACTGGCAAGGTTTTGCACAGAGGAAATCAATGAGCTCATGCTAGCAACATTTCCAGTCACTCTTATGAGAGGTTTTCCATACCCTTAATCATTCTTATCACCTATCTCTGAATCCCCTCAAAATCTGCTCTAGCCTTTTTTTGGATCGGGTGACCAGAACTGAACATAGTAGATTAGGTGAGAGCCATTGATTTAGATAATGACATGGTATTTTCTATATTATTTTCCATTCTGTTCCTTATGAACTGTAAAACTTTCTCTACTTTTTTGACCGCTGGTGCACATTGAGCAAACTTCTTCATTCAGGTGTCCACAATGACGCACATGTCTTTTTCCTGAGATGATACAATTAATTTAGAAGCCAGTGAGGTGCCTGAGTAGTTCCAATTATTTCCTCCAAAATGCAATACTTTGAATTGCATCTGTTGTCATGTGTCTCATTCACCTAATTTCATAAATCTTTTTGACATTCCTCACAGTGCTGTTAGTTTTTGGTTAACCTAAATCATTCTGTTTTCCAGCATAACTGCTCCAGACTTTTCCAGAAGCCTAATAAAGTGTGATTAAACACTGGTCCTCAGGCAGAACCTTGGGGCTCCCTACTGCTACACCTCTTGCCATGAGATTTGACCATTTATTCCTATTCTTTGTTTTCTGTCTTAGCCCATGTCTGATTCATGACAATACCTGTTTCTCATATTGTGATTACTTACTTTCTTCCATAGCTTTTGTGAGGGGTTTTGCCAAAGACCTTTAGAAAATCAAAATAAAGTATATCAACTAGTTCTCTATTAGCCACTCTTATATTGACGTGGTGATAGTACTGTTTCCTTTAATGGAAGTGATATGGGTAGTAAGAACAAGGAAGCATGGGGATTAAGTACACATAAGCTGGCATCTACAGGGCTGAGTCTGTTTGCACTCACAGATCCACAACCTATACACCTCTTTGAGACTATACCCTTATCATCCATACCACCATCTGCTCTGTTTTCATATTGTGTAAAAGAGCTGCTTATATATGCTGTCATCAGATACTTGATGCATCATTTCTTTCTACTTAATGTGCTCCCAGTTTAGGACAAAATAGCTGAAAACGCCATTTACTCCATTTACTAGTATTTATGGACATAGTCGTGGCTGAAAGGCTGTCACACAGGTAATTCATAACATCACCCATGTAAAAAGAAGGAAAATGGCTGACAACTTTAAAATTGTAACTGACCATGAATCCTAGTATTGATTGAACCTGGTGACATTCTCACCAAAAGGTACCCTCCCCCATGCTGTAGCTGTATCCATAGCTTCATGATAACACATGCTCCAGAGGAATGTTTAGGGTTGTTGCGTGGGTGATTGTGTTGATTTTTTGTGGGGGTTGTGTTTGTGCTGGCAGAGTTGTATGATGAAAGAGGGGTGTGTTCTGTGGTGAGGGTCTGTGTCTGTTTGGGGTTATCGTTTGTTTGTGCTGGCTGTGTTTATATGAGGGTGGTTGTGTTGATTTTGTGTCTTAGGGAGCTGTGCTGGATGATTAGGGTTGTTTTATGAGAGTGGCAATTGGGTGCATCTTTTAACAATTGGGCCAAGTAGTCTACCATCTGTGTAATCTCCCTCATATACTCAATGAATTGTTGCTGGCCAATTAGCTGTATAGTAAGAGGGGTGTTTGGTTGAGTTACTTGTCATATCCCAATGTTCTAGGACTCTTGGTGTGGCATAGATACATGTTTTATGGTAACTGTTCATTGCACAACTATAATTTGAATAGTTAAAATTGTTGAGAACTTAAAAATTGGACAATAACAGATCACAAAATCCAGTGATGATTCAACCTGGTAATAATCTGAACAAAAACAGCTCTCAAACATACTTGTAGCTGCTCCATCACTTCACACTTACTTTGCAGATATTTTAGGATTCAGAGTGCCACCTGTGTGCAATATAACTGGGATCTTATTATATAAATACTGCTTCTTTAATTTAGTATCCTATTACTATTCATACTGCCTTTAGTTTTTAAGACTAGAACTTCTACTCCACAAATAGTTGTGTTTTTCATTTTTTTTTGTTTCATTTTAAGATCTCCTAACTTTGTTGCATCTAAATTTTCCTTTAAGGCTTGCACTATTTATCCATCCAATGATTTTTTATCACATCCCATGAAGCTGAAATCGCATGTGTATGTATGTGTGTGTGTATATATATATATATATATATGCAGTCTTTACTCCATTAGCTTTTACATAAATCACTGCATCTGTGTCCATGTTTCCTCTTCTTTCTCTCTATGAGCCTTCATGTTAATTTCCTCACCACTAATCTGTTTCTATGGATAACGTTTTTTTCTCCTCACCTGACTTCTGTATAAACTGTCTATTTAAATATGACTACTTCTTTCAGATGTCCATTAGTTGAAATAGAATGATTGATAAGTAATCAGTTTTCTGACTTGATTATGCAGTCTATACTACTTTATTCCTAAATCTGGCAAACACTACATGGTTAACTATGTTACTATGATCAGGGATATTCTACTGGTGTTGTATTCATTGACCTGTCAAAGCGTTTGCTTTGGTTAATTGCTTGAGAAACTAAGAATCTATGGTTTCTGATCAAGTGGCAAATTTATTTTCCAGTTATTTAATTTTCCGTAAACAGATGGTAAAACTTCAAGGTACCTTATCAAGTCTCTTAAGATTACTTTTCAGAAGACTACAAGGTTCTCTATCAGCTTTTTCTTACTTAATAGTTCTATAAATGACAAGTCATAGATTACTGTATTCAGATACCTATTCAATGACATATGCTACTACAGTTCATTGAAATAGAGAAATTAGCAAATACGACCCAGTATTCAAATGCACATAGAATGTTTGCAACATATAATATGTGTTGAGATGACCTTAGAAAGACAGAGATTTTGCTTATAGGATCGTTTTAAACCTTATTACTGTATAAAATGAAAATGTTGTCATGCTATGGTGTATTGCAATTCAGTGCTCCCTCACGTAAGACTATTTATTATAAAGTTCCTCTGACATAGCTATTGAGGTGGTCTAACTTGCAAATCAGTTGATTGCGTTTCAGCTGTTCTGTCACAACCTGGACTTTATAGGAATATGCGAAAAACATTACCCCCAAAACATTCTTAACGTTGTAATGTGTTATTGGAGCTTAGGATATAGTATTGGAAGAGTAAGATATTGATCCATAATAAACATTATTTACTGACCTTCATCACTAATTAATCTACATAAAATCTACGTTAAGAAATTATTCATGTTTAATGCATAAGAACTGAAAAGTCAGGAAATGCCAAAGTTAATGTTCCCCATGCAACCTTAACTCCATTCCTTTATGCCTTATAATATAGTCTTTGATTACATGATCACATATATTCTCAAATAATATAATTTAATTTCACTATATAATATTATACAATTTTTCCACAATCTTAGCTATCAAATGTGCAGAGGTTGGTAAGATTGTTCATTCTTTTAGACCTGTGCTACTCTCACTGTTTTCATGGTCCAGTATATCTTTATCAATATACTGTTTCAATGTTATACTAATGTGAAGTTAAATTATGCTCATAGCCTGCCTATAGTTGGGGTGATACATAGGAGTACCAACCCAGTAAGAGAACCAAGATGCATTAAATCATAATGTAGGCTCCCTCGCGCTCCCAATCAGAGGGAGACCCCTCAGGCCAGTCTGAACCGGTCGGGTCCAGGCTCTGCAAGGCAGCCCAGCAAGCAGTCCAATCTATACGGGGCTGGCTATGGCCCGGGCAGGGCCCAGATAGCGAGCAGACAAGCAGTCTCTGGATAAGCTGGGGCCTGGGCAGCCAGTAACACACAGTCTATGAGGGGCTGGCTATAGCCTGGGCAGAGCGCAGGCAGCCAGCTAACAACAGTCTCTATATAGGCTGGGGCTTGGGCTTTCAGGTGCTCAGACAGCCAGCAAACAAGCAATCTATGAGGGGCCGGCTATAGCCTGGGCGGAGCGCAGGCAGCCAGCAAACAGTCTCTAGAAAAGCTGGGGCCTGAGCTTGCAGGTACTCAGGCAGCCAGCAAACAAGCGGTCTATGATGGGCAGCTATAGCCTGGATGAGGCTCAGGCAGCCAGCAAAGAGTACAGTCTCTAGGTGAGCCCAGCAAGGGAGCTCAACTTCAGAGCCGGTGTTCCCTTGCACAGGGCAGGGGTCGGCTAACTCGTGGAGTGGGTACCTCTGCCGTCCAGTCGTCCACTGGTTCCTCCGGGTACACGGTGGCAGGTACTTCTGGCCAGTCGGCATCAGCGCTGGGGGCTGGAGCACCACCAGGGATTGAGTCTCCTCCCGGCAGCAACAGGTCAGGCGGAGCGTCCTTCTCCTCCTCTGCTCTCCCTGTTCTGGGCTGCAGGGCTGGCCTTTCATAGATCTGGCCCCGCTCCTGTCCTTCCAGCGAGGGGGGCAGGGTGGCCTTGCCTCCACCCTCCAAGGGGTGTGGAAGACTCCCTTGCTCTCCCAATCTGATGGAGACCACTCAGGCTCACTACACATAACCATAAAAGAGCGGTTATCAATGGGTTTCTGTCAAATTGGAAGCATATATCTAGTGGGTTTTTCAGGTATCTGTCCTGGGTCTGTTAATATTTAATATTTTCTTTAATGAGTTGGATAATAGAGTGGACAGTATGCATATAATATTTGCAGATGATACCAAGCTGGGAGGGGTTTCAAGCACATTGGAGACAGAATTAGAATTCAACTTGATTAACTGAAGAACTGTTCCGAAATCTAGACAAGTGCAAATTACTACATTTATGAAGAAAAAAGAAAATGAACAACTGAAAGATAGGGACTAAATGGCTTGGTGGCAGTAGTGCAGAAAAGGATCTAAAGGTTATAGTTGATCACAAATTGCATATGAGTCAAGAGAATGATGCAGTTGTGAAAAAGGTAATATCATTCTGGGGTATAGTAACAGGAATATTATGTGAGATTGTGACACTTTGTATCTCAAAGAGGCACCCTGGAACCTACATGTTCATATGATTATGGTGGTTTGTAATGTGCACATTAGGAAAGAAATTAGATTATATAACATGTTTTTTTATATATGGCATGCCAGAGAATGTGGAATGTGACTGCATGTCTGATTAAAAAGACACAAGTGACAGAGAATCTATTAAAACACAGCTAAGAGAGTTTTTCTTTTGTTTGTCTCTAAATATAGTAACATAACATGGTGGTACAGCATCCGAAAATATTTGTCACCCTTTTCCATATGGCTCATCTCTTTTGCCTACAATGAAAGGCTCGCAAAATGAACTAACATAAAATACCTGCTGTTGTGTGAACTGAAACTGCTGATGGAAAAAAGTATAGAAAAATATTTTTGAAGCACAATTTTATCGACATTTTCCCCCTGATGTTTCAACCACGACTGGAAGATTCTTCAGCAAAAGGAAAAAAAAGAGATTTTCTTTACAAACAAAAACAAACTCATTAGAAGACTTGGTGTTATACTTCTAAGCATATACTGTTGTTAGGGTAACTAAAGTTCTAAAAATAATTTAAATAAAAGGACATCACCTTAAGAGCTGCTTCAAGTAGTCATAGCAACTGGATTCTTTTTTTAAAAAAGTAACTGTGGGTAATAGAGCTTTTTCCTCCTGACCTAAAGCTTTCCAAAAATATTATTTTACTGTCTACTTTTGTACAAAGTATATTTGTTTCTTTAAAATCAGATAAAGTCTAAATGAGGGATGTTCAAAACTATCCTAAACTGTTTCCTGACAAGAAACTTTAGCTAATGACCAAATGAAGAGTAGAACTAGGTAAAAAATTTCAGCACAAACTTTTTTCAATTAAAAAATATTGTTTTGGGTTTTGAACAAAATATTTCATTAATTTATGTCAATTTCAGTTAATTGTTTTGGTTGAAGGAAAAAATTAGAAATGTCAACAGTTCTTTCTGACAATTAAGCATTCTGATTTTGGGGGACTAGATTCACAAGGTAACTTAGGTGCCATTCAAAAAACTAAGGAGGAGAAGGTATCAGTTGCCCCTAATACCCAGTAGCCCATTTTAGAGAAGCCCATATTAGAGACCTAGGTTCACATCCCCCATATCTCTAGATGAGTGCTTAACCATTCAGTATAAGGAGAGGTCCTGCCTCTTTGATCTTGTTTATTGTGCCTGAGTCCCCTTATTAATCTAGCCCTTCATTTCCTCTGATTTTTATCAACCAACCTTCCCACAAAACAACCAGTTATTGATGCCTAAAATTGAAATAAAGCATTTTATTTGATCCAAAACAAAAAAAATGGTTCTGAGTAGAAACAAAATGATTTTTTTGTACCACCAGTAAGCCTAAACTATTACTTATTAACACAACTCTATTTAAGAATATGTCAGTGTTTATATTCCTTCCATCTGTATCAGAGAGGTGTACACTCCTACTGAAGACTGTTACAAATACTGGGACTGGAAAGCACTTTCAATTAATTTAAGATTCATTGTAATGCAGTATATCACAATGCATATGTATTTTAAAGGGCAATTTTTCAAACATTCATATACATTATGTGTTTATCAGGTGGCAGAGCTGCAATTTGCTTCAGAACCAATTTTTGTTTACCAAAAGCTAACATAATTTCATTCTCTTTCCAGTGTTAAAAAGGATCTATTTCTAGCCTGAATGAGTTGAGGCTTATTGGACCTTAAATGAAGTTGTGCTGTGAACAGTGACTTTGTAAAAACAGCACCCTCTTACACAAGAGGAGCCTGATTCACCACTCTGACACACTGTTTCTATGTCAGCGTGATTAACCTATGTAACGTTGTGGAAAAGCAGGCTCCAGATTTGTTCCCTTCACATATTTAGGAAGTTACCTGTTCATGTTAATGACAAAATTAATTCTTTAATACTTTTAACTCCCATTATCAGCACAGGAGCCAATACAACTAAGAGGAATTGAGCTGGATATTATTTCTTCTGGTACATTATTAACAGAATTGTTAATTCATAGCCTGATATAAAGACACCCTGGGTATGCCTACACTGCAATTCAACACCCACAGCTGGCATATGACAGCTGAGTTGAGCTAGGGCTATGGGACTGTTTAACTGTGGTGTAGACATTTGGCCTGGGCTTCAGTCCAGACTCTGGGACACTCCACTCTTCCCCATGCTCCAAAAGCCTGAGTCAATTGACTTGGGCCAGCTTCCTGTATTTAATTGCAGTGTAGATATATCCACATTCACTTCAATAGACTTTGGATGAGGCCTTAAGTTCCATTCAGATACAGGTTTATCAACTCACTGAAGGCCATGAGATTATGCAGATGTGACTGAGGACATGATCTAAAGGTAATGGTGTTGCACCAACATAATCAAGGGCCTAATTTGGACTGTAAAATATTTGCTACTGGGGAAGACCTATACAAAGGGAAGAATACAGCTTGAGCCCAAGGTTGTATTTGTGGGGCTGGCAGTTGTATATATAGCACACGTAATATGGAAATGTATTGAGGGACATTAAACATGAACTTCATGAGGCTATTTTAATAGCAGCTATTTAAAATTGGGACATATTTTTAATCCATCACTAGATTAGAACTGAATATTGCCCAGCCTGAGCAAATGATAATATAATTCTGAGGGCTGAAAAACTTTGGAGCAAAGATGAAAACATTTTTATGGCAGCTTGATTTTTTTTTATTATTTATATATAGGCATCTATTTTAAGGTCTAATGTTATAAAAAGTCAACAAGAGAATGGATTAGCAATGTGAAGGAATGAAGGAACTGATATTTAAGGGTATTGCTTAAGAAGCTGGAGGAAATGAGAGTTCTGCTTTCTTCTTCACTCTTTAAGAATGCATTTATATCATACAGGCTGGAAAATTGAAACTTGGCTGGCAGCCTATAGAAGCTCTATGGGCCTCTTGAAATCTGGAAGTATAGAAGTTATTCCCAGTTCTACCAGAGAGTGTTCATCACTTACCCCCTCCCTACACGCAAACACTGTGGCTACTGAATGATGGATAAGATATGCCATGTCACTACCTTTTCAAGAAAAATTTACAGCTTCAGCCCTGACCGTGATGCTGTGGAAATTGATGGTAAGCATGCTCAGAGAGTCCCTAATCTAGGTAACACATTCCCTGGGTGAAGGAATCTCAGGCAGTTGGAAAAATAATGTAAAGATGACAGAGTCTGAAAATACAGAGCCTTCCTCGTTGAAGGCTCCATTCCGGATGTCAGCCACAGAGCAACTCAGAAGTCAAGTGACCTCTGAGTCTTGGTCATGGGATCTCTTGAGTAAACTAGCAGGGTTTCAAATCATTTTGTTTTCAAATCATTCTAGGGCCATAGACTGAACGCTGTGTGCATCTCTTCCCCTTCCCAAACAAGACAGATATCACTGTCCTTGGCTGTTAAACTTCTACTACTACTTATTTCATGCACATGCTTGTGGACGATATGTAAAATCAGTAATACGTCATGCAGGAGATAGGAAGTAGGCAGGTGAGAGGGGACTTGGCATCCATATGAAGATACAGTCTGTTAAATAGGTCAGTTTGCTGAGACACCAAAATATTCAACCTTCTGGGGCCTGTGTAGCTTTGAAATCTGTGGTTATTTTGTGCTGGAAGGTATGCAGAATGAACAAACAGAACACTGTCTAATGGAATGATTAAATGTTTAAAATATTTTAATTCAATCAATTAAAAGCATAAACAGCATGAGTTTGATTGAATCAATTTAAAGAATTACACAGAAGCCAATGTACTTGTCAGCAAGGGTGAAAAATGCATGTATCACCGCCACACAGCTTGAATATTGTATCTCTAAATTAGATATAACAAACACACTTTTACTCTATCGCAAAAGGATAGCTCTTGAGTAGGAATAAAATATGGTGTAGCTTTTGAAACATTTGTAATTAATTAAAATTTAGGCATCCAGCAACCATTGTCAAACATTTAATAAACATGACAGCTTGATTAGTCATTATTTTTTGTTTTCCATAAGCAATTCTAAGTAAAAAAACACCTAATATATTAAGATTTAAATATGCTTTTAACAGGGAAAAAAATTAGCATAATAGATTAATGGAAACATCTGCCTTTTGAGAAAAAATTGCACTTCCACATCTTGTGGAAGAATTCATAAAACACAATAAATTAGAAGGAACTGTAAATATTTTAACTGCAGTTAGTTGTCTATAGAATACTTAAGGGACAACGAAATGAAAGCAAACATATAAAAACATCAAAGTAAAATCCTAATGCAAAATTGCTTGCAGGCTGTTCTAAACATGTTTGTTATTTTGAAAAATAAAGTATAAATTCATATTAGGGGGTGCATCTTGAAAAGTCCTCAGAATTGCCTAATTCTACTTCCATTAAAGTTATTGTGAAAAATCAGGCTCATTTAAGGTATCTCAAGTTGGGCACCAAAAAAAGAAGACATGCAAAATCACCAACCACTTTTGAAGATGTAGGCCTAAAATATAAAAAAGACAAAAATAAAGTTTATTATTGTAATGCATGCCTCTACAGTGCTGTAAACCTAAATTCACTGCTGGTGTAAATTAAAGCAATTCCATTGACTTCAGGAACTGGATCAGTTTACATTAGCTGAGAATTTTGCTTGCATTGACTTTTGAATCATAGAAGATTACAATTGGAAGAGACCTCAGGAGATCATCTAGTCCAAACCTCTGCTCAAAGCAGGACCAACCCCAACTAGGTTTTAGGTTTTATTGTAATCAAGAAAAAGAAGTTACAAAAATAACTAAAATCAAATCATTTTCCACAGATTTTTAATCCTGCTTTTAAATCTATGTTGTATCACTGATTTAGTTACATATAGTCAGAACTTTCACTTTTAAAAGTGTCCAGCTTAAAGTATAACCAAAATAAATAAATAAATAAAACTAAGAACTAAATTCTTAGCTTTGATCTTTTATTACTTTGTACTCTTATTCACCAGGCTTTGCTCTAGTAGTCCAGCAAGTTTAGAAAAATAAAATTAAGAATATTAATTACCCTGACTGAGATTATTTATATCTCATATGCAGCAATTTACAGCTTCACCTCAAGGTGATCTTGATGTTAATGTTCTAATAAGAATGTGTAGCCCTTGATCTCCCAAAAGGACTGAACTACTAAACATAATTTAATTAATTCAAAAGAAAAACTAAAAATGCCTGTATTCCAACATGAGATGCTTGAAAGTAAAAGTAGGGAAACTAAAAATACTGTCTTTCAAAGGACCTTGACATAAAAGGCATTTTTGAAACATGGTGGAATGACGTAAAACAAGGGGTTATTGTATAACTTGGGTATAATATGTAGGAAAGACACATTAGAGACTAAGGGCTTGTCTTCACTACATGAATAACATAGCTGTAGTCGATGTAGCTTAAGTTGACCTACCCCAGTTATGATGTTGCGCTCCATATGATTTTATGAAAATATGCTAATGAGCATGAATACAATGTAACTGGAATATGCTTCATGCAAAAGGTCTTGTAAGATATCATTACAAAGCGTATAATCTACTGAGTGTGGTCATCCTATTTGTATAAATGTATTATTCTTGTATATGAAACTAGAAATATGAAATATAACTCTGAGGTATTATTATAATTATGCAAAATGTGGGCCATTAATGGTGGTTTGGAATCTTGATAGCTCCCATCAACTAGGACAACTGGTTGTAAATGACTCTGTTTACTTGAAAGCCTTCCTGTTAGTCAGGCAAGGAAGAATGAAGGCTTGGGGTCTCACAGGATGTATGACCATGTCACCTGGTACTGGAATCCATCTTAAACCTGGTACTTTTCCATTTAGAAGGAGAGGTGGGGACCAGAGAGACAAAAGATTCTTGCCTTGTGACAAAACTATGTAAGGGAGTGGAACAGAACAAAGGAGGCAGAAGAGAAATACCCTAGACTACCACCTGAGCTGGAACAAGGACTGTACCAGGGAAAGGACTGGGCCCAGACTAGAAAGGAGTCTAGTCTGTGAAAGAAGCTTTTTGGAACATCTCTGAGTGTGATATTTACCTGTATTCAGTTTCTTAAAAGTATTAAGCTTAGACTTGCATGTTTTGTTTTATTTTGCCTGGTAACTTACTTTGTTCTGTCTGCTATTACTTGGAACCACTTAAATCCTACTTTTTATATTTAATAAAATTACTTTTGCTTATTAATTAACCGAACGTAAGTAATTAATACCTGGGGGAGCAAACAGGTGTGCATATCTCTCTGTCAGTGTTATAGAGGATGGACAATGTATGAGTTTACCCTGTATATGTTTTATACAGAGTAAAACAAATTTATTTGGGGTTTGGATCCCTTAGGGAGCTGGATGTCTGGGTGATAAGACAGGAACACTTCTTAAGCTCTTTTCAGTTAAGTCTGCAGCTTTGAGGGTGTGAATCAGACTCTGGTTCTATGTTGCAGCAGATTAGTGTATCTAGCTCAACAAGACAGGGTTCTGAAGTCCCAAGCTGGCACAGAAAATGGGCTTAGAGGTAGTCTCAGCATGTCAGTCCTAAGGGTGTCTCTGTGACTGAACTGGTCATACCAGTGTCTTCACTGCTCTGTGTAGATAGGAAACATTCCTCAGTTGACTTACCTTACTCTTCTTGGGGAGCTGGAGTACTAGAATCAACCAAAAAAGCACTCTACCATCAATTTAGTGGGTCTTCAATAGACCCGCTAAATCAACACTGAAGACAAGTCCTAACATTATACCTGAAAAATACCAGAGTTTAATGAGAGAAGCTTTTTGAGTGGAAAGGATCATACATATAAATCTAAATCATAAGAATACTAATATACCTGTGGGATTAAACTATAAGATGAGCAAAAGGCTACTGAGTGCACACTGATGATGGATATAAGTCTAACAAAAGCATAATACTAGCAAATTCAACTACCTGCATATAAATTGGCCAAATATTACATTGGAACAAAGTTTAGAGAAGATATTTATCAATACCTTTAATTATTATGATTTGGAACACCTTGTTCTGGAGCATCTAAAAGGAGAAGCCCTTCTTAACATAGTTCTTCATAAATATTACATAGGAATTGTTTGAAGAAGTAACTATAAATGATACACTAAGTATCAGTGATCACTATATAACATCCCCAATAGAAGAAATGTGTTAGAAATCTATCTGTATGACATTAAACATTGCAAACAAGAGTGAACAAAGCAAGAATAGAAAGGTTTTCATATACCACTGCACTATGAATGCACTGAATTTTATATTTTTCAAGTCAGGATGCCAAATTTGTAAACAGTCTGTACGTCTTCTGCCTCCACCCCCCAGGCATATAAGGCTAAACCTATACCCCAAAATTTAAGAAAAATATTTCCTTTAAAACATTAAAGAAGTGTTCTTTTCCTATACAAAGTCTAATGCTACAAGTTTTCTGCATGTTTTCTTTTCAACTTTCGATCTGCAGTTTTCTCATCATAAAGCATTTAAAAAGGGCATATAAGAATTAGCCTTAAGTAATTCTGAAGGACCTCAAGTTCTAATGCGCCAAATATCTTAAATCATCTGATACTATAAAGTGTATAATTGCACATAATGAAGCTGATGGAAATAATTTTTAGTTAGAATAAAGGTCATCATGGCACTACATATAGTAAAGGGGATTTTTTCCAGACCGATTAAGGTCCTTGAAGGATTAGTTGATCAAGCGCTAATACCAGTAAGTGGCCCAAAGTGGTTAATTATCTAAATAATTTATATTTAGACACACTGTATATGGTGTCTAAAATATGTGCTATCGCTGCTGCCTGGCATTGAAAATAATATGGTTTATCTGAGTCCTCCATAATGTGAGGGCCCAATCCAGCCTAATCAGTCTCCATCTGCTGGCCAGCTAAAGCTCTATATTTATATTATATAATATTCATGTCTGTAAGTGCTGATCCAGAGCTCTAGATGCAAAACAATTAATTATATATACATACAAAATCTCATGAGGCCAAAAAGACCTTTAAACTTACTAAAATAAGACACTCTCCATAATCCTCCCCTTCATCACCACCAAATTCTATCCTTATTTAAGTCTTCTGTGCTCCCTCAAAAACCTGAATAAATAAGCAAATCCTGAAGCATTCTCTGAAGGTCATTAATACTCTGCTGGACAATGACAGGAATCAAGTTTCATTGCAAGGGACCCTCATCAGGAACATCCTGCCGTCAGTATCTGCTAGTTTAAACCAAAAGCTTGTAAATCTCCAGGGCCTAATTCTGATCTCTGTTATGCCATTTTAAAATAAGAGTAACTCCAGTGAAGTAAATGGAATTGTGTCAAATTTACACTTATGGAACTGAGATCAGAATCTGGCTTGAATTCTTTAGCCAGTAGAAGTCTCTGAGGTAATCCAACTCCAGATCTCGAGTGTCTTCTGTTCAGTGCTCTGCAATAAAAGAGCCTGCTTCGGAGTCTGAAGGGAAAACCTCCACTTTCCAGTCTAAATCTTAATTAGACACTTTACACTCTTCTTAGCTTGTAAAATTCTTCAGGGCAGGGACTGTTTTTCTATATGTTTGTATAACATCTAGCCCACTGGCATCAATCTGGCTTATGTTTTAGTATTGTGCATATATAAATATGCAAGTTCTGATATTCCACAAGGATCTCCAGTTATATATATGTATATATGTTGTGACAAAGCTCCAAGTTTGTACTTGTGGGTCCTGTGCTTTCTGGCAGATTTAGGGGCCTCAGAAACTCATCTAGGCCCCAGAGTGACCTCCTTTTCTCAGTATAATTGGCAAGAGTCACCACCTAGTGAGTTACCTTCATCACAGGCCAGTATGGAAGGTGGAAAAGCGGGGGGTGGGGGGGAGCCCTGGCCCGCCCTCTACTCCGGGCTCCAGCCCAGGGACCCTAATAGTATCAGCTAAGATGGCTGACCTTTTAGCCACAAAACACAATTCAATTCCCTGGGCTACTTCCCCACAGCATTCCCGCTTCTTCAAACTCCACTTCACCATTACCCCAGGGCCTCCTTCCTTCTGTATGATATGTTGTCCACCACTCAGTCTCACCAATAGCACAACTTCCTTCCACAGCTCCTGACACCCACAGCCCACCTGACTAACTGGGAGGTTTTTAACTGGTTTCAGCCAGTCCCTGATTGGCTTCAGGTGTCCCAACCAGGCTAGCTGTTTCTGCTCCTTTCTAGAAGGTTGTTAATTGGCCCCAGTTGTCTTAATTGGCCTGGAGTAGCCTTTGTTTGGCTCTCCAGGGAACAGGGACCTGCACATCCTGAGACAAATACACCTGCATTCTAGCACTCTCTTATATCCTTCTGGTCTGACTCCGTCACAATATTATATATATATATAATTTCATCTCCAGTTTATATATATATATATATATATATATATATATATATAATTTCATCTCCAGCATATATATATATATACTCATACATATATATTTGGCTAATCTCGTGGCATTTTTAGCTGCTAAATTTTGCCACTACTATAAAACTCAGATTTTAATTATTTACATATAGATATTTCTTTTTTTTCTGTTTGTTTCCATTTATGAAAGTGCATGAGTGCTAGAGGAAGCTATATGGATTTTTTAGATTTGTCTAATGGACAAGGAAAGTAGCTATCAATACATTTTATGTACCAGAAAAATGCTACTGAATTGTGGTATTTCATGCTTACAGTGATATAGTTCCACTGTACATTTCATTTCTCAGCCTCCTCACCAAAATGAAGAAAAATGTTAGAAAGAGCTTTTATTCATTGAAGTGCTAATGATTGTTTCTTGAAATTATTCTTCCATAAGTTTTCACATACTGTTTAAAATTTTCTGTACATTTGCAGAAGTTGTACATGTGTTTAATTTTGCTGAATAATATCTATGCTGTGTATTATCTAATTATTATTTAAGAGGAAGTAAGGATAGGACTCCTTCCCTGTGGACTGCACCTTGATGTGGTAGGAAGGCTTCCGTGCTGCCACACACCTGAAACCTATGTGGGCAGGAGTATAACTAGTAGTGCCAGCCATGACACAGAGGTTGAAGGATAGGAGCCAGGTCAAAGGCAGTCCACCACTCCTCCTGGTAGGGAGTTGGGAGTGGGCTAGTGACCTACCCCTATAAGAAACAAACATTTTACAGGGACCTGCACTACTGTTCAGCTCAAGGCAGTGGTGAAGGTCCTATGTTCTGTATGGAATAAGTCAGTCAAATCAAGGGTAGGACTAAAAATATTTTTAACATTATAATTGTAACTTTCCTTCTGCTTAACTTTTTATAGGTCAAATCATCTCAATTAAGTGACAGATTCTTTTCCTCCCTTTCCCTACCTACTTTAAAGGTCTACTGACAAAGTTATTAAGTTTTGAACCCAGTGGTCAATACACATTTTGCTTAAATGGTGATCTTCTAAACCAAACATTCTCATAATAGAAGATATTCCAATGTTCCCTGAATACAAAGTCTTTCACTCTGCACCACAAGTCACTCTATCATTTGGTACTCAGTGTCAATCTTCTTGTCTTGTGGTTTGCATCAGAGGAACCTTTGAGAAGATCACCGGCTCTTCCCTTATTAGTTATCGTCCTGATTCCTGGAAGTTTTTCATTGTCATACAAAATCTTTCTTTTTGGTGTTAGTTATGTTCCCATGTAACATATAATCAGTGAGATTTAGCATTCTGTATTACATTTGACACTTGAAGTTTATATTATTTCTTCTAGTATCTAAGAAGCACCATACCATCCCATATTCATGATCAGGGCCATATTTGTTTTGGCTGTAGCTTCCTCTTTAAGGAATCACCACTGAGGATCATTTGCCTCTTTCTTTGAGGTGACTCATTTTCATACCATTCTTCTTGACAAGGGGTCAGGTTTCTATCTGCCTGTGGCCTGTTCTCAAAATACTTCACCTCCTCTCCTCCTCAAGGGCAGTATGCATATATTGTTGGAGACTCACTTGAAAGTCTTCATAGACATTTACTGTTTTCTCTTTTTACTGCTTCTAGTTGCCACATTTCCCCCTCTCCTTCGTTGCTCTTCCATTACTATTCTGAGTACAACAGCTTGGATAGTTCCTTCCTTTATGCAACATCTGATTTTGCTTCCTTAGTTTCTCTTGGACATGAGTTTGTCACCATGTGTATTCCTGCTTATAGAGACCCACTTGCCTTGCCCCTTTCATATCTACACACTGCACCCTGCCACGAAAGCTATGGAGACTGCATGGTACTACTACTGCTTTAGCCACCAACTCATCAAAATTCCTGTGAAGCTTTTAAAATACATGTGACTTTTAGACATGATACCCATCTCAGGTGTTTTAGGGTTCAGCCAAATAGGAGTTTTGCCTGAGATCACATGATCAGGTAATTTAATAAGATTAAGATTTCTTGTTTGCTTAATACAGGTAGTTCTGAATTCCCACAGTTGTAAGACTAGACTAGCTATAATTTGGAAATGTCTTTGTGTAACATACAGTAAATTTCAGTCTTGAATTTGTCACTTCTCCACTCAATAAATATGGTGCTCACAACAAACTTTATAACAGTTAAATAAAAGGTTTGTTCAATAACTTTGTACTTAGCTCTCCATAGGTTCATTAATTTGCAAGATTAGATATTGTTACAGACAGTTGTTAGGTAAAAAGATTTTATTTTTTTTTAAGAATTAGGCAGGCACAGACACTACTAAAGGAGGTTTATTTACGGTACCAGGAAGACTGATAAACAGCTTCCAAGATATAGTGCGCTAATGGCCAGTTATATACATTTTTAATTAATTCATTTGCATGTATTTGTACATACAGAGACAGATTTTGTTATGTCAAAAGAGAATCCTGAACAAAGATAAAAATAAGAACAGTACATACATATAGAGGTTATTCTAATTACATCAAACATCTATGACTACCTTGCGGGGGAAGGAGTCCGGGGAAGCAGGAGGGGAGTAGGGATGAGTGCTTACAGATATCCGGTGAGCTGTGAAGGAAGGACTTGTTCTATTCTAGAAGCTGAGTCAAGTTATTAGGTATTGACCGAAACTATGTCCTTGATTCTCAGCAGTTTCAGGGGGGTGGGGTTGTTTTTTTCTGACTGAATTTTAACTCCTTCCTGACAATTCCCTCCTTTTTGAAAAATTGAACTTTTAAGTGAGATAATGTTAATACTTTAACATCTCACTTTGATATACATGAACTTTGTTAGGATTGCCCGAGGAAGGTGAGGGGGGAGGGAGAGGGCAACTGGGGGAGGGGAGTAAAGGTAGGAAATATAGTAAGATTTTTAAGTACGTGTTTAAAGTGCCCACACATGACACTCGTTGGCGTCCATTAGTCTCAGGAGACGGTGGATATGCGCCCATGAGGAATGTTCAGCTATTGGTCATGCAGCGTCTGCTGTGGCTATAGAGCCCCACACGGGAGTGGCAGTCTCTGTGGCATTTGCTGCATTTGAAGGCAGAAGCGACTGTGGGTTGGAGCCACTGCTTCCTTTTTCTTTGAGCTCGCTTTTCATCAGCAAGCTGTCACAGCTTGTCTTTGCCAGTTTTCAGTCCAGTGGTCAGAACGTGTCTCCATCTGGAACTATCCTGGGCGAGCTCTTCCCAGCTGTTAATATCGATTTTAAGAGCTTTCAGGACCCTCTTACAAACATCTTTAAAGCAAAGGTGGGGCCGTCCTATAGCTCTGTTTCCAGAGGCAAGCTCAGCATAAAGCAAGTCTTTGGGGATCCGCCCATTGTCCATTCGACTTACGTGGCCTAACCATCTGAGGTGGCGCTGATGGAGGAGAATAACCATGCTGGAGATCTTGGCACGTTCCAGCACCTCGTTGTTTGTCAGTTGATCACTCCATGTGATCCTGAGTATGCGATGAAGACCGCACATGTGGAAGATGTTCAGTCTCTTTTCTTGAGAGGCATACAGGGTCCAAGTTTTGCTAGCATAGAGGAGAGTGCTTAGCACACAGGCATGATACACAGCAACCTTTGTGTTGATGGTCAGCATGCTGTTGTTCCACACTCTCTGTGACAGCCTAGCCAAGATTGTGGAGGCCTTCCCGATTCTCTGGTTACTCTCAGAGTCCAATGAAAGGTTGTCCATAATAGTGGATCCAAGATAGGTGAACCGATTGACCACCTCCAATACGTAGTCATTAATGGCAATGCTTGGAGGTTCCACATCGTGGGCCATAACATTGGTCTTCTTAAGACTGATTGTCAGCCTGAAGTCTTCACAAGATCTGGCAAACCATCAGGCGCTGTAGATCGACTTCTGTGTGGGGAACCAAGGCAGCATCGTCTGCAAACAGCATGTCCCAGATGGTAACCTCCCATACCTTACTCTTTGCCTTTAATCGAGCCAGATTGAAAAGACTCCCATAGGACCGGGTGTGGAGATAAACTCCCTCAGTGGAGTTTCCAAAGGCATGTTTCAGCAAAACTGCAAAGAAAATACCAAAGAGCGTGGGAGCAAGAACACAGCCTTGTTTTACTCCACTGTGAATGTCAAAGGCATCGGATGACGAGCCATCATACTGTACTGTGCCTTTCATGTCATCGTGGAAGGACTGGATCATGCTCAACAGCTTCAGTGGACAGCCTATTTTTGCCAGGATCTTAAATAGCCCATCTCTGCTCACAAGGTCAAATGCCTTGGTTAGGTCTATGAAGGCAAGAAATAGCAGCTTGTGCTGTTCTTTGCATTTCTCTTGCAGTTGCCTCAAGGAGAAAACCATATCAATTGTGGATCTCCCTGCTCGGAATCCGCACTGCGACTCTGGGTACACTCTGTCAGCAAGCTTCTGCAATCTATTCAGAATGACGCATGCAAAGACTTTGCCCACAATACTCAAAAGAGAGATTCCCCTGTAGTTGTTGCAATCGCTTCTATCACTCTTGTTCTTATACAGGGTTACGATGTTGGCATCTCTCATGTCCTGGGGTACTGCACCGTCATCCCAGCACCGGCGGAGGTCGTGGAGGTGTTCTAGCAGAACACTGCTGCCGCACTTGATGACTTCTGGCGGGATACCATCCTTTCCTTGGGCTTTTCCTGTGGTCAAGTTCTCAATGACTTTCTTCAGTTCTTCCATGGTGGGCTTCTAGTCTAACTCAGTCTCAACGGGAGGGCCATCCACGGCATTAAGGGCAGCTTCAGTGACGGTGTTTTGCCTTGAGTACAGATCAGAATAGTGCTCCACCCATCTATCCATCTGCTTGCCCCTGTCCTGGATGTTCTCGCCTGTTGCAGACTTCAGTGGCACTGTCACCTTCTTTGTGGGTCCCATAGCCTTCTTGATGCCATCATACATCTCCCTGATGTTTCCAGTGTCAGCCGATAGCTGAATGCTCTGGCAGAGCTGGAGCCAGTAGTCATTGGCACACTGCCTCACTAGCCTCTGTGCTTTGCTCCTGGCAGATCTATATGCCTGCAATGACCTCTGACTAGGTGATCGCTTGTATTCCAGGTGAGCAGCACGACGTTCTTCTATGACTGGAATGAGTATGGCGGAGTTAGCCTCAAACCAATCATTGTTCTTATTTTGCTTTTTTCCAAAGACTTTCTTGGCTATGCTGTATACTGTGTCCCTAATATAGTCCCATCTCTCCTTGGCGCAACTGCCCGGAGGCGCAGAGTCCAGCACCTCGGAGAGCGCTTGGGTGAATTTCTCCACCTTATCTAGGTGTGTGGTCTTACTCACATCAATGCGAGATTTGCTCCTGGAGTGGTGGATCTTCTTTGGCTGGAGCCTCATCTTGCTACACACTAACGAGTGATCAGTGTCGCAGTCAGCACTGTGGAAGGTGCAAGTAAACAGAATGCACTTCAAGGCAGACCACCTAATAATGATCAGGTCAAGTTGGTGCCAGTGCTTGGAACGAGGGTGTCTCCAGGACACTTTATGCTGAGGCTTCGTCTGGAAGAATGAGTTGGTAATGCTGAGGTCATGGTCTGAGCACAATTCCAAGAGTCGTTGCCCGTTCTCATTCATTTTTCCAACGCCGAACTTTCCAAGACAGGATGGCCAAGTGTCGTGGTCAGCGCCCACCCTGGCATTGAAGTCACCCAGTAATATCAGGTACTCTTCTTTGGGAATCCTGCTGACGATCGTGTCTAACTGGTCATAAAACTCGTCCTTAATATTCCTGGTAACGTTGAGTGTTGGTGCATACACACTGATCAGGTTGATGGACCCAATAGATGTGTGAAGTCAGAGTGATAGCAGTGTTTCAGTTCCTTGTTGGCATGGTTCTGTCATCCCCAACAGAGAGTTTCTAACGGCGAATCCAACACCAAACTCTCTGACTTCCTCAGCACTCTTCCCTTGCCAGAAGAACGTATAATCCTTTTCCCTGAGAGACCCAAAGTCTGGCAGCCGTGTCTCCTGCAGTGAAGCTATGTCGATTTGGAGTTGTGCTAACTCGTCATTGATGACTAAGGTCTTCCGAGCATCACTGATTGTCTGAAGGTCTTCTGACAGGCCAGTTGTCATGGTCCATATGTTCCAGCAACCTAACTTGAGGGCTGGTTTCTTCCCTACTAATTTTTTGTTGTTACCTGGTGCATAATTCACAGACCACTTGTCAGGTACTCTCGTACCCATGCACCCAGTAAAGCAGGTGAACTATGACGGGACAGCACTTTATTGGCGGGGGGCTGCCCAGCTTGAAGCGGGTGGTAGCTGTCCAATATGACATAATAATCTCTCCCACCATCGGAAGCAACTCCTGGCGCCAGCTCTACGCCAATCGAGCAAATGGCTTATAACCGGTAAACTGCTGCTTCCCGTGTTGTGTCGACACTATGAAGTGAAGCTGAAGTATCCTCTCCAGGGCGCAAGCCTGGGCAAGGTAATATGGAGGAACAGCTGCTACCCATGCAGCAAAACCCCCCTCTCCACGCAGCTGACAAATCCAAGGGAAAGACAATATCAATACATCTTGGCACCAGCAGCGTCGCAGGAGTTGCCGGAATGATGTTGAAAACAGTGTCAGACCGCCTTAGGGACTCCAACTCCAGATTTGATCTCAGGGTTGACTCCCCAAGCCTTCTCATGAATGGGTATTGCCGCAAGGCAGCGGAGGTTTTAAATCAGAGTTTTCCTTCTCCTAGGTGGGCTGCCTTCCAAGGCTAACGAGCCCCACCTACCCACACATGACAACAGAGGTTATTAATACAAATATAAAAGCAGCGGCAGCTGTTATTCAGACAATCGTCTACCAGGAGATGGGGCTGTAGGATGCATTACAAGAAGAATTTTCCAGTCAGGTGATGGTTTCACTGGAGAGCTGGACTTGAATGCAACCTTTGGTAATATTGTTATGAACAGTGCAGTAAATGCAGATGCAGCAGCCAGGTCCACTTTGCGAAGTAGCTCTTTGGCCAGTTGAACCAGTATATTGTCCAGGTATAGACTATTATATCACCGAGGAGTCGTTGTCATTCCAGTGAATGCACGGCCAGGAAGGTGCACATCACCTAGTGTAAATGAGTCAGTAATCTGTAGGCATATGGAAGAGTTTGCCTGGCACTATAATGGTCCAAACATGTAATAAGATGCAGTGGTGATGAAACACTACTGGCTGGCTGATTGTTGTATGGAACCTTCACCATTTACAAGAGGAAGGACATCCACAACAACAGAAGAGGAGGTTAAAGAGCGAAGGGTAGAACAGGAGCACACAATGTAATTGTCTGTTTCTGTGCAATAGTCCAAAGTTGTCATTAGTGTAGCATTGTTAGGGGAAGGTGTCTGATATTTAGACAGACCTACTTTGTACACCATGTTATTAGCCACATATCCAATAGACTTGAAATGGAAAGAAGAAGGAAACACATGAGTAGGGAAAAACAGAGGCTGTGATGGAGCAGACCAGCCCCGCACTGGGACAGAGGGGGTTAACCATTTCCTCCTAGCAGAGGAAGCCATGCCCCAGAAGCGTGGCATGCTGGACATGCTCACACTGCCAAAGCGGTATAAAAGCCTGCAAGACCGCTCAGTCTGGGCTGGCCGCCAAGGAGAAAGGATGCTCTGAGGAGACTCCAGCCCAGGAGCAGCCTCAGCCATTACCAGGGAGAGCAGAGGAGCCAGGATCACGGATCAGAGGTCTGTGGCGAGTGAGACCCTGGCAAGAAGAGGTGACTGTTGAGGACCCCAGAAACCCAAGAGCTACAGAGACCACGGGAAAGGGAGAACTGGTGGGAAGTGACCCAGGTAAAGTAAGGGAGTGGTACCTCCCTTCTCTGTGAGGTCAGCATGTTGCAGTCAGGATCCCCGCTGACCCCGGGTTGGAGTACCCCACCCAAATAAGGCCCTGGGTTGGAGCCCGGTGAAGGTGGGAGGGCCTGGGCCTCCCCCCCCCCCAATGGGTGACAGCCCCCCTCCCTGCTTTTTTGTGTTGTGATACCACAATTCAACTACTGGCCATTGGGCCACACTGCCCTTGAGGCGCTGTATAGAGACACTGGAACTGTTTGGTCTCCCTCTCCCATTAAGGGAGGAGAGCGGGATGAACTCTGGCTATTGAGCCACGCTGCCATAGAGGAGTTGCATAGAGAGACTAGAACTGTTCGGTCACCCTCTCCCATTAGGGGAGGAGAGCGAGATTGACTCTGGCCCTTGGGCCACCCTGATAAAGGACTCTAGCCTGTGGACTCTGACCGCTATGCCCTATTCTCCCGCCTGGAGAGCGAGATCAAGGAGGAACTCTGGCCATTGGGCCACATTGTTGGGGGGAACTTGGTTAGAGAAGTGTTGAATACGTGGGGTTACCTCTCGGCCCCAGACCCAAAGAGGGCCGACGAGGCATGATCCCCGCCACAGAGGGATACACAAGAAGGAAATTGAAGGTGAAGGGTGAGTCTGGAGGAAGTAGAGAGGCTATTATTAATTGTGTAGAAATGCCTGCAACGTGGGCAAGGATGGGGGCAGAAAGGGTATGGGACTGTGGAAAACCCAGGATACATTTAATGCGGGGTTGGGGTTTTTTTTCATTGTTAAGCAGATCATAAGCCAGAATATTAGAAGCATAACCTTTAGCCTGTGACTTGGCTAGGTTGAATATAGCATTTGAGGTTTTTTCAATGATTTTGTAAAAATCCTCTATGGCTACATTAATTGCAGTCAGAGCACAAGATAACCTGGAGTTGGTATGTTTAAGGGTTTGGGTGGTTTGGCCCTTGACCTAAGAGTTGTATGATTTTTTAGAATTTAGATTACGTGTAGTTATTATAGACTTAGAGCTTCCAAAGAGTCCTCAAACATCCCCTAGAATGCTATGTTTCTGCCTTTTGGCTGTATGGGCTTGAATAGTGTATTGGTTCCTTAGAAACTGTAGCTGATCCTGCATCCATTGCAGGGAGCTAGGGTGATTTGAACATACATTTTACTAGAATGCCGAAAAACTGGACAAATCATATTTAACTTGAACAGAGACTATGAGATGATCATGCAGAAGTGTTTTGTTGGAGCCTACTTGAATAATGCCATCTGGGTGGGGGTGGAGGGGAGGGTACATTATCGGACAGGTAGTAGATGGGGAGTATCCACAAGTGGTCAGACTATAACATCGTATATTAGTACAATGTAAACATTTAACTGGATGTACACAGTGTTCCTGACAGTAGTGATAGTCCATCCCAGACTCCCATAACAGAGGAGGAATGTCCATCCATCCTGCATGTACAAACACTGTCATCTTAATAGTGGCTATATTGGTTGTCATGCTATTGATAACCATGCTTTCTTACTTACATTGGTACCAATATTCTCCCAACCTATTTGCGGCCTCATAAATATTGTGAATTTCATCTGATCTATTTGAGGCCCTGGAAATAGAATAATTTGTTAAGTGTTCCAGTGCAATATTTTTTAACTGACACTTTGCCTTTGGTCCTGTTCCCAATGCTTTGTGGTAGGGCACCCTGGAATTGGGGGTGTGAGTGGATCCACATCCTGTAAGGCCAAAAAAAAAAACAGTTACAGTCCCAATTCGGTGAAATACATGTGGGAGCTGAAAGCTGCTTCCAGGCTGTGGTAGTTGGATTGAGGTTCTGGAGCCTGGGTGTTTCTGAGGGTGAGATGTAACCACGATAGGTCCCAGGTTGTCCAGTCTGAAGGTAAGCCAAGTGCCAGATTTCTTTAGCCATTTGCTGCTGCCCCCTACAGGAAATTGCACATACTGACCAACTTTGAAGCAGGTAATTTGTGTGACATGCACCAAGGACAGGTCCCAGCAGGCTGCATAGGGTATGTTTCCCAAGAGGATTATCATGGGGAGCCACATCTGTTACCTGGAAAAATACAATTTAAACAAGATGAGTTTATTTACACATTTTAATTCTAGTTTTATGGATTTATGTTGGGATTCCTTGCACCTTCACAGAGGTGTCTGTATGGGCCAGTACCATGTGTGGACAGAGTATTTTGGCTGAAGTACTCCAGGGCTATATGTCTTTACCATGACCTGATTTCCCTCCTGTATGTCTGCCCAAGAGGGGACTCCTGGGGGGTCCAAGGCTGCTTGTCAATCTTGGACAGTTAATTTTAGAGGTTGTAAAACTTCATTTAAATGTTTATTGTATTTTCATACAGTATCAGAGATGGATGGGGGGCTGCAACAGCACATTCTTCCCTGAAGGACATAAATCCACACCATATAGGAGTCAAGAAAAGGAGTTTATTACATACAGCGTTGACGGAGTGTCACCTCGCTTATTAGGCTCAAAGACACTGTTAATTAATTGATTGCAGTGAATTATATAGATTTACCATGGGCGTGGAAAAGTGACGGGGTAGGCAATTCCAGAGCCCTGGATAGGTCTAGCACAGCAAGACAAGACAGCACAGTAGCCAATAGTCAAAAGGTCACACAATGTCTCTGCCCATGGTTTTAAGTTAACAAGTTAACATGTAATTAGTACTTTAATGGACTGTATTAGTATAATATATATGTTGAATTTGAGATGGGGTCCACAGGAATGAAGTAGCTCCTCTGATCATTTAGCAGGTACATTCCTGAGTTAAGCAAAGAAACAGTGTAAAGTATATGGCAATAAGAATTGTCTTTCAAGTTGCTCCTTTGTGTTTTAAGGCAGGCGCTGGTCCCTGGGAAAGTGAATTTGGGAGGAAGCCACATCTTATACTGACATGCCAGCCTTTCATAAATTCATGGGTGGTCCTGTGGGGAGAACTCCTCCTTACAGGAGAACTAATGCAACAAGAACAGGACATCTTTGTTTTATTTGCAACTTTGAATAAGATACACTTATTTAGTTATGCTCCAACATCTGGCATTTTGCTGACTATGATTTAACAAACAAAGCAAGGTTACTGTCTGTTATTTTGCTGTCTTTTAGCTAATTACTGTTTGCTAGGCCTCTGGCCTCTTGGCCCAACTCTGTACTTTGGACCTCTGAAAGCTGACACAAACCCATGCACCAAATTGTTATGCCATAGTACATGGATTTTGGCCCTTCATTCCCTAAAAAGTTTAATTTGTTTGTTCTGCCGGTTCAGAACTCTCAGGGTAGTATGGACAGTAGAATTTCTGTTTGATGCCTAGGGAAGTGCAGACCTCCTTCATGATTTGTCCTGTAAAATGCATTCTCTGATCTGAGTCTATTGAACAGGGTAGGCCTCATTGGGGGCAAAATTCATTGGCCAGGATCTGGGCCAGTGTTCTTGCATCATTCTTAGAGGTGGGGAAGGCCTCAGTCCATTGAGTAAAGTGATCAGTTAGAACCAAGCAATATACATATTTTTTTTGCAGATGGCAAGGGGCCTATAAAGTCAATTTGAATTTTTTGCATATGGTCCGTCGATCTAGGCTGGTGCCTCTTAGCTACTTTAAGCTTTCTGCTTCTATTACATTTAGTAAATACAAGATATTGTCTGCAGTAGTCATGTATGTCTGCTGTCATCCTAGCCACCACCACGTTCTCTTTATGTGGTATATTATAGCTTTTGGGGTTGGAAGTGTTGGCAGGTGGTAGAGATCACAAAGGTGAGCTATAATTGCTCTAGGAGCCACAACCTGTTGGTCTTTTGTAACCCTGGTGTTGTTTTTGTTAATTTTGCAAGCATTTTTAACCTATGCCCATTTTTTTTATTTGGGACACTGTTCTTGCAATTCAAATAAAGAAATGTTTTTCAAATCAGAAATTTGTATGGCTGCTACTTTAAAATTGTCCTGGGGCATTGAGGCAGCCTTTTTAGCGCCTTCTTTGCAGCCATATTTGCCAGGGAAAGAGAGTCATTGTTTCTGGTGTGTGCCTTGCTTTCAACTACAGCCACTTTAGATGAGTTTTGGATTGCTTTCAATAAATTTGCAATATACCCCCCATTTTTAAGAGGGATACCAAATGAAGTGAGGTATCCCTTGTTAGTCCAGGATTCCAGATAATCATGAACTATCCCGAAAGCATAGCAGCTGTCTGTGTAAACAGATGCATCATAATCCTCAGCCAGAAGGCAGGCTTGTGTTAGGGCCACTAGTTCTGCCACTTGGGCCAAACAAGATTGTGGCAATGGACCGGAGCAGAGACACATATCTGACAAGTCACAAACTCTCAGCCGGTGTAGGGTTGGCCATTAACATAGTACCGGGATCTGACAACAAACAAAACAAAATCAGAAGATGATAATGGCTGTTCAGGTACAAATTGGTCCTTGATCATAGTATCCTCATAAAGAGGGCACTGATGAGGTCCCCCGGTTGTCGGCATCAAGGTAGCAGGATTAAGAAGCTTAGAGTGTGCAATTGTAACATGTGGGTTTAAGAGGGCGCATTCCCACTTGGACCATTGGACCAAAGTAATTTTTGAGAATTGGCCCCCATCCAAGTTCTTATGTACTGAACATGGCATAAAGACTGTGAGAGGGGCCCCAGAAACTAGAGGGGCTGTGACTGTTATAACCCAAGAAGTTGCCTCCACAGCTTGGAGACAGTGGTTAAAGGCTAAAGTTACCAAATCAAGGCAAGTGGAGAAGTAGTCCACAGAGCGGTGCCTGTTGCCGTGGTTTTGAGTAAGCACAATAACAGAATGGCCATTCTGTACATGTATCCAAAGCTCAAATGGTCCTGAGCGGCAGGGAAAGCCAAGTGCAGGGGCAGAAAGGAAGACTATCTTAAGTTCAGTTAAGCCATGGTCATGTTCTGATGACCAAGAGATGAGGTCTGGGGAGGCCTGAGCCCCTTTAAGGAGGTCATTGAGAGGTTCTGCTAGAAAGACAGGACATATTGCCTGCAAAAATTAAAGAGGCCCATTAGTTTGCATAACTCACACACCATTGTGGATCATGGGACCACAGCAATTGCAATTCGTTGGTCTGAGGTGAGGGCTTTTGAGTCCTGGGACACTGTGTACCCCAAATATTCAACCCCTACAGAGGGAAATCTGGAACATAAGTCTTGAAAAGGGTTAGATGTAACCCAAATAAGAGCCACAGATTTGGCAGTTGCAATCAAAGAGAGGGATGTATTATTGCGAAGGGGGATGGTATGAGTGTGCATAAGTTTATCAATAAATGTAACTGTACTCTGAGCAAGACTGAGAGTTGCAAGGTTGTAGAGAGCATCAATGCCCAGAATAGTCCCCTGTGCATTTGGATCTACATAAAAGGATTGGGTTAAAAAGAATAGATTAGATTTTACAAAAACAGGATGATGTTTGTAAGCCATGAGTTGTGCATCTCCTACCCCTGAAATAGTAATATATTGTTTAATGGTGGGAAGGGGAAGGTCAGTAATAGAAACAGATGCTCCCATGTCCACGAGAATCATGCATGGCCAGCCCCTTATCCATGCTTGTAAATGTGGCCTTGAGAGGTTTATATCTGCATCTTCAGTACTGACAGGCAAAGGGGCTGCTGAATCCTAGCAGGTCATGGAATTTAAAAGCCTGGACATTTCCTCTTTACTGAGGTGAGAGTAAGGGTTGGCAGTCGGCTGAGACACCAGGTAGGGCTGTTTTTGGTTAGCCAGGTTTATTCAGCTTGGACACTCAGCTGCCCAATGTCCGCTCTTTCTGCACACAAACCACTGGGAAGTAGAGGGGGAGTGAGGGCAGGAACAGGACCAGGTTGAAGAGGCAGTAAAGTACTTCAGGGATTCAACTGGTCATGATTCTGTCCCTGACGGGGGCTTTGGGTTTTTGCATTTGCAGTTCTTTTGGGTCTGTCCAAGACATCCACAGTTATAACAGATTACATTATTTCTTGCTGTTACCACAGCAACACAAGTAGACTTGCTTTTTATCTCTTTGGCATGTCTGGTTTCACATTCAGAGGCTCACTTACAGACAGATTCATAATTAGAGGCTGGGTTCATTCCCGAATTAAGGGCTGTTTGCAGGTGGGAGTTAAAACCTTCCTTTAACATCTTAAAAAATGCCCGATCAGGTTTTGGGGGTCCACAATGCCTGCATTGCTGGAATACATCTCCCACTTTCTCTCACAGTACTGAGAGGCAGGCTTGTCCTTGCCTTGTATGCAGCCCATGATCAGTCCCCAATTACCATCTCCGTTTCCCATGGCTTGTTGGACAGCTTCCTTAAACCCAGTGCAGGTGAGGGTTATCTCATATTCAGATTCAAATTTAACTAAGGCCCAAACGCTGTTTTGGTGTCCTATTGTAGGGATCTTGTCCCATGATAGAGTGGGGCATTTAGCTTTTGTTAAGATATAAAGATCCCTGGAAAGTAACGTAAAAGTGGTAACCATCTGGCTTATTTTTTTCCAGAATATCAAATTTGGGTCTTTGGGCTTTAGATCAGGGAGATCTTTCAGTAAGCCCCTCATTTCCTCTGTGCAGAGAGGAGTATACTTATAAATATTATGGGCCACTCTGTTTATCCATGACCACCGAGTGGTCACTTAGAGAGGGGGCAAGGGAGCACTGGCACTTAATTCTGGGTTAAAATTGGGGGGAGCAGGAAGAGGAGGCAGCCAATCATCTCGATTTCCCCTGTGTGTGTCAGGTTCCAATTCTGAATTTGGTTTTCAAGGTGTTTCCAATTAATTTCATTTGGTCTTTATCAGTATCATTGCCTAAACCAAAGCCGGTGAAATTACCCTCTTGTTGTATGCGAGCAACAATACAATGTACAGAGGAGTTGTTTTCTTTTAATTTTGCTTTTGCTTCAAGCTCACTTAGCTTGCAGCTACAATCTGCCTTTTGATTTAGCTCTGAAGTAAGAGCCTTTTGGAGTATTTCCTACTCTTGTAATTTCCTTTCATATTCACAATACATTATTACAATCCCTTCTCTAATTTTCCTTTCATCTGACCAGACCACCACAACATGCTGTTCACTGTAGTCATACCATCATTCCATCCATCTTTTGACATCATCATTTGAACCTTCTCATGTTTCCCTTTTATAAAATCAATGAGTCTCCCTCTCATAGAGGGCATCATTGATGTTCCCCGGGGCCAGTCAATGAGTTTCCTCCTCTAAAGGGTATCACTGGTGTACCCCAGGGCACACCAATTGGTCCCACACACCCCCATGGAGGGTATCATTGATGCATTCTGGGGCAATTCAGAAGACATTGTATCTCAGCTTCCTGAAACTCACTTAAGGGGAGACTGACTGAGCACACTTTTGTACTCAGTTTACTGCTGCACACACCCTGGTGCTCAGGACTTGATAGTGCAGCCTTTGCCTCCAGCGATTCCTGCACCCCAACAAATTTGGCCACAAACACAGTTCCATTCAGTTCTCTTGCCTGTGCATCCTATATGTGGTTCATATTAAAAAGGGGTGTGGAGAAGTGCCTTGGGGAGTTCCAAACCAAGGTGAGTGCTAGAGGTGGTAAGTAAAAAAGTACTCACCTCTATCCCTAGTTGTTAGGAACCCTACTCGCTGCACCAAAACTGTTAGGCAAAAAGATTCTTTTTCACAAGAATCAGGCAGGCACAGACAATACTGAAAGGGGTTCATTCATGGTACCGGGAAGACTGAGAAACAAGATATGGTGCCATCGTGCCCAGTTATATACATTTTGCTTTAATTCATTTGCATTTATTTGTACATACAAAGGCAGACATTGTTACAGATCAAAAAAAGAAAACAACCCTGAACAAAAATAAAAATAAAAACAGTACATACATATAAAGGTTATCCTAATTACATCAAACATGTATGACTACCTTACAGTGGAAGGAGATGGGGTGTTGGGTGAGGGTGTGGGGGTAGGGATAAGTGCTTACAAATATCTGGTGGACTGTGAAGGGAGGGTTTGTTCTGTTCTACAAGCTAAGTTAACTTATTAGATATTGACAAACATTAGCCTTTGCTTCTCAGCAGTTTCTGTTTTTTTCCTGGCTGAATTTTAACTCCTTCCTAACACAGTAAATGTATAAAGGAGAGAATTTAAACTCTCCTTCCTGATAGTCTTTCATCCTACCTAGAACATATCTGAGACACACATCATGCCATCTTTGGCTGAATTATGCAGCCTGGATCGGAATGGTACCTTCTGGCCTTAGTTTCACTAAAGCTAAATTGCATGTCCTTCCCTAAATCTCCCAGAAACTTTGATTTACTCAAATCTTTTACAGTTATCTTTTGAATTTATTCTTAATTAAAATTAAAAAAGATATCTTCCAGTGTGCAATACTTATCTCTTAAGTGTACGGATTACCTGTATGAAGCAAGTACATAATATACAAGAGACCCTGCACTGCAAATAAGAGATCAGTAATATGGACTAGAGAGGAAAATTCTGCGTCAAGTACAGAACAAACAAGTACAGCAATAATAAAATGCTTAAGAAAATAGCCTGTGGTTTCAGATACCTGTAGACATTAAAAATTCCCAGGAACTGAATTCACCAAATATATTTTTTATTTTAATGTATTTTTTTATTTTTCAAGGCATAAATAGGTTATAAAAAGACCCTAAAATACATGTGTAAGAATGTTAGTCACGAAATGTAAACAACTTTCCATTAAATTCAGACAGGAAGAATTCGCTATAGGGGATGGCTGTAGACAAGCTATCAAAGTGAGTTTTAGATTTCAGTAAAGCCCTGATAGCCTTAAAAAGTCAACACAACAGCTTTCCATAGACTGACCACTGTTTCTATATTTAAAAGAAGAAAATAAACATTTAATAAATCATTGTGAAAAGAAAAAAATGAAATAAACATCATAAAACAACTGGCAATGACATTTTTCTTTATAAAATGCATAATTATGACTGCACTTAGTTGGGACAAACTGCATTATACAGGGTTCCAGCAGTTCTGTTATGTACTCATCCAAGTTCCATTCTCAGATCACAGTAGGTAAAGCATTAGGGGAAATGTTTATACATTTAAGATATAAACTGGTAGGGAAAGATTTTGTCTGGGGTAGGAGGCATATTCTTTATAAGCTGTAGACATGCTCCTTGGTGATGAAGAATATTTTTCTAGCAAATAAAATATGCAAAGGAGCTCAGCAGAATAAACAAATATATCATTTGAATTAGTTTCTATTGCACCCATATTAGGACAAGAAGCAATGGGCTTAAATTACAAGGGAGGTTTAGGTTGGACATTAGGAAATAATTCCTAACTATCTGAGTGGTTAAGCACTGGAATAAATTGCCCAGGGAAATTGTGGAAACTCCATCATTGGAAAGTTTTAAAAGCAGGTTAGACAAACACCTGTTAGGAATGGTCTAGATAATACTTAGTCCTGCCATGAGTGCAGGGGACTGGACTAGATGACCTCTCAAGGTCCCTTCCAGTCCTATGATCCTATATTACAAAGGTTTAGAACTTAAATGATCTGATTGTTATGGGGCTTGATCCCGGGGTATGTAATCTAGATAGAAAATACATATGTACATATGTCCATCCATCTGAAAATGCTGCCGCATAATTCATTAATGACTTTACCATGTGTGAGTAATGCAGCTGTACCAAGCGCATGTTGATTAAAGACTTCTACTGCATCTTAATATACTCTGCATATGCCACATAGATAACAGGAAACCCATTTTAAGCATAATATAAAGAATTGTAACAGTTCTTAAAGGGACTATGGTTTGCATCCCTCTTCCTGTAAATCCTGACATCTTGGTTACCATAAGTGTAAATGTAGCTTACATAGCTTTTCTATACCAAAAAAAGTCATGATTTTAAAGTTCAAAATCTTACACCTTTCTGGATCAGAAGTGAATGCTGGGACCCACTGAAAAGCTGGCAATTTTCCATTTCCACCCTTCTGATGACACAACATAACTGACTTTCAAATCATGATAATTTTATGTATTGAAAAGGTGTCTTTGATACAGGATATTTTAGGCCTAGGGCACATGCAATTTTCATACAATCGTAGAATTATTGGAAAAGGAAGGGACCTCAAGAGGTCATCCAGTTCAGTCCCTTGCACTCATGGCAGGACTAACTATTATCTAGACCATCCCTGCCAGGTGTTTGTTTAACCTGCTCTTAAAAATATCCAACAATATAGATTCTACAACTCCCTAGGCAATTTATTCCAGTGCTTAACCACCCTGACAGTCAGGAAGCTTTTCCTAATGTCCAATCTAAACTGCCCTTGCTGCAATTTAAACCCATTGCTTCTTGTCTTGTCCTCAGATATTAAGGAGAACAATTTTTTCTCTCCTCCTTATAACAGTCTTTTTATGTACTTGAAAACTTATCATGTCCCCTCTCAGTCTTCTCTTCTCCAGACTAACTAAACCCAATTTTTTTTCAATCTTCCCTCATAGGTCATGTATTTTGACTTTTAATCAGTTTTGTTATTCTTCCCTGGACTTTCTCTAATTTTTCCATGTCTTTCCTGATATGTAGCATCCAGAACTGGACAAAATACTATAGCTGAAGCATAATCAGTGCAGAGTACAGCGGAAAAATTGCTTTTCATGTCTTGCTTACAACACTCTTGTTAATATATCCCAGAATGGTGTGTGTCTTTTTTGCAACAGTTTGTAATCCACTATGACTCCCAGATCCCTTCCACAGTTATCCTTTCTGTGCACCTTTCCTATCTTTCCTGTGAAGAAACAATTATCTTGCAGGCTGATTTAACAAAATAATCTATGCCATTTATCAGGGATTCTGAGCCAGCAGCACAGGGGAAGTCAATGTCAGTATGCCAAGGTATTGGTACTTTCAGGGATCCTCTCAGCACTGCTTCCTCAGCTCTTCTGTTCCCTCAGACAATCTGGGAATATTCCTTACACATTATTTTTTAGTATTCTTTTCCAGTCCAGTTTTAAATGTTCCATCACCTCTTCCTGAGAATATTGTTCAAAAATCTACAGATCTAACCATTTGGGATTTTTTTCTTTGTAATAAACCTAAGTTTTCTAGCTCTAAACTTTATCCAAGTCAGTTCTTTCCTAGTATTAATTTTGTGCCACGGAGTAAAGAACAGCCAGGTAAGGAATTCCTCTTTGTCCTTGGTGCACACAGGCTCCTCTGGGTAAACCGAATCTTTTCCCACGCTCTGCAATTAAGCATGTTACTAACTCCTTTACTGATATAAAAATTGTGTTCCTAATGTTTTGGGTTAATGGTTCAGTAGAGTTTTTTTGGGCGGGAGAAAGAGGAAGGGTAAGCACTTACCCCAAAGCCTGCATAAGAAGCTATCACCATCAAGTACTGATGACAGCTGGCCAGCATGATCAGAGGAGTTGCAAAGGGAGGTGTGTTCTGCATCCTTGCAGTGACTTGCTGCACAGAATCCTGCCTTGCACCGGTGTTTCTCTGACAGAGGATGCACTTGGCAGTGGCTTTGCTCATCTCTGCTGCACTGGCAAGATCTGCCCCATAATCTTGTAATGTTATTCACAGAAGAAACATATTCAGCACATGATGCTTTTTAAGCTGCTTTAATTATATTGATTTTTTAAAGAATGTTCCTCTTCTAAACATTTACAATTATATGATGCCCTTTATGATCCATAGAGAATTTGTTTGCTAAGCACATAACCTTGCATTGTTATCATTTATTTCATATAAGAACTCCATGTATAAATACCAGAGGAGCTAGCTATTATCAGTTATAAGAGACTCTACTCAGGATGACATTTCTGATCAAAGCTACAGTATTAGCAGTGCTCTGCTGGCACAAGGAAACCCCTCATATTGAATATCAGCATGGCTATAATCACAGCACATATTCAGAAGGCTGAAAGTTAACATCAAATGCTGGCTGAGTATTTGATTAGGGATGTCACTGAGTCTCCTGAATTTCTAAAAGGTGCACCAGTGCATCAAATCTTAGTCACTTCAACAGTGCTGGCATATGCAGAACAAACTCCTGCTAGCACTGAACAGGGTGCTAGCTTGCATAAACCCTTGAGGTATGAATGTAAGAATCTGATAAGAAAAAACATATTCCATATAATTTCTTTCTGTAATTTTCTTCCTCACACAGAGGAACTGCCCTTACTGAGGCCCAGAACAGATAAGGAAGAGAACTTAGTGAAAAGGAAAAGTCCAAAGAAGCAACTAATTCCTGGGAGAAGCTTTCTTAATTTTCAGCAGAGGAGGAAGCATGTTCTGTGCCAAAAGCACAATAAAACTGAATTCTATTCCTCACTCAGCATTAGACTCCCTATGTGACCTTGAGAAAGTTACTCAAGGATTCTGTTCTTCAATTTCCCCACTTATAAAAGCAGTGATGATATATGCCTACATCTTAGGACTGTTGCAAGGCTAAATTAATTACTGTTTGTATAGTGTTTTGAAACATTCAGAAAATATTATAGAAGTGCAATTTACTATTTCAAAATTAGTATCTCAGATGCTAAGTTATGATTAAAAAACAAAAGAAAAATTAATGACCATTAATTAGGCACCCTCCATTTTCCACATAGCAGAGGAAATGCAGACAATGGACAAAATGCTTATTTAATACTTTCAATCTAGTTTCAATATTCTGCTCTCCCTGAATGTGTGAAAATTTCCTGTGCTGGCCTGCATGGATAGTTTGTCCTTAATTTGGAAGGCCAGGTTGTCTGTAATGGAGAAACCATCACCTACTAGATACAAGACTTCAGGGAAATTATGTACAGGCTAACAAAATTCCTGACAAATCTTAATGAATGTTCATCAACATACATGAAGGTATGAGATCCTTCTCATATGGGATAACATTTGGAATTTGTTGAAAAATTCACAAGGCAAAAATATAATGAAATGCTTAAACACGCTGTGGCTCACACCTTTTCTCCCCAACCTCTCCAAGGCCTGATCCTGCTAGCAATAAGTGGTCTGATGCATCACTGCTCTGCCAGACAGAACGGTAGTATTTGAAACCCACTTTACACTGTTGTAAATGGCTAAACTAGGTGCAGAACAATGATAAATCAGGCTCAGAGTGAATGGGAGTTATTTACTTCAATGGCAGCCAGGCTCTGGTCATCATGACAACATTATAAGAAAGGCACAGGGAATCAACCACTCCTATGGGAGTTATAGAACAGAGAGCCAATAGCATTACACAGATGTACCTCAGAGTTTTAGGCTAACAGCCAAATAAGGCTATGTCTATGCAGGAATACATACCTGAGTACTGGAATATGCACAGCTTCCCATTCCTGCACTGAATGTCCACATTATGCTGTGCTGGACACAGGTATAATGCTGCGTACAGGTGTGCACCCACATTGGTGCTGTTATAAGATGTTAGTGCTTCAGAGTGGTATCCCAGTGTTTTGTATGGACAGGGAGACAGTCTAGGAATGACTTTGCTGCATGTTATTGGTACTGATACATCTGCCAATGGCAGTTCCCGATTACGTTGACCCTCACTGTTATTCCCTGCAGAAATGAATAGAACACATGGAGTGATGGAATGATGAACTGGTTCTGCTCCTGCTCTTTTACTGCAGGACAAATGTTTATGGAGTAGGTGGAGTAGATGATCAGTGAGATGTTGGATGGAATTCGGCAGAACTTTGACTCATCAAAGATAGCTGAGCTTCTGAGTCAATCACAATTCATTCCGCTCACATGACACCAAAGTGGTGAATGCCAGTGTTTTCATGGTATGTTCCTGGGAGGACCTTTGCTTCTGATGCCGGAGAACCAGCATGGTTTGGTGGGATCACAACGTTTTGGAAACCTGGAATGACCACCCATTGCTTCAGAACTTCCAGATGAGGCAACTGACTTTTGTACCAAACCTCTAGTGCCAGAACATTCAATTCAGGTAAGCCCGACCAGTTCAGAAATGTATGGCTATTGCTCTATGGAAGCTAGCTACACCAGACAGCTATTGGTGCATTGCACACTACTGTGGGGTACGTAGGCTACTGTCAACATCATGGTCATGCAGTTTTGTCAGGCAATTAACATTTATCTCCCCATGGGTAGTTACCACAGGAAAAGTTCCAGAAATACCAGCTGGATTTGAGAGGATGCAGTTGCCAAACTGTAGGGGCTATCACTGGCTCCTACATCCCAATATTTTGCCCACCAAAAGGGGCAAGTGTGTATGTGAACCAAAAATGTTACTAACCCTTTGTTCTGAAAGGCTTTATGGACCACAGAGGTAGATTCATGAATACAAATTGGGAAACACTGGAAAGGTTCATGATGATAGTGTGCTGAGGAGATCAGGATTGTGCTTGAAGGCAACAGAAGGGACTTTATTTCCCAAAAAATGATATTGTTCCGTATAGTGGTCTTTACCAGCTGGTATTTTGGGGGACCCCACCGAGCTGCTCCTCGTTTGGCTCATGAAACTGTATCCAGACAACACTGACCCTCAAAAAAAGGGAATTAAATTACAAGTTCCATAACTTCAAAATGGTCATGGAATGGGCATTTGGCAATCTCATTGTTGCCACCTATACACTCATCTGGATCTCAGTGTGCCAAGCACTGTTCATACAGTTGTTACCTGCTGTGCACTTCATAGAACTTCTGAGCATAATGGGGAGAACTTCCATCCCAAATGGGCTCAGGACAAGCCTGGTTTACAGACTTTGAACTGGCAATCAGAGTCCACCCAGGTGCACCTGGTCCTGGTTCCCAGAGGGCAAGGGAAATAAGGGAAGCCATATGTACACACATTTGGGTGCAGTGAGGGAAGGCAGCAGATGACACCTGCCTTTACTGAAGGACACCTTCACATGCTGCACAGCTGCTGGAACTGCACATGAAGAGATATCAGCCTCACAAACATTCACCACATAGCTTGGGGGGCGGGTTGTTAAAGTGTCCATTGTCACTCATGCTAACCCCACTTCACAGGTGTTATAGAGCCCTAATCCCTACTATGGTTGAAACTGATTACGGTTCAGTAAGCTTCTCCATTAGAGAATGCTCCCAATCAGTATGATGTTCTTGCTGCTCCAGGAACCAGATCAATATCTCTTTCTGATTGAAGAAACCACTGCTCTCATGCCCTGAGAAATTCAAAGTGGTCTGAGTTTCTCCTGTCCATCCCTGTGAGCAGCTATTCCTGGGTCCTTCTCCATTTGCCCCAATGTCTCTGGTGTATTGCTCCATCCCTCCTGGCAGAATGGTTTCCCTCTTGGGAGCTGAAGGTCCTGCCAGTTCAAAGAGAAGAGTAGCATGATATATTTTTTCCTGTGGAAGAAACATAACTTTGCTGAAGATGGCCACAATTTTGATACTTGTAAGCATTCCAGGAATGGGCATGTTTATCCTTAGTTCTCAGACAAATTTTGCAGCCCATGAAGAAGGAGCAGTGGCTATTACTAGTAAGATACATTTATTGATATTGTTTAAATTTTAAAATGTAGTTTTCAAGGTACCAAAATGGAAAAGAAAAGTGGCTTTCCAGTTCTGAGTAGGAGATCTAGCAGAAACATCTGTCTGGCACAAATTGATGATAGTCACCCTTCTACATACTGCTGAATGGAGGGGTTTGATCAGTTACAAAGGTGGGCAAAACAGCTTTGCACTGCCGCTCAACCTCAAGTCCCAGCAGGAATTTCTGCTGCACCAGAAATTTGCTGAAATATGCTTACAGGACTGGGAGGCAATTTGACTAGAAATCAACTACACTGTCAGCTAGTATACAGAGTTTCTATGAAAAGGTATATGTGAATCATGAACATGGCCCACCCAACCTGACCCCTGGTATTACCAGAAAATCTTGCCCCTGTGCCTGCTTAACACCAGTGAAATGGACAGAAAAACAAAGACACTGCAGCTTTATTTTGTTCCCCGAAGTTTGAGATCGGCATCACAAGCGCCCATCTGTCCATTGCAAAGGAACACAGCACTGCGTTTATTGAACCACCAGCCTGGATCTTCCCCACAAATTCCCCCCACCCCCCGCCCCCCAAGTATGCAGCATGGCTCAGTACAAGGAGCGGCCAGATACCAGGGTCAGAAATATTTTTTTCAGTCTTCCAAGGGAGAAAGGACTACTGTCATTAACTATTTCTTACACAACCAAAATAATCTACAACTCTGTTGTGTTCCCTTCCCCATTCCACACTTACCCACCCCCCTCCACCTGCAACATCCACCTCCCTTCCTTGCTGCTCTTGTTTGCAAGGGGCTAGGAAGATTGGGAATAGGAGGTGTGAGAAGCACTGAAACCATGTAATCTTCTATGGGACAACAGCCAGATGTTACTAAGATTAGACAACCAACTATATGTTTTTTACAACCATCTTAAGAAAAGTGGCTTTCCACTTTTCCAACAGAGGCCTTTCCAACCCACCCCACCCCCATCCCTAAGTCCTTGTGGAGCTGGGAGCATCACTACCTGACTGCTGGCCAAGAAATGCACAGACGTTGGGGCATAATGATTTTTCATAAATAATTTGTTTTGAAGACATAGTTTTAGCCTTGTGCACAACAGTGGTTCATCAGAAATCAAATAGTTGATTTATAACATTGTCTTGCTTAGGAACCATTTCAGGGTGAAGCGAAGTCAGAGCTGGATGAAAGTAGGGAAGTTGGATGGGTTTGGTAAGGAAATGATGCATGAAAATGCCGTGACTTCAGGCACTGTAGTTCAAACTCCCAGAGACATCGCAATGCATGGAATGTTATCCAGGGAGGAAAAGTCAGTCCACAGTACTTCAGTCAGTCTTAAAACGGGAATCTAGCATGAGAGCAAGATGGATATTAGTAGGGAGTCCATTGTAACTTACTAGCTTCAGGTTCTGGTTTGTGCCACAGTGTGGGTTTCTCCTTGGGTTTTCTTCTCACTCAGAGGTACAGAATCACATGCTCTTTGTCCTCTGGGTATCCCCTACCATCGCTTTTGCCTCCTTGCCGTGGATCTCATCGGCATCTCACTGGAAAACAAAGCTGGTAGTGCTAAGGAGGGACTTCTGAGCCAGTTCACAGCTCTGTGCTGGGACTCCTTGACAACAACTGGTCAAGCTTATTGTAGAAGGGACAGTTACAAGAAGCTCTCCCAGAGCCACTCTTGGAACATTTTGCCTTCCTGTATAGGAGCCTCAAGTGCTTTGTGTGTTCCTGGCACTGACCTGAAGTCCACCCAATCCTAGCCTGCTCCAGCATCCAAGAAAATTTCCGGTACAGATGAAAATTCCTGCTATTCCAAGTGAAGTTCTGGAGGACAGTATACCTTGATCAGCATCCTGGTGTGGTCAGTGGGCCAGGTGGCTGCTTTTGGAGCAGGATTCAGGTTCAGCTGTGTTGATGTGTAAAGAATGCAGTAGAAAGTTGTTCTGATGTGGTCACCACAGCTCACTATTACCGATGTAAACAAGGGGAAAGGAATATTTATAGATCAGGTATGTCCACACTGCAAATTGGCAAATGCAGGGGGTAAGGTGATCAGACAGCAAGTGTGAAAAATCGGAACAGAGGGTGGGGGGTAATAGAAGCCTATATAAGAAAAAGACCCCCAAATCAGGACTATCCCTATAAAATCAGGACATCTGGTCACCCTAGCATGGGGCCATGCCATAACCTAAGATGTGTATTTATCCAGATCCCTCAGGTGTGCTAGCTTACTTGCCCTCTATTTGTCTTCAGAGACATGCTTCTGGGGTTTAGGTGTGAAAAATAGAAGTGTTATAGCACAAGAATGTGCATAGACACATTTATAGTCGCTAGTATAGACGTATCCTAAGGAAAGTGTTAGAACCTGGCACTCCTTTATTATTTGCTTGTTACTGATTTTTAACTAAAGTGGATGAACCTCATTGGTGTTTGAAATAATGAAGGGCCAGACTGCAGCAATATTAATATGTATGCCACTCCAGACATTTTTGCAGCATCTCTGTCTAAAAACACGGGTGATTTTCTGGACCCAAGGAAGTCAATGACAAAGCTTTCCTTGACTTTAAAGGGACCAAGATTTTACCAGTGATTTGTTTGGTTGGATTTTTAAAAAACTCCTCCCCACCAACTCCAGCTCAAGAACAGTTTAAGGAACTTTGCTGAAATCTTCAAAAAATAACAAGGATGGAAAAATTTCAAACTCCAAAATCAATGTTTGAGAACGTTATGAGCATATGAAAATTGGAGTTCCAATTGAAACTATTCTGCAGACTTAACCACTGAGAATGCTCCCATGAACTTGCTACAGTTTGGCCATTTTATGCTTGTTGGTAGTAGGTCTGTTTCAAATCAGAGCTTTTTTACCATTGCAAGAAATTCTGGTAGTATGAAACAACCCCCACCTCATAACAGAATACCAGAAAAGAACATTGAATTCTTTTGGGAAATGTACAAAACATGTATTTAAAGCAAAAAGATATAAATGTGTGTGTGTGTGTATATATGTTACTTTACCCAATAAATTGCAACTTAGCCTCAGGTTTTTTTTAAAAAGTACATGTATTACCTTCCATATAAGAATTGTTTTCTAGCTTCTGTCAGTTTCTTGTGACGCAAATTTACCAAAGGCAAGACATTCAAACTGCATAAATTCATCTTTTTTGCCTTTCCAGCAGCGTGAGTGTTAAGAATGGATTTTCACTTTTAAGGCTTTTGTCAGTTTGTGTATCAGCTTCTAACCATAGTTTGTTTTTTTTCTTTTATTTATTTGGAGGAAGGAGGTAACTCAGAAATTGTAGCTTCTCCTTGAAAGCATCACTCTTCCTATTCCTAGCAAGTAATCACAGGGTAGCCATTTATTTTCTGAGTGCTACAGGTCAAATCTTAAGCCCCCAGAGTACTAAAGAAAAAATAAAAAGCACAGTTCGTTCTTGTACAGTAAAAATTGAACATTTTCTTTTTTGACAGCAAGGTTTTTAAATGGATCTAAAGTTTTTGATGTTTCAGTATTAAACTGTTTGGGCCTGATTCTCAGGCTATGTCTACACTTAAAATGCTACAGCTGCAAAGCTATGGCACTTCACTACGGTGAATGGACGGGTTTTGTCATTGCTGTGGTTAATTCACACCCACAGAGGTGGTAACTAGGTCAACGTAAGAATTCTTCCACTGACCTAGTGCTATCCAGGCAGAGTGTGGGGTCAGTGTACCTATGTCTCCCATAGGTATGTCTCCAATAAGTATGTCTCTCAGATGGGTGGGTGAGGCTGCTTTTATTTACATGAGGTGCTGGGTAGACCCAAAGTTCCACAGTCCTAGAAGATAGGGAGCAAATAAGTGATTTAAAGTCACATTTGCTTTCTTCTCCACACCTATGTCACACACCAGAATGGAGTAATTGAGAATCAGATCCTTGATATCTCATCTGAGGGGGGACAGTATTAGGACCACCTCTTCACTCTTTCCTGTGTCCCTGGGGGAGGGGGAAGAATGCAGAGAGGAGCCAATTAGAAACTCCAGCTGGTAAGAATAGGAGCAGCCAAATCAAGGACTTTTACACCTTTGGATTTTCCAGTCAAAACAGTGGAAAGTTCTCTGACTTTCTCTGCCCTTTTGTGAATGTGACTGAGAGGTTGGAGTGAACAGCCAACTACTTCACTCCACACCTTTCCCTCCTTACTCTGTTCTCCCTTGCCCTGACTCTCTCACCCTCCCCTTACTTTGGAGGGGATCAGCTAACCGGAAAAGAACACACACACACACACAAATAAAACCCAAAACAAACCATGGAACTATCATGCCATTTGCAGTCGTTATATTGTTCACTCTGTTTGTATGTTCTACCCCTTCTTCCGCACTGTGAGGGTTTTGTCTGTTTAGATAGCTCTTTGGGGCATAGACGTTGTTTGTACAGTGCCTAGCACAATCGGGGTCCATTCATGGTTGGCCCTTAAGCACCACCATTAATAAACACAGTCCTTTACTACTGTGCCAAGGGGAATTAAAATGATACCTTTCTGATCTGATATTCTTTGACACCCACTGGGCACAGGTGTGAAACTCAGGTGCAAGAATCTCAAATGACGTAGCTTTACCGTGTAGGATGAAGAGGAAGCTGAATTCTAGATTCATTTTAAAAAGTAGATAGCAAAGAGGAAGCCCGAAAAGGTTGCAGAAGGTTTTTAAATGATTATTTTCTTCAAGAAAAAACCCAGAAATCAAGGATCCAGCTCTAACTAACTCCTTCATCCTCCTATTCTCTTTCCATCTGCTCTGTATGAAAAACAGTTGGTACTACCGACCACTTATGCTGTAAGACCTGCAGGACACCAGTTTTTAAACAGAGGTCTAGAAGAATGCTCCTGAAGCCACCCTCCAAACCCAGAACATCCTTCTACTCTGTTTTCTGCAAGCTAAATTTGGACTCCAGCTTCTCTGTTCCCCTTTCCTCCTCAGAGGATTGTAGTACAATATATGAAAATAAAAAAAATATTTTTTCTTTTTCTCCTTCCAGTTCTCTATTCATTTATTTTATTCTCTGCTAAGGTTGTATTTCCCCTTTATTTCACTCCTTCCATCTCTTACTTTTATTCCCTCCCTCATTTTTGTGCTTCCCTATGTTATTCTTCCTCTGTCCCTCTTCTGCCTGGTTATTTCAAACACAACTATTAACATGGCTTCTAAGTTAAAAAATCTCAATATTTCTCTCCTCTCTCCCCTTCAGTAACTCTCTTTCCCAGATAATCTCTCTTTTTTCAGCTATGTGTGCATTTCACCCTCCTTTTCTGCCTTCTCCCACACCTGCTGCAGGTTGTATACATTCCTTTTCTTTTCCGCAGCCCCCTGTCTATATGTGTCATTCCTTTCTTGTCACTTACCATTCATGTGGTTCTCTCTCTGCTCTCCCACCTCTCTTTGTCAGTCTGACCAGCACCTTCACAACACACTTCTTTTTAAAACAATACACTTCAGCACCACAACTCTTACCAGTTGCCATGGTTGCTGCTTGCAGCCTTAATAAACTTTTTAAAGTGTTTTGAAAAGTGCACTAAAAGGCACTCCAGGGCAAGCTGCCAGCTGGAAGGCTATTGCAAGATACTGCACTTGCTCACCAGGTGTTTCCCATAATATCTTTCTGGCTGGCTGCCTGCCCTGCTAGACAAGGGCCTCCAGGAGGGCACATCAGTACCTGTTTCTGACAAATTTAACTGCGCCCTAGGGGCACGCGGGTCCCAGGGAAGTATTTTACACAATTTCTTCAAGCCAGGAACTCCAGAGTTTGGCAGAAAAACTACACAATAGCAAAACAAAAGGATGTTGTGAATGCAGAATCTTGCCATTTTTTCTACAAAAATCTTGCCAAGTGAGTCACAATTTTCTCACATCCCTGGTACCGCAGCAGAACATTATCACATCTGCAGGTGCAGCACATCAGACACTTATCTATAAACCTGAGGTTTCTTGCCTGAGTTAGGACCTCAACAATAGTTCTTAACAGACCCCAGCCAGTCTATAGAGTTCTAACTGAGGTGCATGTCCATGTACTAATACAAATATTTGGCTTAAAGTGTTCTGTGTTTAAACACAAAAGGAAGAGATCTTCACAATTGCCCAAATTATATAGGAACACAAGTCCTGTTGAAAATAAGGGGGACTTATGCTTTTAAATCACCTAGCAACTTGTCAAAATCTCGCTCCAAAACTAAAAGGAGGACTGACATTGGCTGGCTTCTTCTTTGTGCAGTCTCACAGTTCTTTATTGCCTTCAGAGTAGAATTAATAACACAGGAGAGAGCTTCTGAGGGTAAGAGTTTTCATAATTTCCCATTCAGGATTGGTCCTACTCTATACGCAGAACATATGACTGGCTGGAACAGCAGAAGGCAACCAGTCTCCTTTTGGGCACCTCCCTCCTACTGGCTGGTGGAGGCAGAAGTCTTGGTCCTGACTGGTTGTGAAGCTGGCTGCTCTGGTAATAAGGAGCTCACAGATGGGCTAAGCCACCAAAACCTGAAGTACAAATTATTGAATGCTTACAACAAAGTATTTGTAGATGGGACTGATAGTGTTAAACAATTCACTGATTAGATATGAATAGCTAATAAACTCAAGAAAGTTACCAATTCAACTAGATTTAGGACTCAACATTTTCAGTAAATTAATATCCTCCCCCTTTACTTTTGTTCCTCATAATGATTCCATTCTGAATTAGATATACAGCAAGAAAACGTTTTGGGGTGGGTTTTTCTAGTGCTTATTTCCTTCACTGATTCTTTGTCAGAGCCAACCTTAGTTCCCTCCCCACCAAGTATAAACAATTCTGTCCACCATGCACTGGTCCAAGGTTCCTAAAGAGAGAAAGAGAGAGAGATTATTTGTGTGGAGGATATACTCTGTACTTAACACTGTTATTTTTATGTACATGTAGGTTCTCTGTGGCCTTGATCATGCAATGCACATAGGCAAAACTTTACATCTGCCAGAATCCCCAAGAAATCACCTATTTTCTCTTTTCTACCTTAATATCTTCAGGGGTATGTTCTCAAAGGAAAAGGAACTAGAAACTTACACCAGTAAGGGAAAAAAAGAAATCAAAAGCTGAGAACTTATATACATTCATAGACAGAGTCTGCAACTGGACTGGTGCAGGTACAGCAGGGCCACCTTTTTAGATCTAGGTGCAGGATCAGATTCCCCAAATCAGGATGCCTGTGGCTGCCAGTCCAAAGCCTGCCTCTGTGTAATGTATTATGACATCTTAATTTTATTTCCAAAAAAGGCTTTTTTCCTTTCTTTCCTGTTACTATTGGAGGGTCTCATACTTTGTAGATTCTGTAGAGCCAAGGCAAGAAGGGAGCCTGCCTTAGCCCCGCTGCACCACTCATCGGACTTTTAACGGCGTGGTCAGCAGTATTGACCAGAGCTGTTAGAATCCCTTGTTAACCAGATGTTCTGGTTGAAAACCAGATGCCTGACAACCCTGACCCTGAATAGCTCTCTCATCTGTGGCTGTTGAACAAAGCTCAGGGGATGCTTTCATTCTGGCTGGTAAACCTGCCGACTTTTCAGTGAGAATGCAGGCTAAACCATCCAAGAACTGGTAGTCCTCCAGTGCCTTCCCACAATTTCCCTCTTCATGCCCATAAGGACAGACAGATTTTCCCACAATTCACTGAAGCACAAGAAGTGATCTGCCCACTAATGGCGCACACAGGTGAGTGCAGCACCAGTAAGCACACAGAACCCAGGGTGTAACTATGCAGTGTGGCTGCTCACAAACCTGGGCTAAGCTAACTTGGCTGTCAGTCACCTATGTTAACTCTGCAGCAAAGACATACCCATACTTATTTATTTATAAATATGAAACAATGTCTTAGAAACATCAGGACATGTACACTGTTAGTCTATGTAACCACCTATCCTTACCACTGTTATCCTTGTCCTCCCTCTCCCATTTTCCCTCCTGTTTGTTGCATTTATCTTGTTTTATATTAGATTTTAAACTCTGTGGAGCAGGGACTGTGCTCTGATCCTGACTGGAGCCTCTGGACACCAATGAAGCCCCCTAGTCAGTGCATGTTACTCATGCCCCTCTGTGTCATAGAATCATAGAATATCAGGGTTGGAAGGGACCTCAAGAGGTCATCTAGTCCAACCCCCTGCTCAAAGAAGGCCCAATCCCCAACTAAGTTATCCCAGCCAGGGCTTTGTCAAGCCTGACCTTAAAAACATCTAAGGAAGGAGATTCCACCACCTCCCTAAGTAACCTATTCCAGTGCTTCACCACGCTTCTAGTGAAAAAGTTTTTCCTAATATCCAACCTAAACCTTCCCAGTGCAACTTGAGACCATTACTACTTGTTCTGTCCACAAAGGATGGGAATCTTACAGCTCTGAGCTTCACCTAAAGAGCCAGGCTTGAAAGTCCAGCTCTTCAGCTAGGATTCAGAATGGCTTTTAACTCAAGTGGTTCCCAGTTCAATCTTTGGTATATAAACCAAAATGATGGTCATCACACTAGCACAATACAAATAGTAATAAGATGCTATGGAGTGGCTGCAGATATCTTGTGATTCTCTTCCAAAGTACAGGTAGATGCCTCTCACATTATGGGATTTCTCTCTCCTTGCTGTATGGATACTATATGGATGCATTGACTGCATAGTGTATGGCGAAGAGAGGAGGAGGGAAAATGCATGTGACTAAGACGTTAACAGACTGTCATATTTTCAAGGAGTGACCCAATTACTCAGCCTCTCTAAGTGCTTATTTTGTACCAATCTGTGAGAAAGGAGACCACTGGCACAAGTCTTCTAGTCCTGAGTACTGTAGGGTGAGGTAGAATGATCATAGGCCAACAATAAGAGGAGTCCTCCTTATATGACTGTTTTGTGTCATAGCATTACCCTAGGGCTTGCCAAACATGGGGACAGGCCTTGCACCTGTGCGTAGAATGAGAAAAAAGCAATCTTCAATATGTATCAAACTCCTGAGTTAATTCTCTGATGGGCTCCGTGTTTATAATTCTTAAATATAAAATAAAAGAAGAAAGGACTCTTTCCTAAACCTACAGAGCTAGAAATGCTTTACTGGCAGAATGTGCTACAAAGAATAATGATTGTATATATCAGCTTCCTTAAAAAATACATCTGAAGCTGTTAAGAGTCTAAAATGATGAACAAATCAAAGAATAATGTTATAAATCATGCAGACCCAGCAACAAATTATGTTTAATAACCAATACCAAAATAATTATCTCACCAATATCATCAGGCAGAAGGGAGAAAATGTCTGTCAGTGTCAGAATATAGATTCTGTAATAATAGAGCTTACTGAGGTGATCTGTATGGGTACTTTTCATCTTCACTATGTTGCATAGTTTTACACTAATTACAGGCAGATTAACTTAAAACAAGTCAGTTAAAGTTTAATAAAATATTAATGATGGTTCTTTCAGGCAGTCTCTTTTGATTATCATCTTATATCCACATTTCTATTTATTCAATTATTAAAATGATATATTTAATTTACTTTAATCTCCTCACACCTAAACATTCATTTAATATTGACTCTATTTTATTCATTTCAGAATAATTTTTAGTAGATATTTTCAGGGAGTTGATAATATTGCTACAGTACATCTATTATAGATATAAATCTATATAATTATAGCTTTCTCACACAGCAAATACTGCAAGATTTCATACTAATTCTCCTTTTTCAGTTGTTTATAGCTTACTCAAAACAATTTTTTTTGTTTAAATATTTTCATGTTTGTTTTTAACCTTAAGGTTGGGGAGGGAGTTAATGAGGAAGGAGGGAGGAGGGTGAGCTAAACCTGTGTGCTATTTTGAAGTTATGGGAGGGTGATCTAGAACAAAAATTCTCACTTTGTGTTTAAACTTCTTATACCTGAAAAATGGCAGAAGCCACAGTTATCAACATCAAACTAGGCATAGTTACAGGAAGGAAAGTTGGATTTAGTATTTTTAAAGTAATGAAGATTTTTAAAATGTTTGCTGTGTATTGAATGAGATATGGGTCCTATCCGGAAAAAAAACAGTACCAGCTATGTGATATGTTATTAAAGACTATGATAAGTGCATATGCAAAAGGAGGCTGAATTAAGCTTACACAGGCATTAAGGCTGGCATTGCCAAACTTTTGATTTTTCAAACTGTATGTTAAAAGAATGTTAAGGTTGTAAAGTCAAGAAATCAAGATTAAGAAAGAATCCAACCTAAATTCTGCACTGTTATGTGCATGCATTATAGTATGGCAACTTCTGTCTCGAAAGATGATTGTGTAAGTGACAAAACAGTTCAATTACTGCATGTACTGCTGCAGCATCACAAGTGGCGAAAAGTCCAATTCTCTAGCAACAATCCTTGCCGTAGTTAACGTGCGTGAAAAAACACAGGGACAGAAGTTGAAGCCACACACTACTAGCACTTGAGACCTGCTGCTCCTCTTTCCTCTTTGCTTTCTTCACTTTCCTGTCTCTCAATCACTTCTCAGCATCCTCTTTGAATTCTTAGTCCAGTGAAGCCCTCCAGTTTGCCTGTTGCTTGCTGCACCATCCCAGTCTGTGGTGTTGATGTGCAACTCTTCAAGTCCTTCTTCCAAACATCTTTGGAGGTTGGTCCAGTAGCCTCTGAGCATCCTGCCGCAGGCTCTGAGGCTACTAGACCAGCATCCTGTCTGGCTGAAGAGGCTGCCGCCAGCCCCACCCCCACCTTTCCCCCTCTCCCAGAGGCCAGCACTCTGGGTGGCGGGGCAGCGTGTCTGGCTTCACACGGCTGCCAGACACACTGCTGAATGGCATGGTAAGGGGGCCAGAGCCGGGGGGTTGCATAACGAGTGGGGAGTACGAGGGGGCAGCCTGGGAGCAGGCAGGGTTGGATGGGGTGTGGGAGTCCCAGGGTTCTGTCAGGGGTGGGAGGAGTGAATAGGGGTTGGGGCAGGCGAGGTTCGGGAGCGGGGTCTCGGGAAGGGATGTCAGGGGACAAGGAGCAGGGGGGTTGAATGGGGGTGGGGTCCCAGGGGTGATTGTTAGGATGGGGGATCTCTGGAGGGGGCGGTCAGGGGACAAGGAATGAGGGTTGGGTTGGATGGGTCAGAAGTTCTGAGGGGGCAGTCAAAGGGGGAAAAGTCAGAGAGAGTCAGATAGAGGGTGGGGTCAGGCTGTTTGGGGAGGCACAGCCTTTCCTACCTGACCCTCCATGCAATTTTGCAACCTTGATGTGGCCCTCAGGCCAAAATGTTTGTTCCTCCTGCCTTAAACTCTGAAATTTACTTCCCCTTTTGATCCAACAGTGTTTGAATTTACTGATCACTAGGTCATGATGTGCACTCCCTCTGTTGACTTGAGGCTGCGTGGTATGAAGTGTTGATGGTGTGCTATATTTATGTCTACAGCTGGAGATTTGGGTCTGAGTTCATTACTATTTGACATTTGTAAACTATTTTTGTATATTCCTCAAAGAAATTGTGCATTTATGACAAGAGGTGGTGAATTTAAAAAACAAAAAAACAAAAGAAATGCTAACCTAACACGAACTTTTTCTTCATTAATACACTGCGAATCCACATTCTGCATTAAGTAGCAGTCTCAGCAGAGAGACTAAGAACTTTAGGGCACTGAAACTGAACTCATTCAACCACAGAAACAGAAGTGATGTCACATTGGGAGGAAGACTAAGGAATCTAGCACTGCCTCAATGCCTATTGTATTTGTTTTGTGGGGAACACAAAAGTCTTCACTTTTTAGGGCCAGCAGTTCAAGACTCTTTGGGCAGAATAGCCATCACATAAATAGTTCAAAGAGCATTCATAAAGTAATTTTGGTGTCAAATGAAATGTTGCTAACATAAAAATCATGAATCTTTTTACTCCTCAGGCACTTACAGTACTTCTATAACTAGCTCAAACAAATAAAATAAGAAGCTGGAAAACCATAAAATGGGTATCTTGTGAGATAAAATGGATGAACCTGGTAATTAATGTGCACAGATCTGGAGGGTGTTGGGAAATCTGTTTCAGTGTGGACCTAATCCAAAGATTACTGAAGACTATGGGAAGATTTTAATTGATTTCAGTAGGCTTTGGAGCACACATCAGATGATCAAACTGTCTAATTTTTTTTTAAAAAAAACATGTTTTCCCTATTCTACAGTCACATGACAGATGCTTCCCTTTATTTTATTATATATATAATATATGTATGTGATTTATTGATATGGTACTTTTGGTGTACACAGTGTTGTGTACAGGAGGAAGAGTGCCAGACAAATAACAGGTCACTGCCCCAAGAAGCTTATAGCCTAAACATGCACAAGAAAAACACGAGCCATCAAAAAATTGACATTTGCTAACTATTAACACCCTATCACCCTGGATAGCTCCTCTTCTAAGGAAAGGGAAAACTGTATTAACTATTGGTTGAATTTGCACATTTTTAATGGCAGCCACTTTACAGTACAACCCACCGGCAGTGTCAAGGAATCAAATCACTGGTGGAGTATCAAGCAATCAAATCTCACTGGCATTGTGACCCCGAGCAACAGCTCACAATGCCACTCACACAAACTTGACCTATCCAATCATTCATTATGCCAGAAGGGAGAACGTTCTACTGTTACACACACAACCCACGCTTTGTCCTTACACCCCTTGTCTCTGAGCTTCAATAGTCCTTACTCCTTAAAGCAGACAGTTTCATACCACCTTCCATGGTGGCCTGTAGTGGAACCCTGGCCCTCCCTCTACTCAGGGTTCCAATCCAGAGACCCTGCAGAGAACAACTACAATCTGCTTCCTCAGAGTCTTGTTGGCTGTTTCTCTCCAAAACACTTCATACCTTAGCCTGTTTCTAGGCTTTTTTCCCAAGCCTTTCCAACTCTGGCAGAAAGCAATGTCTCCAAGGAGCAGGGCTGAATTAACTCTCCTGTGGGCCCGGGGCTATTAGATTTTATGGGGCCCCTGTATACAAGTCTTTTTCCTAATTTAAAATAAAACGATCACAATGATGGCATAGAGACTATTAACGCTATACTAAACTTGCTTTTTAATTAACATAAATCTGTTCTGTGGTTACATTTCAGTCTTAAAACATGTAGAATATAGTTAAGTTAATTCAAAATAGCCTACTTCTTACTTAGGACAGCTGTTATATTAGTTTCTGTGAGAGTGTTTGAGTGCAGAAGGGGGCTCCAAGCTGGGCCACAGTGTTAGGGTGCAGGAGAGGGTGTGGGGTGTGGGCTCTGGGAGAGATTTTGGTGCAGGAGGAGATTCTGAGCTGGGGCGGGGGGTTGGGGTGCAGGAGGGGGTACTAGGTGCAGGATGCAGCCTGGAGGCGCTTACTACAAGTGGCTCCTGGCCAGCGGCGCAGCAGGGCTCAGGCAATACCTGCCTGCCCGCCATAGCCCCACACCACTCCTGGAAGCCACCGGCTGCTGGCACACCTCTGCAGGCCACTGAGGGGAGGGAGACAAAGTATCTCTGTCTGCTGCCAGGAGCAGCATGGGGCCATGGCATGCAGGCAGCCTGCTCGAGTCTTGCTGTGCCACTGGGACTTTTAGCGACCCAGAGATCACAATCGACTGGCAGAGGCTCCAGGATCGACCAGTCAGTTGCAATCAACAGGTTGGTGACCACTGAATTGCATATAATTATAGATTTATTTTTGCAGGGCCTGCCTTAGCCTGCAGCCCCCTAAAGCCCCTGCATTAATCCAACCCAGCCGAGAAGGTCCAGTTCCTGTCCTTTAATCAAGACCGATCCTAGGATATCATTCCACCTGTGTGCCTTCTCAGGGTCTTGCCTGGCCTTTTGCCAGTCTGCCTCTCTTGGGAGATGATACCAAGAGCTACTCTTCCTCTCCCAACTCTCAAAGCTTCCAACCCTCCTTCTGTCCTGAAGACCTTCCCTGGCTGGGTCTCATCCATTAGCCTTACACACAAACACTCACACACACTACATTTGCTACCACATGTCCTAATTGAGCTCTCCAGCTCCCTTTAGCCCTATCAGTGCCAGTGAGAGGTATTTAAACTCCATCACAGCATTTTATTTACTTTAAATTAGTGTTATTCCATTGTTGTATTGATAACTGCTTTAATAGTGGACATTCTTTTAAAGTCCCTCAGTGACATCATAGGTGTGAAAAATGTGACTATAGTATCTCACTGGGTGGCAAAGGGATTGGTTTTAGTAATGTGAATATAAATATATAAATAACAACATATGTTTCAGACACAGTACCTGTGAGATATAACTTTATAGGTAATTGCACAAACAATTTTTGCTTTATCTAGAGTTTGATTTAGTTGCTAGAAAAAATATGTCTTTCCAGCAATAAAATCAGTTCTAATGTGGCACAATAGCACAATATAAAAAATAAATTTGGAGTAAAGTGTGTCGCAGGGCACCATATTCATTCAAATTTAGTTAAGATACATTCCTAGCCTGTGGTAACATACGGCTTGTTTGCAAGGAATTTAACTCATAAATAGCTGTATCAAAACTATCACATAGAATGCATTTCAGTAATATACAGTGAGTTTGTTTTAAACAGTTTCAGAATATGTTAGAGGAATATTACTTTATTTTGATGGAATATCTCTTTTAGTGCTGTATCAATAGAAAGCGCTTCTGGTAATACTCTAAATGATTCACAAGACAGCATATTTATTGGTTGTAAAAGTATGTTCAAGGGATTAACTTTACGACCTTAATGGAACAATAATTTAGAGGCTGTTCAAGCCTAGGAAATAATTCATAGCTTGAGCCAGATTAAAGCAACAATTGATATTGAGAACCCCTGGCAAAATCCCAGAACAGTTACTGATTGCAGATATCTGGAAGAGATCATGCCAATGTTTGTGGAAACAAACATAAAACAATAGTTGTTTTCTTTTGTACATCTACTAAAATGTACAAATGTTTGAATCCACAAAGCCCTGTAGTGATTTTAACTTTATGGAGTGCATAGTGAATATATAAACCTATATAACTGAGTTATAAATAACACTCAGTTTGTCATAGATACATACGGCAAGATCCTTATCTGGTGTAAATATTAGTAGCACAATAGATTTCATTGGAGTTATACTAATTTATGCCAGCTGGGGACCTGGCCCATTCAATATTTAATATTTATATTGTTTCTAATTTGGGCTATTCCAAAGTGTTTTCACTTAATATTGGTTTATTTTTACTGATGTGTTAGGATTTCTTTAGGGATAGATGTGATGTTCATTATCATCCATGACTATCTACTCCTGCATTTTAGCCTTCTACAGTTAATAGTGAAAGGATATGCAGATACTTTCTAATCTTTCCCTTTTCTCTATTTTCAAATGCAAATGCATGAAAGATTAACATCTGATGGAAAGAACTGGGGAAGAGTTATTCAGTATTTAGAGATACATGTATATTCTAATCTTAGTCATAAGGATTTGGATGGAAATAGTGTTACCACTCACAGCTTCATGGTATAGAAAATGCACATTGAGAAAGTGTAACAAAACAGCAGAGTGTATTCAAATATAATGTGCGTCTTTTAGATTCATCCAGTGAGACAAGGAGTCACACCTTCTCCCTTCCACATGCCTACAGGAAGAGGAGGGAAAATGGGCAAGCAATCATTACACAGACCTGAAGATTTTCTTTCTCCTGCTGGCCCAGAAAATCCCTCCTACTCTGAATCTCTGAGGGGATGGACATTAAAAATACTGGAAAATGTGGGGTCTTTGCTACAACAGAAAAGTAGCCATTCCTATAATGATAAAATAATTCACACACAGACCCCACTGTCATGAGGCTATTATAATACTAAGCAGTTTCATATATAGTACCTTTCAAACAATCTTACAAGTCAGAGGTGGAAAGGATCAGTTAGATCATCAAACCCATCCTCTGCCCATGAAGAATTGTTCCTTGTATTCTTAAACTGTATTTAAAGGGTGAGGAATCCCTAAAAAGATAGACAAATTAGATCGATCTATTTATTCTATTCTCCATCAAGGTACTTATAGCATTCTCATCACCACTACATCTGAGAACTTCATCATTCATTAATAACATAACAACCCTCTGTGTTAGAGAGCTGATATTATCTCTGTTTTACTGATGGAAAATTGAGGCATAGAGAGATCAGGGTCTTGATCCTGCAGATGGATCCGTGCAGGTACACCCCACTTCATTAAAGTCACACAGCATGTTGGCACAAAGGGCTGACCTCTAGGAGGTAGTTGCAGACTTAGGCCCTAATAATGGGATTTTCAAAAGCACCTAACACCCATTGAAAGCTCATACAAGAAGTGTGTAGCAGAGTTGGGAACGGAACCCAGATCTCTGGGTATGTTCACACCAGGGCTGGATGGTGTAATGTCCAGATCAATCAGATATACTCACTTCTTCTGATCAAGCCAGTGCTATAAAAATACAGTGCAGCAGCAACGCAAGTAGTGGGGTGGGCTAGCTACCTTGAGTACAAAGCTAGGATCTCAGACAGGATCGTACTCAGGTCAGCCAGCCCGCCTGCCGCTTGTGCTGCCACAACCACATTCAATATTTAGAACATTAGCTTGATCAGAGCTAGCACACGTATGTCTCCTCAAACTGGTAATTACAATGTCCAGCTCCAGTGTAAACATACCCTGAGTCTTACTCCAGTGCCTTAAATACAAGATATTTCACTGACAAGAAGGATTTACTGATATTCAGCCTATTTTTTCTTTCTCTTAATTTCATTCCATTACTCTTTCTTATACCACCTTGTATTACACTAAATTATTCCTTTTCTTCCTTGATATTTACATCTTTCAAATATTTGTAGCCTGTTACCTCATCCTGCCCTGAATCGTTCTGAGAAAAGCTTTATATATTTAGTTCTTTTAATCTTTCTTTGTAAATCAGTCCCTCCAACTCCTTGAACATTTTAACTCCCTCCAATTTGTTAATATAATTCTTGCTGTGTAGTGTTCAACACTGAATGCAATATTTCGGGTGCAGTCATACTAGGGCATAACAAAAAAGGACAGTTATCTCCCTGATTATTAATAAATTCCTTGGTGTCTTCCTGCCCCTTTGCACAGGCTATGTCACATATATGAAAGCTGGAAGGCCCCTCAAGGGGAATTTCTCATTGTAGGGGGCCCTCCAGATGAGTGTATCGCTGGCTGCAAGCCATCCCCACCCTACTAGGAGCCTATGCAGGTCCCTGTACATGGAGTGCACATTAGGGGAGACCTCAGAACTACTTTCATCTGCACCAGAGAATTAAACAGACAGCAGCACCACCATAGCTCATTGTCTGCCCTCTTTGTCAGGCTCAGCTCCAGAGCAAGGATGGATCAGGACCGTAATGCCTTTGCACATACAGCCCAAAATGCTATGGGTTTTTTGAAGCTCTTTCACACTGCAAACTCTTTCTCCTCAAAGCACTTCATGAACACTAACTAATTCATCTTAACAACATTCCTGTGAGATAGGCAAATACTAATATCTCCATGTAACAGACAAACTGAGACAGAGAAGACAAATGTCAAAAAGGAAATCAGTAAAAGAGTTTGGATTGACACACCAGAGTTCCTGGCTCCATGGCCTGCATGTACACCTCTGAAGCACATCTCTCTCTGATTTATCCTGTAAAACAAAATTCAATAAAAAATGAATTACAATAAACACATAAATCACATGCTTTTATTTTCTGACACTAATTCACCACCTGTTGTAAAACAGAAAGGAAACCTTGATGCAATTGAATAAGTGCTGGGAAGCACTGATTTATTCAGTGATATTAACAAGGTAATTCAAAAGTTAACGTATGTTATCGCTTTTAGCAGTAATACAAAGTATTAATCATGGTAAAGGCTCCTTCTGTTGCATGAGCTGCACAAGTCCACTAGGAAATGAACTCTTATTTGTTTCCTGCAGACTCATGCCCCCAGTCAGGCTAGGGAGTGTGATGGAGGTAGCAATTCCCTGCTTGAATTTCTAAGTCTTTGAGACTGATATAAAGAGAAAATCTCCCTCTATGAATTTTCTATCAAACATCCATGTGCATGGAGATGCCAAACACACGTGGAAGGGCAAGGTACATTCGGGGTTTGTGGAACTCAGTTGGAGCCCCAATAGAGGAGAATCCTCCATTAAGTCCCTTGTACAGCTGGACAGAACTTTGTAATTTTTTTCCTTTACAAAATGTTTAATTAAAAATGCTAGGTGTTTTTTTTTACTTGCTCGGAGGCATCTGTGGTTACTAGGAACGGTTGGTCAAAGTCTGGGGCCCTGAGCACAGGGTCAGACATGAGTGTCACTTTAAGCTGGTTAAAGGCCTCTTGACACTGCTCAGTCCACTGGACTGCATTTGGCTGGTTCTTTCAAGTTAGGTCTGTCAGTGGGGTGGCGATTTGGCTGTAGTGTGGTACAAATCGCCTGTAATATCCGGCCAAGCCTAAGAAGGATTGGACCTGTTTCTTGGACTTTGGGACAGGCCACTTTTGGATAGCATCCACCTTGGCCTGTAGAGGATTGATAGTTCCTTGACCCACCTGGTGTCCAAGGTAAGTCACTCTGTTGAGGCCTATTTGACACTTTTTAGCCTTAACAGTTAGTTCTGCCTCTTCTATTCGTTCAAAGACCTTCCGGAGATGTTCTAGGTGCTCCTCCCAGGAGTCAGAAAATATGGCCACATCATCAAGGTAGGCAACTGCAGATTCTCCCAATCCCACTAGGAGACTATCTACAAGTCTTTGGAAGGTAGCGGGTGCATTTCGCAGCCCGAAAGGGAGCACATTAAACTCATACAGCCCTACATGTGTAATGAAGGCTGACTTTTCCTTGGCAGATTCCTCTAACGGTACTTGCCAGTACCCCTTGGTTAAGTCTAAGGTGGAGATGAACTGGGCCCATCCCAGTTTCTCCAACAGCTCATCTGTGCGAGGCATTGGATAGTTGTCTGGGTGAGTTACCGCATTTAGCTTACAGTAGTCCATGCAAAAGCATATCTTCCCATCTGGTTTGGAGACTCAAACTACTAGAGATGCCCATGCGCTGTGAGAAGGGCAGATTACACCCATCCGTAGCATGTCCTGGATCTCCCGTTCTATAGCAGCTTTGCCATGAGGAGCCACCCGGTAAGGTTGGGCTCTAACTGGGTGGGCGTTACCTGTGTCAATGGAGTGGTATGCCCATTCAGTCTGTCCTGGGGTGGTTGAGAATAGTGGCACGAAGCTAGTGCACAGCTCCTTGATCTGCTGGCGCTGCATGCGTCCAAGGGTCATTGAGAAGTTTACCTCTTCCACACCACCGTCACTGCTTCCTTCATAGTAGACACCTTCAGGCCACTCAGCATCATCTCCTCCCTGGGCTGTAAACTGACAAACCTTTAATTCTCTGGAATAAAAATGCTTTAGAGAGTTAACATGGTACACTTTAGGCTTTAAGGTTGAGTTAGGGAATGCTATGAGGTAGTTAACTGCTCCCAGGAATTCTTTGACCGTAAAGGGTCCTTCCCATGATGCTTCCATCTTATGGGCTTGAAGCGCCTTCAAGACCATCACCTGGTCCCCTACTTTAAAAGAATGTTCTCTGGCATGTTTATCATACCAGGCCTTTTGCTCTGCCTAAGCATCCTTCAGGGTTTTTTTAGCAAGGGCTAAAGAGGTTCAGAGGGTGTTTTGTAGGTTGGTTACAAAGTCCAGAATGTTAGTTCCTCGAGGAGGTGTAAACCCCTCTCATTGCTGTTTTACCAACTGTAATGGCCCTTTAACCTCACGGTCATACACAAGTTCAAAGGGTGAGAACTCTAAACTGGGCTGTGGTACAGCCCTGTAGGCAAAGAGCAACTGCTGTAACACTAGGTCCCAATCATTGGAATGCTCATTTACGAATTTCCGTATCATGGCCCCCAAAGTTCCATTAAACCTTTACACCATTTGTTTGATGGTGGTAAGGGGTGGCAACCAAGTGGTTCATCCCATGATCTTTCCACAGACTTTTCATGGTCCCTGCCAGGAAATTGGTTCCCGAATCTGTAAGGATGTCGGAGGGCAAACTCACCCTGGCAAAAATGTCTGTTAATGCATGGCACACAGTTTTAGCCCTGGTGTTGCTTAGAGCTACTGCTTCTGGCCATCGGGTAGCGAAATCCATGAAAGTCAGTATGTACTGCTTTCCTCTGGGTGTCTTTTTTGGGAAAGGACCCAGAATATCCACAGCTACTCACTGAAATGGAACCTCAGTTATGGGGAGTGGCTGGAGAGGGGCCTTTACCTGGTCTTGGGGTTTTCCCACTTTTTGGCACACCTCACAAGACCGGACATAATCAGCAATGTCCTTGCCCATCCCCCACCAGTGGAATGACTTCCCCACACGGTCTTTGGTTCTGTTCACCGCAGCATGCCCACTAGGGTGATCATGGGCTAAGCTCAGGAGCTTTACCCAGTACTTAGCTGGAACTACCAACTGTCTCTGAGGCTGCCAGTCTTCCTGGTGTCCCCTAGAGAGAGTTTCCTTGGATAAAAGTCCATTTTCGACCACAAACCGGGATCGATTGGTAGAGCTGAGAGGTGGTGGGTTGCTCCGTGCCGCCGTCCAAGCTTCCTGGAGGCTTTCGTCTGCTTCCTGTTCAGCCTGGAACTGTTCTCTTGTTGCTGGAGACATCAGTTCCTCACTGGGTTGTGGACTTGGGTTGGGTTCCTCGGGAAGTGATGGAGGTGATGGGGTTGTTTCCATTGGCGGTGGACTGCTCTTCACTGGTGCACCTGGTTGCATTTCAGGCTCCGGCTGAGCCTCTTGGGTCAGTGTAGCTGCTGCTGTCAGTGCTGGCTCGAGGTTGCCCTCTGGTGTTGGAGTGGTAGATGGGGTTGCAAGCGCTGGACTCAGTGCTGGCAATGGTTCAGATGTTGGTTGATTCGCCAGTTCCGGTCCGGAGACTAGCTTTGGCTGGGTCTCTGAGACTGGATCCTCTATGGCTGTTCCAGTCGTTGGTAGGGAATCCGGCTCCACCATCGTCATCGGGGTCGCTGGTAACCCAGTTGGGCCCCTGGTGGAAGGCTCATGAACAGAGATAGGTGTGCAAGCTTGCTTAGCCTGGCTGCGGGTGACCATTCCCACCCTCTTGGCTAGCTTCACATGATTGGCGAGATCATCCCCCAGCAGCATGGGAATGGGATAATCATCATAGACTGCAAAAGTCCACCTTCTTGACCAGCCCTTGTACTGGACAGGTAGATTGGCTGTAGGTAAGTAAAAAGAGTTTGACTTGAAGGGTTGAATTGTCACTTTAACCTCTGGGTTGATTAACTTGGGGTCCACTAAGGATTGGTGGATAAGTGACATCTGAGCTCCAGTGTCCCGCCACGCTGTAACCTTCTTTCCGCCCATTCTCACAGTTTCCCTTCGCTCTGAGAGTATCTGGGAGGTATCTGGGCCTGCGGACCTTGGGTGTGACTTCGGGGTAATGCACAGCGTTCGGTTGGTGTTCTTGGGGCAGTTGACCTTAATATGCCCCATCTCATTACATTTAAAACATCGCCCAGCTGACTGGTCACTGAGCCAAGGTTGGTTGCTGGAGACTGGTGGAGTGGAACGATGAGGTGTCTGGGGTTTTCCTTGGGATATAGATGGAGTTTGGGGCTGCCTCCTCTGATAGGATGTGGTCCCGGGTTGTCCCTTCTGGGATCCACTCCCACTGCTAGGCGGTCTTTTCTTCTCTGCCACCTCCCCTGCCTCGATTATAGTTTTGGGTTTCCCATCTCGGATGTACCTTTCTATTTCCTCAGGAACACCCTCTAAGAACTGCTCTATTTGCATTAGGAAAGACAGCTCTTCATGAGAGTTAGCCTTTGCTCCTGATATCCAGGCATCCCAATTTTTTACAATGTGGTAGGAGTGTTGGGAAAAAGCCATGTCCAGGTTCCACTTTAGGGCTCTGAACCGCCGATGGGCATGCTCGGGCATTATCCCCATTCGGATTCGGGCCTGTTTTTTAAAAAGTTCATAACTGTTCATGTTTGCCTGAGGCATTTCTGCCACCACCTCTGCTAAGGGTCCACTGAGCTGTGGCCTCAGCTCCACCAAATACTGGTCTTCAGGGAGGCAGTACCCAAAACAGGTCCTCTCGAAATTGGCTAAGAAGGCCTCTGTGTCATCACCTGCCTTGTAGGTGAGGAATTTCCTGTGCTGGAAAGCCGTACCTGGAAGAGGGTTGTTATGCGGGGCTGGTATATTCTGCACAGCCTGTGCCTTTTGTAACTCCAGTTCATGCTGTCTCTCTTTTTCCTTCATTTCCATATCCCTTCGGTGTGCAGCATCTGCGCACTTTTCCTCTAGTTCTTGCTCCAAGCGTTTTTCCCTCATTCTCTCCATCTCTCGGATATGTTCCCTTTGTCTCTCCTCAGCTTGGAATTTGGCTAATTTCAAATCCTTTTGGCCCTTACCACCTGTCATTTTAATCTTTCTGTCTTTTAACTTACTCACTGAAAATTAAAAAAAAATTTCTTATATCACTTGGAAATTCTCAGCAGGGTTTTAATCCTACCAGCAGAGGGAGAAATACCCCCTACACTGATTCTCAGAACTCTGGACTGACCAGTTTTCTTCCTACCCCAGGGACCCCTGGGATGGTTGCCTAGCACTTAACATGCCTATTAAACTCTTAATTGCAAACCTGGGCTACTTTCTGCTATCCAGCAGGAGAAAACCCTCTAAAAAAACCCAACCTTCAGCTCCCTGCCCTCAGGCAGCTGAAAAAGACAAAGTGTGGAGCTATCTACAGCTTCAAAACCTGCAGAACAAGTTTTACCAGAGTGACCCCCTGTGGTATTTACCTGGTTTGTACTTGCTGAGAGGTCATTAGCATTTTCACCTTAGAGAAAAACTGCTGGAAATTTAAACTGCTTTCTGCAAAATTCTGTTTTTTAGATTCACAAAATTTCATCCCACCACTGCCCACCATGTCAGGATTGCCTCCCCACTCTGAACTCTAGGGTACAGATGTGGGGACCCACATGAAAAAAGAAATACTCCCCCCCCCAAGCTTATTTTACCAGCTTGGGTTAAAATGTTTTTCCCCAGAACACAACTTCTTCTGTGCCTGGAACTAACTGCTGCCACCACCAAACTCAATTTAGGGTAGTTTGGGACCCTTCTTTCCCTTTTCACTAACCCCCCAAACTTCTTCCTTCCCTGGGAAGCTTGAGAGAAAAAAAAACAAACCTCGCCTGCTCGTCCGAGACATGCCCGAACCAAAACCAGGATCTTACACAATGGAAAACAAACAGCCAGATTCTTAAAAGAAAGATTTTAATAAAAGAAAAGAAGAAAGGAATAAATCTCTTATAACCATCAATAGAACAGCATCTACCTTAATCAACAAAAGGATTCAGAAACCAGACCTCTCCCCCGAGGCAACTTTCTCCCACTGTTGATAACTCTGCTGAAGCTTACAATCTCAAGAAGCACCCAGCCAACATTCACCACTGAGAACCAGCCAAGTGATAAAAAGAAGGTAAACTTACTGACTACAGTACTTGATAGAATCCATAGTTACAGTGAAAGACATAGCTGTGTTCATCCCATAGCCGAGGTGAACAGAGAGAGACCCAGAGAGAAACTGAAACTCAAAATCCTTTGTCTCCTGAGGAATTTCTCATTGGTCAGTTGTCCACCTCTCAGGTTACCTTTAGCTGAACCCCTTACAGGTAAACACTAATTCTAGGCTACTTCACACTTATGACACTAGCTGATAAAGTGGTTAAGATATTTTTAAATGTAAAAATGTGCCCAAAAAGTGTTCATGAAAAAGTTTGAAAATTTTCCTTTAACATTTTTTTTTACTAGCTCTAGCATATCTCAGCTAATGTCCCCTCCTGGATGCCTTGTTTCACACTTAAATTTAAATTTCCTCCTAACCCTTCTCCATATTTTTCATACTGCCACTTTTGACCACATTCCCGTATTCATTGTTACTGGTGACTATCTTTCGCTGCTTTCTTTCCTTGGTCCTAGATATCTAGACTGTGTTCAAAGCTTGCTGCTTGTTCCTCAACATTTCTATGACCTTTTCTATGTCTGTGCAGTCTGGATCCACCCCATGAGGTAGGAGGCTGAAATTTCTGTATCAGTGTGTCAAGATAAAGAGCATCCTTTCTAATGTTATTGACATGAAGGGTGACCATATAGATCATTGCTGCAACCAGGGTCCTATGGCTGCACCAGGTTTTGTACAGAGAAAGTCAAGTGGGGTGTCTATGGAAAGGTTGTAGTTTGCTGGTTATGATTATGCTTTCTGTATGTGTGCATCATTTTTGTATTTGAAGTTATGAATATTGGCTATGTATTTGTATCTCAATGTGTTTGATTCTAAGTAGTCTCAGTGAAGTATTTGGTCAGCTTCTTGAGAAAGAACTATTCTCAGTAAGTGCCCAATCTAGAAACACTTAACAGACAAAGGACTTTGGGAGACACCAATCCACATATGAGCTTTCCAAACTTACATGTAAACAAAGCTGAATCATTTGTGGACATGTGACTTGTCTGGTGGCTACAAACTCTGTCTTGTTGCTGTGACTTTGCCGAGAAGAACAGAGATTTCCACCCAGAAGGGAGAGGACAGTAACTACAGGGGTATGATTGATTGCTGGACCCAGACTAGGAAGGAGTCTAATCTGTGAAAAATGCTTATTGGAACATCTCTGGGGGTGAGATTTCATCTGTAATCAAGAATCAGAGAGGTAGCCGTGTTAGTCTGGAATTGCAGAAGTGACAAAGAGTCCTGTGGCACCTTAAAGACTAACTAAAGTATTAGAGCATAAGCTTTCGTGGGCTATTACCCACTTTGTTGGATGCATGCAGTGGAAGAATCCAGGGGCAAGTATAAATAGGTAGGC
>ML677326.1:29749451-29811265 GCA_007922305.1 Dermatemys mawii
GGGTATTAGCCCACGAAAGCTTATGCTCTAATACTTTAGTTAGTCTTTAAGGTGCCACAGGACTCTTTGTCACATCTGTAATCAGTTTCTTAATGTATTAAGCTTAGATTTGCATGTTTTGTTTCATTTTTCTTGATAATTTACTTTGTTCTGTCGGTTATTACTTGGAACCACTTAGATCCTACTTCTTATATTTAATAAAATCACTTTTGTTTATTAATTAACCCAGAGTACACAATTAATACCTGGGGGAGCAAACAGCTGTGCATATCTCTCTATCAGTGTTAGAGAGGATGGACAGTTTATGAGTTTACCCTGTATAAGCTTTATACAGAGTAAAACAGATTTGTTTGGGTTTGGAAACTGGGTATTTGGGTGCTGGAGACAGGAGCACTTCTTAAGCCAGTGGTTCTCAAACTGGGGGTCGCGACCCCCGTAGGAGTCGCGGGCCGATTCCAGGGAGGTCGCGAGCTGCCAACGCCTTCATTGGCATTTCAGTGGAAGCTCCAAACATGCGAGTGAGTCCACTGAAAAACCGCTGAAGTGCAAGCTTCTGCTATTGGCAGCATTTCAGTGGACACAGAGATGAATGCTGCGTGTCCACTGAAATGCCACCAAAACCGGAAGAGTTCAATTCGGTGGCATTTTGGTGGACTTACCCGGGGCGTGAGAGGACATGGCAGAGCAGACATGGCAGAGCAGACATGGCAGAGCTGCTATAGAACGGGACATGGCAGAGCAAAAATGGGTCACTGAACCAACAAGTCTGAGAACCGTTGTCTTAAGCTGTTTTCAGTTAAGTCTGCAGCTTTGGGGCACGTGGTTCAGACCCTCGTTCTGTGTTGGAGCAGATTGGCATGGCTGGCTTAACAAAGCAGGGTTCTAGAGGGCCAAACTGGCAAAGAAAATGGGCTCAGAGTTAGTCTCAGCACATCAGGTGGCAGCCCAAAAGGAGTCTCTGTGACCTAATCCATCACACCCCCATATCCTGAATTATCTGTTGGGTGTATGTGCCATTCCTAGTTTGGATATGGGGATCTGTGAAGTTTAATCTCAATTTTGAATTTACAGTAAACACAGATGGAAGTTTGGAGATGGACTACTTCTGTGTCTATGTCAGAGCAATGACTGTTGCATTTATTGTTGTTGCTTTTTAATAGTTTCTGACTTTGCTGTTGTATCTCCTTCAACTAGAAATATGTTACAAAGACAGATAAGCTTTGGAACAATGGGAAATATGCTTTAAATATACATCACTACTACTATGTTATTTCACATTACATTCTGTTGAGGAAAATAAAGCATTAAAAATAGAGCCACTTCCTTCTCTCTCTGTACTGAGTCTGCCTCCAGTTTGGATTTGTGTGTATTTAATAATAGTATGACAGAAAAGAATTTGCTGTGGACTCAGTGGAAATGCCTTACCCTTAGCTTGTATTACTTCTTTGCTACTACTTTACTAAAGCCCTGTGCTCCTTTATTTCCCACCTCGAATCAGCTGCAGTATGTGCATATACATCAATACAATGACAAAGAGGCATTCCTGTTGGGCTAAACAAACAGTAAGAATTTAAATTTGTCCTTGCTCTCAGATACAACATTTGTTTCTAACAAAACTTAAATACAGTAGAAACCCAGAGTTATGAATATCTTGGGAATGGAAGTTGTTTGTAACTCTGAAATGTTCATTACTCTGGAAAAAATGTTATGGCTGTTCTTTCAAAGGTTTACATCTGAACATTGACTTAATACTGCTTTGATACTTTACTATGCAGAAGAAAAATACTGCTTTTAAACATCTTAATTTAAATGCAACAAGTGCAGAAACAATTTCATTACCTTGTCAAATCTTTTTTTTAATCCTTCCTTTTATGTTTACATTTAACACAGTACTGTATTATTTGATTTTATTTTTTTTGTCTCTGCTGCTGTCTGATTATGTACTTCTTGTTCCAAATGAGGTGTGTGGTTGATCAGTCAGTTTGTAACTCTGGTGTTCATAACTCTGAGGTTCCACTGCAATATTAGGATAGCAGGAATCTGTCACGATATTCTTTTTGTACTAAAACAGAAGCACCAATGTACTAAAAATAACCTGTTTACAACTGCAAGGAATATGAAAAACAAATAGAAATAGCAGTGAACATAAGCTACAGACCAACAGGGCTGCAATACAGCAAGAATGAAAACATGTCTGGACCAGATTCACAAACCATACACCCATGTGGGATTTTAATTAGTAAGATAATTACTGGTTAACAACTACAGCCAGGTCTGATAAAATAGGATTTTTGCATGCAAATCAACATTTTGCTTTATGATTTAGACATAAGATTCTTAAACCAGAATAGAAGCCATCCTTAATCTAAGGAAGAACTCACTGACAGTAGTCATGAATCTTGGAATCACTAACCACAAATAACTTACATTGATTCACAGAACACAGTAGCACAAGTGTATAGGTTTAACAGGGAGCAGGAGAGAAGAAACTCTACATATAGGAGGTGATTTCCAGTAATAATAGAGAAGGTGGTAATAGAGAAGAACCTTGCTAACTTGTCTGAGTCAGGTTGCTTGAACGGGAGAGACTATGCCAATGAGATTATATAATGTTATTAAGGGAGTAACTTGCATGTTAGTATAACAATGCTTGTGTTAAGTTTCTGAGCATACTCAATGTAAACTACATTTTTCAGACACTGACCAGACCTAGACTGAGCAATGTTCTCATGGAGCTAATAAAGAGCTGATTTTTCTTTTTGGCCAAACCCCAGACTTCTGAGGCATTACAAATACCTTTCTCCTCTTCACCCTCTTAGTCTTGTGGAAATAAAATTAATAACCTCAGCAAGGTGGTTTGCCTACACCAGCAAAAGCTCTACAAATCAATCATGGGCTTTGCGTTTTCTCTTCCTGAAATATACCATATGCAGCTGATGCTAAAAGGACTTGCTACAAGCAGTTTCTTGGGTGTTCCAGACTCTTGTGATGGCACAAGGGTAGCACTCATATGCCCTGATAACGTGTATATTATGAGAACCTGAGAAGTACATGCTAATTTTCCACACTGTTTCCCCAGTTTTTTTGCACTGCATTTAGATTTCTTAATAACTGTGCTTGCATTCCCTCCATGGGTACAGGAGAAAATCTCATTACTGGTATCAAAGAGGTTAAAAATAGAACTTCTTTTTGTCCTACTCTAGGAGTAATCAGGTGGTCTAAAGGAACAGCTCCTGCCAACTCATACAGATAGGTATAATGAAAGCAACATTAAACTGAAGCAAGCTAGGGTATGGTGCATAGACTGTTAAAATAATAGCACAGGGAGCATGATAATCAGCTGAAGATAAAGTAGCTTAAACAGAAAACACTGCATTAAGACTCTTGCAACTATGCAGCAAGAAGATGGAGTCCGAATATAGCGCCTTTTTAAAAAGTCATTTGGAGAGAAAGCTGCTTCTATAGTTTCACTTTAAGATACTTAAATGGAAGCAAACAGGTAAATGTTAAAGAGCTACAAAAATTGGAAAAGGGGAAAGGAAAATGGTGTGGCATCTTTTTCTCCTTCTCTCCCTTTCCTAATGTAAATTGTCTAATTGTATTGTAAGATCTTCAGGTCAAAGACCTATGTCTGTAAAGCAGCTATCACACTTTCAGGAATCCTATGCAAATCCCCCACAAAATGACTTTGTTAAGGTTGCTAGACTGTATTTCCACCTACACAAACTGGGCTGCACTGAAGTTAACAGCAAAGGTCTCATTGATTTCAATGAGACCAGGATTTCACTCCAACTATATGATTTATTTAAATAAATAATTTATTATATATTTTCCCTGCAGATGTTAGTATTTTTTCCATAAAAGTTCATTTGCCACCTGAAGAGTTTTGCCTAATTTGGAGTCTAAATTCAAGCATGCTTTAAGTGCAACCTTAACTATTGGCACTCTCATAATGATAATAAATGCAAACCTTAGTGCCATTAATTTCAGCTCACCACTGATTGATTGTGCAAAAGTCAGAAAGCTACTTTGCCTCAGCATTTCCACCTATAATATGGGGCTGATAAGTTACCTAGCATGTAGGAATGTTGTTTGCTTAGTTAATGTTTGCCCTGTACTTTGAACATATAAAGTGTTAATAAAGTATTATTACCCATTTCCCTTAAGAACCATAACTATGTTTATTTCAGATTTGAGTTTGGTTCTTAATCTCTATAGCTGAGCTATACTATAATTCAGCTATCCCCAATGTCTTTATAGGGCTGCACCCCTGACCATCTAAGCTAGTAGCCATTGGTGGACATATTTCCCATGAACTTATCTAATTCTTTTTTGAACCCAGTTATGTTTTTGGCCTTTACAACAAACCCCACCAATGAGTACCACAAGCTGACTGTGCACAGTGTGAAGAAGTCATTCCTTGTGTTTGTTTTAAATTTGCCGTCCATTAATTGCATAAGGTGACCCTTGGTTCTTGTGTTATGTAAGAGGTAAATAACACTTCCTTATTCACTTTCTCCACACAATGCATGATTTTATAGATGTCTTTTATATCCTCCAAAAAAAGAATGAGGAGTCCGGTGACACCTTAAAGATAAACAGATTTATTTGGGCATAAGCTTTCATGGGTAAAAAACCCCACTTCTTCAGATGAATTCCTCCCTTCCTTGTCTCTTTTCTAAGTGAACAATGTTTTTAATATCTCTTCATATGAATTCTGTACTATAGCCCTAATCATTTTTGTTGCCCTTCCCTGTATTTTTTCCAATTCTAGTATATCTTTTTTGAGGTGAAGTGACCGGAACTGCGTACAATATTCAAAGTGTGGGCATACTGTGGATTTAAATAGTGGCATTATGATATTTTCTATCTTATTAGCTATCCCTTTCTTAATGGTCCTTAGCATTCTGTTAGCTTTTTTGACTGCTTCTGCACATTGAGTAGATGTTTTCAGAGAACTGTCCACGATGATTGCAGGATCTCTATCTTCAGTGGTAACCACTATTTTAGAGGCATCATTTCATATGTCTGATTGGGATTATGTTTTCCAGTGTGCATTACTTTTCTTTTATCAACTCTGAATTCCATCTGCTATTTTGTTGCCAGTCATCCCATGACTATTTATCCCATGACTATTTAGTTTGCTGAAGAGCCTTTGGTGGGATTTTTGGTGGGATAAATAGTCATGGGTGCCAGCCTTTGGTGGGATAAATAGGTGAGATAGTCATAGGTGCCAGCCTTTGGTGGGATAAATAGTTATGGATACCAGTCATCCCATGACTATCTATCCCATGACTATTTAGTTTGCTGAAGAGCCTTTGGTGGGATCTTGTCAAAAGCTCTCTGAAAATCCAGGTACACTATGTTGACTGGATCATCCTTGTCCATGTGCTCGTTGACTCCCTCAGAGAATTCTAATATATTGCTGAGGCATGATTTCCTTTTACAAAAGTTGTGTTGACTCTTTCTAAATATATAGTATTCATCCCTGTGTCTGATAGTTCTGTTCTCCACTATAGTTTCAACCAATGGACCTGGTACTGAAGTTAAGCTTACTGACCAGTAATTGCCAGTATTGTCTCTGGAGTTTTTTTTTTTTTTTTTTAAAAATCGTATTACATTAGCTACCCTCCAGCTATCTAGCATCGAGGCTGATTTAAGCAATAGGTTACATACCACAGTTAGTAGCTCTGCAATTTCATATTTGAGTTCTGTCAGAACTCTTGGGTGAATACTATCTGGTCCTGGTGATCTACTACTCTTTAATGTATCAGTTTGCTCCAAAACCTCTTCTGTTGACACCTCACTCTGGGACAGTTCTTCAGATTTGTTACCTAAAAAGATAGGCTCAGATATGGGGATCTTCCTGACATCCTTTGCAGTGAACACCCATGCAAATAATTTATTTAGCTTTCCCACAATAACCTTGTCTTCTCTGAGTGCCCCTTGAACATCTCAATCATCCAGTACTCCCACTGATTGTTTGGAAGACTTCCTGCTTCTGATATACTTTTAAAAATGCTCTTAGTTTTTATGTCATTTGCTAACTGATTGCTCTTCTAATTCTTTTTTGACTCGTTTAGTCATAATTTTACACTCAACTTGCTAGAGATTATGCTTATATTTTCCTCACTGGGATCGGACTTCCAATTTTTAAAGGACGTCCTTTTGCCCCCAAGTATCTCATTTATTCTTTTGGTTAGCTATTATTGTAGCATACATTTAATTACATTATGGTCACAGTTACTGAGTGGTTCAGCTACATTCACTTCATAGATCACATTCAGTGCTCCATTTAGGACTAAATCAAGAATTGCCTCCTCCCATTTGGATTCCAGGAATAGCTGCTCCAAGAAGCAATCATTAATGGTGTCCAGACGTTTTCTCTCTTCATACAATCCTCAGGTGGCACGTACCCAGTCAGTATGGGAAGAGTTGAAATCTCCCATTATTATTGGGTTTTCTTTTTTTGTAGCTTCTCTAATCTCCCTGAACATTTCACAATCATGGTCAGCATCCTGGTAAGGTGGTCGATAGTATATTCCTACTGTTATACTTTTATTATTCAAGCATGGAATTTGAATAGGAAGAGGAGAGTTGAAGAGGAGATTGCTTGACTGCCATTCCACACCCACCTGACTAAACTAGTGTTCCTGTCCAAAAATTAGATATGGCAAGAGCCAATAGGAGGCAGGTGCACAAGAACCTTGCACAGGAGTGACCAAAGTTTGGGCCTAGGAGCCTGGATTATCTGAGTCCATCACTGATCTTCTGGACAGCCTTTTCTGGCATTACAATGATTTAGCCCTAGTAGAAGTTTAAAACTGCCCCCCCACCACACCCCGAAAGAACTAGGAAATGTAGGATAGTAGGCAGGCAGACAGGCTATGGTTCCCCTACCTTTCTTCTCTGGGGTGAATCTCCTCTCTGGCACATGTACCATCAGGTATAAGTAGTGTGATATACAACTTTGTGGCTGTAGGCCAATACGTGGTTGAATGTGTACTACATTATACCCTCCAAAGAGAAAACTACCAGACACTGAACAGGCCAACCTCATTGTATTTGACTAGATCTGAGATTCTCAAGCTGGGGTCTGGACCCTTCTTTGTAGTCCATAGTATGAAATATTTTTATACCCATGTGTAGCAATGTGAGCTCACCGCTGTGGTGTTTCCTGCTGGTCATTTGGAAATTAGCTCTTTCCAGCTTGGTCCACCCTCTGAAGGCTGGTGTCTAACCTGCCACAGGCCCCATGTCCCTCCTGGACCCCAGTGCCTCTTTACCTAAAGGGTTCTGCCCCTCTGCAGTACCCCCTCACTCTGAGTCTCCCCTCCCAGGGTAACCCCCAACACTTTAAACCCATCTTGCCTCAGTGGCTACTGCCAGTCATCATCTAGTGCCCTCTCACTGAGGCAGACTGCAGTTTTTAATGGCCACTCATCATCAGCAAAGGGTTTGGATCAGCTGCTTTTCCCTGTAGCCCAGTTCTTTTCCAGGCCTTCCTATCAGGCCGCAGCCTGGGAGGTCACTAGGCCTGAACTCCTCAGCTTAGCCTGTCCCTTCCCCAGCACTGCTCTGTCCACAGTACCCTTTGTTCCTTCAGGCAGCTAGGTCCATCTCCCTCCAGAGCCAGAGACAGAGACAGAGTGTGCACCCAGCTCCTCCCTGAGCCCTTATAACAGGGCCAGATGTGGCCTGATTGGGGCATAGCCCCCTCCAAAGCTGGAGAGAGATTCCTTCAGCTCCTAGACCACAGCCCTCTTATAAGGGCTAGCTAGGCCCTGATTGAGCTGGCCACAGTTGTGGCTGCTTCTCCAATCAGCTTTTCCTAGCTACAGCCCTCTCCGGGGCTGCTTTTAACCTCTGTTCTGCTGGAGTGGGACAGCAGCCCCACTACACCATGCAATATTGAGGGCTGGGTACTGAGAAGGGAAGGGGAATCACAAAAAGACCTTTCCCTTATGAAGTAGTCCACATAGTGAAAAGACTGCAGAGTTCCTGCAGTCAATCATTTTTCCACTAAGACTTGTAAATAACCATAGCCATTTGCAGGATGGTTTTTGATGACAGAACATTATCTTTTTCTGAAGCAGCTTGAAAAATTTGAAATCCTAATACTTTATTCTCATCTCTTCATATCTGAATGCACCCTATTTCAGCTTCACTGCGCCAAACTCACAAGTTTCATTAGGATATAACAACCTTCATACAAAACTTTTCCTCCTCACAGCCTTCTGTCAATTAAATTGCAAGCAAAGCAAAGGCGAATAAGATTGAATATGTGTTCAGCAGTCAGTTGTTGTATCCCAGTTATATAAAGAATTAATTAAATCACTGAGATCTCATGAAATGGTAGCCCCTGTGCAAAGTGCCAGCAGATCTGTGGGCTTTGCAAGTGGGTTGATTTCTGGATGGAAGAGAAATGGTGAACTGGTGACAAAGATCAGGGTTATTCCTAGTGTAATTTATTCACTTACAAGTTGTACAGAAGTACTGTTTATCTTCAATAAGTGTGCAAAGTACATTTAGACAATTCCACTTCTAGAAACACTATCTAAAATACCACTTGATCAAGCCCTATTATATATTTAAAATGTTTTTCTCCATTTCCCTGGCTTTTAATCTCTTTACTTTTAGCACACTGTCTGTTCACGTTTCCTATTTTTGCCTGGCGCTTCTCACTTTGGCCACACAGAGCATGTGTTCCAAAAATTAAGCACGAACTAATTCAGGCAGGCCTGAGCATTAACCCTCCTTTTGTGTAAGTGCTATGCAATGCAAAAGACCCTCAGACAGGTTAGACTGCACTCAGTGTCTGCTACAGCTGATTCCTCTTTAAATCCCCATCCAGACAAATCAGAAACACACCTACCTCCCCAGAATTTCCTTAATAACAATCCGAATTCACAGATTCTAAGGCCAGAAAGGATCATTTTGATAATCTAGTCCAATCTCCTGGATAAGCACAGGCCAAAGCATTTCCCCCAAATAATTGCTAGACCATATCTTTTAGAAAAACAACATCCAATGTTGATTTAAAAAATTGACAATGGTGGAATGTCCAAGTAGTTAATTACCCTCTCTGTCAAAAATTTACAACTTATTTGCAATCTGAATTTATGTAGTTTCAGCTTTCTGCCACTAGATTTCTCTTCTAGACTGAAGACCCATTCTTAATTATTTGTTGCCCATGTACCCCTAAACCTGCTCTTTGTTAAATGAAATTGATAAACTTAAAGGATCTCAATCATTATAAGGCAGGTTTACTAATCATTTGATCATTCTTGTGGCTCTTCTCAAAATCCTCTCCAATTTAATAACATTCTTCTTGAACTGTGGACACCAGAACTGGACACAGTATTCCAGCAGCAGTCATGCCAGTTCCACAGAAGTAAAATAATCTTTCTACTCCTACTCAAGATTCCCCTGTTTATGCATCCAAGGATCTCAGTAGCCCTTTTGACTACAGCATTACACTACACCGGGTGCTCATGTTCAGCTTATTATCCACCATCCCCCCAAAATCTTTTTCAGCATCACTGCTTCCCAAGACAGAGGTCCCCATTGTGTCATGCCTATGTTCTTTGCTCCTAGATGTGTACATTTACATTTAGCGGTATTAAAATGGATATTGTTTGCTTGTGCCCAGTTTACCAAGTGATCCAGATTGCTCTGAATCAGTGACCTGTCCTTTTCATTATTTACTCTCCCCAATTTTTGTGCTATCCACAAACTTTGTCAATGATGATTTTATGTTTATGTTTTCTTTCCAAGTCACTGATAAAAAGTTAAAAAACATCATGCCATGAACCAATCCCTGCGGGACCAGCTCGATGATTCCCCATTTGCAGTTATGTTTTGAGACCTGTCAGTTAGATAGTTTTTAATCCATTTAATAATGTGCCATATTAACTTTGTATTGTTCTAGGGTTTTTCAATCAAACTGTCAGGCAATGCCAAGTCAAATACATTACAGATGTCTAAATATATTACATCAGTATTATTACCTTTATGACACTTGTAATGGAGCACTGTGACTGAGTGTATCTACCTCGCACTGATCCAGACGGGGTTAACTTTACATTCTGCAAGAGGCCATGTCCCCTCGGACCTTCTGGGCATGCGCAACCTGGAGACAGGATATAAAAAAGACTGGTCCCGCTCATTTGGGGCTGGTGGAGAAGGAGAGCAGACGCAACCTGCAGGCTCCTGTCAGGGAGTTGCTGGTGTCACAGATCATATAGGCCAAACTAGTAGGATCCACAACAGAACTCCCACTGACCCCCTTGAAGTTGAGAGTGAGCTGGAAGGCCGAAACCCCAGGAGAACTGACTGAGCAGGAACCAAGTGTAGGAAGCAACCCAGGGAACATGACTGTTAAAATAGGAAATGAAGCCAAACCACGGACTATCAATTGCACAGGCCCTGAGTCAGGACCCAATAGAAAAGGGTGGCCCTAGCTCCCCATATCCTGCCCCACACCCACTGCAGGGTGTGGTGCTGCTCAAGGACTCTGACCAGTAAGGCATGCTTAATGTCTGAATGTCAGGGCAACCCCAGAGACTCTAGCCGCTAAGCCAAACTGCCCTGAGAATAAGGGAAGTTCCAAGGACTCTGGCTGCTAGGACAGGTTGCCCTGCTTTATAACCTAAGGTAGCCATATCTACTCTAGCTACTTAAGCTGTAACCCCTTATTTGTCACACATAAGATGACACCCCATGATTAGATGCATCTACAGGCACTCACTGCGTGCTAACCATGGAAGGGTGAATAGCAGCAAGGAAGACCAGTTAGCCATAAGCTGCACCTGGAGGGGTGCTAGGATAGAATGAGCTTTAACAGAAGATAAAGCACACCTGGGCAGAAACAACCAGGGCTTTTGTAAAGCCAGGAAGCTGGCAAGGAGAGACAGCTGCAGTGAGGAAGCTGTAGTCTTGCTCCCCAATACAAGCTGGGGGTGGAGTAGAAGCCTGTAATAGGAGTGTAGGAAGCAGTTCAGGGAAAGAGCAGAAAGGGCTGAGAGAACAGATCTGAACTACTGTTTCGAGGGCCCCTGAATTGGAACCCAGTGGAGAGGGCAAACCCAGGTTCCCCTACAAGCCACTATGGGAGTGGCATGGTCAGTGCAGTGAATATAGAGACTTCCTGAGACTGTGGAGAGACCCAGGAAGGGAAGGATGATTAGCACTTAGCTAGAGGGGTAAGCCATGAAGGAGAGGTGCTGCAGCTTGTGACCAGCAAGAGGGGGGCCACAGAGCAAATGACTGTGGCAAGGCTGAGTGATCTGCTGGACAGGATGTGGACAGTGGCAAACTAATTCCCCAGATGAAGCAAGAGGAAGCGCTGCTTCCATTACACTTATCTCAGTAAAAAAACCATGTTGATTGGCACTAATTATAATATCTTCCTTTAAATTCTTTATTAATCAATCCCTCCATTACCTTGCCCAGGTCTAAGTCAGATTGACAGACCTATAATTACTTGTGTCATCCCATTTTCCCTTTCTAAATATTGGCACAATGTTAGCAGTCTTCCAGTCTTCTGGAACTTCCCTAGTGTTTGGAGATTTATTAAAAAATCAACATTAATGGTCCAGCAAGCTCCTCAACCTGCTCTTTTAAAACTCTTGGATGAGAGTTATGAAGTTATGAAGACTTGACCATTTAAAATGCCTAACGTTTGTAGCTACTATAAAACATCCTTCCAAAATAGCAGTGGAATGGAAAGTATTGTTGTAGTGTTGTAATCATGTGATTTTCCTCCCTCCCCCAAAATATAGAACCAAACTATTTATTGAACACTTCTGCTTTTTCAGCATTATAATTTATAATGACATTTCTATCTAGTAATGGACTAGTTTGTTCATAATAGACTTAAACTCCTTCTTATTGTCCTTAATTCTGCCGGCCATAGATTTTTCCTTCTGTGTTCCTTGGCTTCCCATATCAATTTCTACAATTCTTATTTTATAATCTATCGTCATCATTATCAACTTCTCCTTTCTTCCATTTCTAATATACTGTTTTTATAACTGCCTTTATTGGCCTTCTATCCCAGAGTTTGGATTTTTTTTGTAAGCCAGTACAGATTTTTTTTACTCATTTGTAAAGTGTACTCACACTTGTAAAGTGTGTTTAAACAATTTCATATTTTTCTGATTAAATTCTTCTTTGCAGCTGATTTAGCTCAAGTGTTTTCAGCTTTCTTAATCAGGCCTTTCTAAAGCCCCAACTATGTTTATTACTGGTTTGGACTTAACTCTGTTTGCAGATGTGGTTGTTGTAACTATTTGGATGGGATTGTTCTGATTGTTGTCCTTCCATGCTTAACCGTTTCTATGAAAAGTTAAATATCAAGTATTTATAACAATATCAAGTATTTAGTACCTTTTCTTTAACAATATGTAACCATCCTACAACTCCATTACTTCATTCTGCTCCTTCATCTTTGAAAGAAACATTTTATTTTTTTATTATCTATGGAACCAGTTACCTTCACAAAACAGACACAATCAGGGAAAAGTGTCATCAAAATCATCATCCAGGCAAATCCCAGAGGGATGTGGCCTCCTTTCACCATCAAAATTGATCTCTAAGTCCTCAAGGTGGTTTGCCTAGAAGGTCACCACTGGCAATCTTACTGCACCACTGAAACTTTTGCTGTCCATGTGATCGCTGGCCATGTAGTCCTTGGTAACGACACTTTATAATTTGTTGGTTTTCCATTTTACTAATACCACCCTACCAAGAAAGCTAACAAAACTGAAATAATGCTGACTGAGGTGGTTGCTCGGTTCACTTTTGAATATCCTTTTTTCTCATTGTGTCCTGCCATTTAATATGGAGCAAAAAATTACAAAAAATTCAAAAAAAAATGAGAACTGAGAGTTACAATCTGGTGTTCTTCAGCCTTCCTCGGCACCCACATTTCACTTCTGTATAAAAGAGATTTTATACATTCACAGCTTTGTGGCAAGCTGGACGTCACAATATCCTTGCAGAACCTTTGAAAGGCCTGAAGCATGGCAGCAGCTTCTGCTATCCAAGTGTCCACATCTTTCAGCACTGTCTATGATGCTGCCCAAGTATTTGAGAGTTACCATACACTCAGTGCCCCATCTGGACAGAATAACACTAAACTGTTTCTAATCTGGAGCTGGTGGCTGCTTGATGGATTTAGTTTTCACTAACCTAATAACCTGAGCAATGCATGCTGCTTCTTTCTTCTCCTCCATTTGTAGAGGGAATGCGGATGAAGGACATTTGAGAAGTGTCTTGAAGCAACTGATCTTGCAGATTGTAGCTCATGCTGCCATCCCTATTCTTTACTGGACTAGCTGGTGTCTCCTTCCCCCACAGGCACTGCAAAAGTTAAAAAGAGGATGAGGTACTTCAGCCAGGTGGCAACCTGGCTGCTTGAGTCTACCACCAAGATTCCTTATCTTTCTTACACAATGACTGGATGATGGTCCAAAGTCAACCCCCTTCAGTCTTTGCTTTTGCTCTTGACAAACTCAGACTTGAAGACTCAGATCATCACCTGTTTTTTCCTCTTAGCTCCAACTGCAGTGAGCATCTTCTCACTGATCCACAGATGACATTTGAGGGTCTGTGACCCCAGCACTGAACTCGCAGTAGTCAGCACTGATTTCTTGAAACAATGCAATTCCTCATCAGAAGAGGGGGGAAATGAAACATCAGTTTATAATGCATCAATGAGCTTGAGCAGTTTAGAAGAGAGCTGCCCAATAGCTTCCTTGTAGTAAGAACTTTTGGTTGTATTCGTCTAATTTTTGGCCCATTAACTCTGTTTGAAGCTAGAGATGTGCTTGAATCAGCAGAAGCTGATGATCAGTGTCAAGTTCAGCACCTCTATGAACATGAACATCTATAACCGTTGGCCATGAATGATTGTTAATGAGGACATAATTAATAACTGCTCCAGTGAAGCCATTTGGGCTGTACCAGGTCTGTTGGTGAATCTTTGGGTGACAGAAGAGCATAGGAAGGACATTTGTCCAGCTGAAAGCCAGACAGTCCTAGTTTTGTGGAGCACTGTCCCCATCCAGTAGGGACTTAGGACTGGACATGTCTTTCTCTGATGAAGATCAGAGAAGGAGACTATGGATGCAAAAGAAGCCAGGGGAGGCGGAAGTGGGGATGATGCTTGCGTGTGGACTGGAGCAGGGCAGGCATATTCTGTTTTCTGAGAATGCACCATTGGCTACCTTTGAGCAAGTCAGCTATCATGATGTCATTGACAGCTGCAAATTCCAGCTTGTTCCTGTTCTTCTGCCCAATACTAAACATTCAGCATTTGTGCCCAATTGTCATTATCCTTTTCTAAGTGGACATTAAACTCACTTCCAGGTTTGGTATGTTTGCACTGTGATGATGATTTTACTGAAGCTGACCACCTGCAACAGTCTAGTCAATTGTCCTGGTAGCTGAAACAGCCATGAGTTTCTCAGACACTAAGGTGAAACCAACCAATAAAACCTTGTAACAGAGCCATTCCATTCTCCTGGTTGCAAATGTAAAATTTTTTTCTGGAACATTTAAATAGTGTCCACAAAAGCTAAAGCCATCCTTCTCATCAGGCAGTTGAAAAGACTGAACTTTGATTTATCTGCTTTATTTGAAGTGTGCTAGCCAAGAAATGGTAAAAAAGCTGGGGACCATATATTCTTATTCTCAGGCACCTCAAAGGGTTGTTCCAGCAAGGAGTGGCCATTGTACTTTCACCCAGTATCCAGTGGGTATTGCATAATTGGCTGGTGATTAATGAATGACTTATCAAGGTCTGATCCTGTACTGGATGTGGGGATCTTATCACAGTGCATGGCCCTACCAACAGAAAGGCCAACGATGTGGCTGAAAACAGATTGACTGCAGCTGCTGGTAAAAGTTGTACATGCAACCTGAGGAATGCTGTGGGTCACAGAAACATGGTCCTTCTTCCTCTTCTCCTATGTAAAACATGAAATCACTTGATTCTTAAGTACTTCATCCATGATCCCTGTATATATTAAATATATGTTCAAGTGCAATAGCATTTGATACTGTTTCAATAAATTTAAAGTGATTTTAGGAACATTACACATCTTCAGTTGAGCACCCACCAGCAACACATCCTTGAAATGCAAATTTTGGTGTGAAAAAGCAGATATGAGGTATTTCTGAAATCATAATTTAAAAAATTTTTCATCACAATACTACAGACTAACTGAGTTGCAAAGAGTACTCAGAGCAGCGTGTAGAACTGAGGCAGTCAGCCTACATCATTAGATTACTGTTCTGCATGATGCTTCGTTGGCCACGACTCTCATTAAAAAGCAGAGCACAGAGAAGATACTTCAAACTAGCATTGGGAGAAACTGAAATTGTTCAGGTTAGGATTTTGGTTCCTGCTCTTGACCATAAATTTCAGCAAAACTGAGAGAAGAGGAACCCACACTTGAGGGAGGCTAGAAGTGAAGGTTTTAAGATCTAGCATTACAAGCAAGGTTACATGTGAGGGGACAGTGGTAGGTAAAGCAACTCTTCAGCTGTGATTTTTCAAGAGAGCTTTGTACTCAGCTTCCTCTGAATTACATTAGAAATCAGATGTCTTGCCCGAGACTCCAGCTGATAGGAACTGGAGCAGCCAAAATCAGGGATTGCAGCACTGGTGGGAAGCAAGTAAAATGGAACCCAGCTGGGCCCACCATTTTCCCCAGAACCTTTCTGTGCCAGAACTGTGCAGAGAATACACCCACACACTTGAAGCACTGGGAAACTAAGTGGTCTCCCCCATCCCCCACATGTTTTCTTGGGGGAAAAGTGCAGAGACTCAATCCAGGGACTCCAGAAGGCAGGAATAAATGCATCCAAAGCAGAGTTGTCCAGACATTCCAGTAAAAACTGTAGAAAGCTCTGACTTTCTCTGCCCTGTGCCAGTTGTTTGCTCCAATCCTTTCTCACCTCAGCCTCACTCCACAACTTACCCTCTTCTCTTCCTCTCCTACTCCCCCAGTCCTTTTTCTTTCCATTTAGTTAATCTCCTAACTAATCCCTCCCCAAACAGATGATTGTTGATCTAACATGTGGTTTGCAACCATCACATTGTTCAGTCTACTTGTGAGTTAGGCAACTTCTCCAACTCTCTGTCTGTTACGTTTATATAGACAATGCTGTCTTACTGTTTCCTTGTACTTCCCCATCTGTCTGTATCCCTCCACTGTGTTTTATACTTAGCTTGTAAGTCATTTACGACAAGGATTGTCTGTTTTTACTGTGTTTTGTGACAAAGCTCGGAATCTATATTTGTGGGTCCCGCTCATCCTGGCGGATTAAGGGGCCTCAGAAACTCATTTAGGTCACAGAGTGACCTTCCTTTCTCAGTATAATGGCAAGAGTCACTGTCTAGTGAGTTATCTTCATCACAGGCCAGTATGGGAGGTTGAAAGGGGGAATACCCCACAGTCTTTGTTGCTTCATAGAGCTCAGTAACCACAGTTCAGCCTCCTGACTGTACTGAGACTTGCTTCTCCTCTCAAGAGGATTTCTGTAGAGTATCAGGGATGGGGGGAACCCGGGCCCGCCCTCTACTCCAGGTTCCAGCCCAGGGACCCTAATGGTAGCAGCTGTTGGTGGCTTTCCCTCCACCACTAATGCTGCTTTGATTCCCTGGGCCACTTCCCCAAGGTTCCCTCTTCCTAGCTTCACCCTTACCTCAGGTTGCAGCAAAGCTTCCTCTCCTCCAGCTCCTTTCTCCTTGGCTCCCCCTGAGGGAACTGGGAAGGAGAGTTTTAAACAGTCTGAGTGAGACCTTGATTGGTTCCATCTGTCTTCATTAACCTAACAGTCTTAACTGACCTTTTGCCAGTTAATTGGGATCAGGTACCAGCATTAGCCTAACAACCTTAACTGGTTAATTGGCATCATGTGTCTTGATTGGCCTGGATTAGCCTTTGTTTGGCTATCCAGGGATCAGGGACCTGCACATCCTGAGGCTGATATATCTGCCTTCCAGCATTCTCTTATATCCTTCTGGTCTGACTCCGTCACAGCTTGTATCGCATCTAACACAATGGGGTCCTTGTCCATGGCTGGGACTTCTAAGCACTATGGTAATGTAAATAAATAATATATCCCTGTGACTCCTTTGCAAATCCCACCTCCATACATATCACTGTATAGAATATTTATACTCCACCAAACTTATTTCTGTTCTTCAGTGCTACTACCCAGAAACATAGACACCAAAGGCTCCTACATAAATTAAGTTGTCATGGGATAAGAGGGGAGATCCTTTAATGGACTGAGAACTGATTAAAAGACAGGGAACAAGGGGTAGGAATAAATGGTAAATTTTAAAAATGGAGAGGGGTAACTAGTGGTATTCCCCAAGGGTCAGTCCTAGGACCAATCTTATTCAACTTATTCATAAATGATTTAGAAGAAGGGTTAAACAGTGAGGTGGCAAAGTTTTGAGATGTTACTAAACTGCTCAAGATAGTTAAGACCAAAGCAGACTGTGAAGAACTTCAAAAAGATCTCAAAAAACTAAGTGATTGGGCAACAAAATGGCAAATGGAATTTAATGTGGATAAATGTAGAGTAATGCATATTGGAAAAAATAACCCCAACTATACATATAATATGATGGGGGCTAATTTAGCTACAACTAATCTGGAAAAAAACCTTGGATTCATTGTGGATAGTTCTCTAAAGATGTCCATGCAGTGTGCAGAGGCAGTCAAAAAGCAAACAGGATATTAGGACTCATTAAAAAAGGAATAGAGAATAGGACAGAATATCTTATTGCCCTTATATAAATCCATGGTGTGCCCACATCTTGAATACCGCTTACAGATGTGGTCTCCTCACCTCAAAAAGTATATACTCAAATTAGAAAAGGTTCAAAGAAGGGCAACTAAAATGATTAGGGGTTTGGAACAGGTCCCATATGAAGAGAGATTAAAGAAGCTAGGACTTTTCAGCTTGGAAAGGAGATTAAGTGGGAATATGATAGAGTATATAAAATCATGAGTGGTGTGGAGAAAGTGAATGAGGAAAAGTTATTTACTTGTTCCCATAATATAAGAACTAGGGGCCATCAAATGAAAGGAATGGGCAGCAGGTTTAGAACAAATAAAAGGAAGTTCTTCACACAGCACACAGTTACCTGTAGAACTCCTTGCCTGAGGAGGTTGTGAAGACTAGGACTATAACAGGGTTTAAAAGAGAACTGGATAAACTCATGGAGGTTACGTCCATTAATGGCTATTAATCAGGATGGGTACGGAATGGTGTCCCTAGCCTCTGTTTGTCAGAGAGTGGTGATGGATGGAAGGAGAGTGATCACTTGATCATTACCTGTTAGATTCACTCATTCTGGGGCACCTAGCATTGGCCACTGTCAGTAGAGAAGATACTGGGCTGGACTTTTGGTCTGACTCAGTACAGCCATTCTTATGTTCTTAACATCTGTCATGAACTCCCAATATAAATACATAATGGCTGTCTTGTGCTATAAAATGAGTGAGTGTCTCCTGCTCACAGATGAGGAATTTGTTTTTGTGGTTGGGGTTTTTTTTGTTTGTTTGTTTGTTTTTTGTGAATTCTGAAGGCTGTTACACACCATCTACAATTCTGCAAAGCAGGCTATTAGGGCTGTCAAGCAATTAAAAAAAATTGTGATTAACTACACGATTACTCACACTGTTAAATAACAAAATACCAATTATTTAAATATTGTTGGATGTTTTCTATATTTTCAAATACAGAGCTCAATTATAACTGAGAATGCAAAGTGTATTGGTTTTTTTTAATTACAAATATTTTCACTATAAAAACAATAGTATTTTTCAATTCACCTAATACAAGTACTGTGCAATCTCTTTATCATGAAAGTTGAACTTACAAATATAGAATTATTTCCAAAAAAACTGCATTCAAAAACATAACAATGTAAAACTGTAGAGACTACAAGTCCACTCAGTCCTACTTCTTGTTCAGTCAGTTGCTCAGACAAACAAATTTCTTTACATTTCCAATTTTGTTTACAATCTCACCGGAAAGTGAGAATAGGCATTTGAATGGCACTGTTATCTTGCGACACCAGATACATTTATGTGCCTAAAGATTCATATGTCCCTTCATGCTTCAACCACCATTCTAGATGACGTGCATCTATGCTGATAACAAGTTCAGCTCGATAATGATCCAAAGCAGTGTGGCCTGTTGCATGTTTATTTTCATAATCTGAGTCAGATCACGCCAGCAGAAGGTTGATTTTCTTTTTTGGTGGTTCTGGTTCTGTATTTCCCACATTGGAGTGTTGCTTTGTTGCAGACTTCTGAAAGCATGCTCCAAATCTTGCCCCTCTCATATTTTGGAAGAAACTTCAGATTCTTAAACCTTGGGGTGAGTGCTGTAGCAATCTTTAGAAATCTCACATTGGTACCTTCTTTACATTTTGTCAAATCTGCATTGCAAGTATTCTTAAAATGAACAATATGTTCTGGGTTATCATCCGAGACTGCTGTAACATGAAATATATGGCAGAATGTGGGTAAAACAGGGAAGGAGACATACAATTCTCCCCCAAGGAGTTCAGTCACAAATTATTTAACACATTTTTTTAATAATAAAAGAGGTTTTAACTGAGGACTGCAGGTGATGGCCCACACCATCTGGTAAAAGATATGCTTGAGGTTGGCGGGTTGTCTGTGGGACATCACCTACAGTTCTCAGTTTAAACCTCTTCAACGCATCATCAGTGATCTACAATCCATCCCTCACTTTCACAGGCCTTGGGAGGCAGGCCAGTCCTCACACACAGACAACTCGCCAACCTCAAGCATATTCTCACCAGCAACTGCATACCGCGCCATAATAACTCTAACTCAGGAACCAATCTAGGCAACAAACCTTGATGCCAACTCTGCCCACATATCTACACCAGTGACACCGTCACAGGACCTAACCAGATTAGCCACACCATCACCAGTTCATTCACCTGCACGTCTACCAACATAATATATGCCATCATGTGCCAACAATGCCCTTCTGCTACGTACATAGGCCAAACTGGACAGTCCCTACAAAAAAGGATAAATGGACACAAATCAGATATTAGGAATGGCAGTATACAAAAACCTGTAGGAGAACACTTCAATCTCCCTGGATACACAATATCAGATTTAAAGGTTACCATACTGCAGCAAAAAAACTTGAAGACCAGACTTCAAAGAGAAACTGCTGAGCTACAGTTCATTTGCAAATTTGACACCATCAGCTCAGGATTGAACAAAAACTATGAATGGGTAGCTAACTACAAACACAGTTTCTCCTCTCTTGGTGTTTGCAGCTCCAGATCAGCTGCTAGAAGAGGACCTCATCCTCCCTGATTAGAGATAACAAGGTGGTTCATCCTGACTGAACTAACCTCGTTATCTCTAACCTGGTTCTTGCTACTTATTTATACCTGCCTCTGGATACTTCCACTGCATGCATCCGATGAAGTGACTTTTAGCCTGTGAAAGCTTATGCTTCAATACTTTTGCTAGTCTTTAAGGTGCCACAGGACTCTTTGTCGCTTCTGCAGATCCAGAGTAACACAGCTACCTCTCTGATTCTTAAAATGAATACAAGCATTAAGGCTCATACAAAGGTTCTTATTTTCTTGCAGGAGAAAAAAAAGTAGCACTTAAACAAACGACTATTTGAAAAGGACATGAGTTGTATAATAATGTAAGTATTCTCAAGGGGCTGATTTGACTGCAAGAAAGGTTATACAATAGTTCATCTGTTATAATACAAACCTCTTCATTTTCATATAATCTAGTTTTTAAAAAACTCTAGTTTCTGATCAGCAATATCCTGGCTTTCACATTTAAAATAAATCACAATTGTGCTAGTTCCTAAGGGTTCAGATTCCATCATGCTTAATAGTTTTGTTTGTTTTTTTTCTTCAATCCAGCTAATCAAAATCCCAAAGAACTGTTTTTTGAAAAGTTTGAGGTACTTTTTGTCAAACAACTAAAGCTTGTTTATAGTTCAGCCTCCTGATAGCATTATTCTCAAAGGATATTCAGTATGAATCAATACAGTATGGTAGAGGTTCTCAGCTGATGGATATGACCCTGAAGTTTTTGTGGACTTGTGACTGTTCTCACTATCACCTAAAATCACTTTTTGGGATGCTACTCTATTGCATTCTTAGATCCCTGTATGCTATTAGAGCATCATAGCAGCAAGGAAGTGCAAGAAAGTGGAACTAGACCCTCCAATTTAGAATGAAGAAAGATGGAGGACAGAGAAGAAACCTTCTCCCTCCTAGCAGCCAGAAAGGAAGGCCAGAGAAAGACAGAGAGTGTGTGTGTGTGTGTGTGTGTGTGTGTGTCTGTGTGTGTGTGAATAGAGCTCCACTCCAAACAAGAGTCCTTTAAAGTCATTGAAACGAACACAGAAAGTCTTGCGACATTGTGTCAGAAGGAGAAAGAAAAGTGACTAAATATTGAGTCAAGGGGTGGAAAGTGTTAAGAACTGATGTAAAGAGCTGCAGAAGAAGCCAGTTGTAGGCATACGTTAGTCCTTTGGAACTCAGGAACTATGCTACACATTCCTAGGCAACATCTTCCATCATCTTATCTATTAGCTAATTACGTTCAAACAGACAACAAAAGATTTGAGAAAAATTGCAATACATATTTGTCATGGGATCCCACCACAGAGTGACACCCTCATATGAACAGAAGCAACTCACCAGCCAGCAGACAGCTCTGGCTGGGTGCGGGGTTGCTGGATCTTCCCCTTGGTCACCTCCTTCTTTTGGCTGCCTTCATCTGCGTCTTCTGAGACCTAGAAACAGGTCATCTAAAAGGGGTCCAATAGGAGGTATTAAAATCCATCTGTAATTTGTCAGGCCCCATGTTATCTTCCTTTACTGTCCTCTTCCAAGTCTCTTTAGCCGGCTCCCTACCTCCCACTCAGCAAAGTCCTTCTAAATCAAACAATCACACTCTCATTTTGCAGAGCTGCAGGTCTCTGAGTCCCTCGATAGAATTCCAAAATTAGAAACAACTCTAACCACTACCAAAACATCTTGCTCCCTTCTCTGGTTTTGAGTGTCTCAGCTTCTTGGGCTCGGTCAGCTCTCTTCCCAGTTCAAGCAACCCTCCCAGCCCTCTTCCTGGAGCTAGGCTTACACTTCAAATGGTCTCACTTTTAACAGGAATAACCAGTTCTCCTCCCTCAGAGGTGAATTGTGAAGTATCTAGCTGCAGGATAGCCAGATTCTCCCTCTTCCCAATTAATCCTCTGGCTCACTGCACTTAGCTGACCAGCATTATAGTGCTAATGTCTGCCGTGCTATGATGGAAGAGGCAATATTTATGCAGGTCCCCCCTCTCCCAGCTCATCCCCAATTGGTTGGGTGAGAGGGGATCCTTGCCCCTTGCAAGGCTCCTGGCTCCAAAGCCTTAGAGCTACAGTGATTGGATTTTTCTCCCAAGCACCACTTATTCCCAGGACCACTTCTTTTCTATCAATATCCCCTATATTATTGAAAGGGTGTATATAATCTTATATGACCTTCCAAACATTAAAGGGACATGTTGATCAAGGGGTTGGCCAATCACTAGGGACCAAGTATCCTTATGGGCAGACTACTGGAGTTGAGGGAGGATTTTTCTATGCTTTAAAGTTACATTTTAAACAAAAGTTTGATTTTGTTATTTAGTAGCCATAGTTAGTCCTTCTCCTAGCACTGGCCAAAATGGCCATCTATAAAACCAGGGAGAGGATACCGACTGGGTCTCCTGTGACTGTGGGGCCTATTTCTGATCCTCTGTCCGCTTACGCATCTGGGCAGAATTCCTCTGGGTGATGTCTGCTGGGTCCCTTGACACCTTCAATGAGCAGTGGGTGTTGTGCAGGGTTCTCTTCTCGGTGTCCCCATCAGGTTCCCTTCATTTGACCCTCTAACCTCACTTCTGTCCCCTCACTAGTTGTTATCTCACTAGTTGTCCCCTGGAATTATTAATTTAAAATTATTTCCTGGTCCTGTGGATACTCTGTTTAGGCTGAGGGGATGCCTTTATGTTCTTTGTTGTCATACTAATAGATTCATAGATTTCACGGCCAGAAGGGACCACTCTGATCAAGTCTGACCTCCTTTGTAACATAGGTTATGGACCTTCCCCACAATAATACCTAGAACAGATCTTTTTAGAAAAACACCCAACTTTGATTTAAAAATTGTCAGTGGTGCCAAATTCACCATGACCCTTGGTAAATATATCTTTGGTAAATTATTCCACTGTTAAAAGTGTTCATCTTATTACCATTCTGAATTTGTCTAGCTTATTCTTCAAGCCATTGGATAGCATTAACTTTATCTGTTAAACTGAAAAATCCATTCTTATATATTTGTTCTGCAGGTACTAACAGACTGAAATCAAGTCACCCCTTGACCTGCACTTTAAGACAAATAAATTAAGCTCCTTGAAACTATCACTATAAGGCAGGTTTTCTAATCCTTTATTCATTCTCATGATCTTCTCTGAACCCTATCCAGTTTCTCAACATCCTTCTTGAATTGTGGATACCAGCATTTCAGCAGAGGTTACACTAGTGCCAAATAAAGAGGGAAAATAACCTCTCTACTCCTACTTGAGATTCTGCTATTTATGCATCCCAGGATTGTATTACATTTTTTGGCCACAGCATCACACTAGGAGCTCATCTTCAGCTGATTCTCTACCAGGACCTCCAAATGTTTTTCAGAGACATTGCTTAAAAGGAGTGAGAAGCCCTGTCCTGTAAGTATGCCCTGCATTCTTTGTTCCTAGATATATAGTTTTTCATTTACACATACTGTTTACTTGCACCTATCTTACCAAGTGACCCAGCTTGCTCTGTATTAGTGACTCTATCTCCTTCATCATTTATCATTACCCCAGGTTTAGGATCATCTGCAAATATTTTCAGTGCTGTTTTTGTGTTTTATTCCACATAATTGATAAAATTCTTAAATAGCATTGATTTAAGAACAGAGTTCTGTGGGATCCCATTAGAAACACGCCCATGCAGTGATGATTTCCCATTTACAATTATATTTTGAGACCTATCAGTTAGCCAGCTTTTAATCCATTTAACATGTGCCATGATAATTTTATATTGGTCTAGGCTTTTTTTAATCAAAATGTTGTGTGGTTCCAAATCAAACCCTTTACAGAAGTCTCAGTATATTACATAAACATTATTACTTTTACCAACCAATCTTGTAATTTCAGCAAAAAGAGTCATCAGGTTAAATTATATTAAATTACAGCAGGTTGTTCAACTGCTTTTCCAAATGGTTATAACATACCCAGTGCCAGAAGTAAAGTGGGAAGGAATTGAATGAAGACAAAATATTCACAAGTATTTTAAAATGATCTTATGAAAAGCAAAATAAATTGTGTTTCATGCACTAGACCAATAAAGTGAGTACAGCGGTTTTTCATGCACTAGACTGTAAATCAGTGCCTGCAATTAAAAATATGTGATCTGTGATGAATAATTCCCTTTCATCCCCTAGTTCTTTAAGCAATGTTCTTCATGTTCATTGTTATACAAATGAAACAATATCCCTGCTGGCAAATTCTTTTATTTTCTAATCATATCTCTTGTTCTAACTTTTTTTCTTTTAAATAATCAGGCATTTCTCAGTAATGTAAGTGGGGAAAAGCTTCATCTTAATTTGGGGTATTGAAAGGGCTTCTGATCAGTACAGGAAAGTGAGAAACAGATAGTCAGCAAGGTGTCAGTCTTCTGCTGGTCAGCACAAGAAACAAGATTCTGCTACCCTCCCTTTTACGCCAAACCTTTCACTCAAAACATTGATGCAATGAGACCACACATAAAGTAGGGGATTACTTAGCATTAGTAAGAGTGGGAGAATTGAGCCTTTAGTAAGGAGCCATCTCTTCTTCATGGTGAAATTTACTCCCAGAACAAAGTCTGAGTAACTGGGTTTTGTGGGGCTACTCTGGGTTTTCATGAGACCATGAAACTAACCTGGTTTCAAGCTGTGGTCCAGGAGCAGGGCTGTATGATAGACTGGCATAGCACCCACAATCCTTGTGTGACCCTATCCAGCTGTTTAGGGCCATTGGGTCTGCACAAGTGATGATGCAGCCTCTTAAGGTCTAATTCATAGGACTCCTCTCTGGTATGGAAGTTATACAGAGACTTCTCTCCAGATCTGATCTGGTTATATTGCTGCCTGCATGGAGAATTGATGATTACCTAAATGATGTAGAAAGCTTTACAAGAGTTCAGAGAATCCTTCTAGTCTGACCTCCAGCATAACACAGGACATTAGATTTCAGTCAGTAATTCCTGCTCCAACAGCAGTTATGCACTTGCAACAACAGAATATATTTTGTCAAGAATAGCAGAACATATCGCTGTGATACCTCCTTCATATTTGTGAATCAGGCATAGAGTCATTGTGTGTTCCATGGTCTGTTCTGGGTGACCACAGTTGCATGCTGTAGAGTTTTTAATTTTCCATTTGTGCATCAAGAATCCACATCTGCCAGGATTTGTGCAGATGTGATTTTGGGTTGGCCATAAGCTTCACAGAAGATCAAAGCCAGGGATATTCCTCATCAGGGATTTCACAACGTCTTTGTGACTTTTTGTGAGCACCATTTGGCTTTCCAAACTTCATCACTGGTTGAAGTCACATTGTCGAAGGTTAAGCATGTGGGTCCAAAAGGGCTTGCGTGACTTCATGTGATACTGAGCTTTGCCACTGAGGTCCTAGTGGATGGGGAGACATTAATTTTCCTTGATTCATTGGCTTCCTGGAGGGTTGCAGTATCGCAGTGAATGGATGAGAAAGTAATGTAAGACAACATGGGCAGCAAAGGTGTTGGGATCTACATAAACAAATCAAGTCTGGCTACTTCTAGTCCATACCAGTGCATATACTCAGCTATGGAGTACACAAGGGCCATCACTGATGTCTGTAGCATTGATGCCAATGCTCCCCATCTTGTGCCTGCCAATGTACAGACTAGTTTGGTCATTGTGTTTGTCTTAGCAGCTACTTTCTTCAGGTGGAGGTGGAAGGCTAGCATGTGGTCCAGCTTCACTCCAAGATAACTCAGAGTGGGGTCATGTTGCACAGTGTTGCCATAGAAGATTACTTTCAGGGTCAACATTCCTGTTATCATGATGGAATGCAGTAATTGTTTTATGGAGATTTGTCTTGAGCCTCCGTTTCCGGAAATATTCCTTCATAATGTTTAGGCTCCCATTCAAGGTGGATTCAATGTTGCTGAAGGTGGCTGCTTGTGCTGCCAGGAAAAATATCATCTGCATATGCAAATTTGCACAACTTCATCAGTGGCATGTTGTTGTCTAGACTGAAAAGTGTTGGTGCGAGTACTAGGGCGAGTACTAGGCAAGCTGACTTTGTCCCCCAAATGGACAAGTAGCCACCTATTGCTTAGCATCATCTATGGCAGGCATAGTGTTTTGAGGAAAAGGCTGATTCTTGCAAGCTTCATCATCAAGCTTTAATCCAGGCCAATGACAGATCTACAAAGGCTGTGCTGGTCTTGGATTTCCTCTTGAATTCATCCTCAATTTGCACTGCAAGGACCAAAATGTTGTCACAGCAACTGTGTTTAGGCCAAAATCCCACTTGTTCTTCGGCACTCAAAGAGAGATCTGATTCTCCGGAGGATGACACATTCCAAGAGTTTGCAGGTTGTACACAGGAGTGATAGCAGCCTATAGCTTCCTAGGTTGTCAGTTGGCTTGCCCAGTGTGAGTATGGCAATGACAGTCACCTCCTGACATGCTTTTGGAATGCATCCAGATTCCATGGTTTTGGTATACAGTTTCACCAGCCACTAGAGTCCCTTAGGGCCTAGCTGATGGAGAAATTCCGGGGGGATTCCATCTCCACCGGCAACCTTCCCTTTCTTCATTATGACTAAATCCTCCTTTACTTCATCAATACAGATGGCAGTGGTGTCATGTGTGGGGACTGAGGTCATTGTCCAGTGTAATTGATTATGAATCTCTTGCTTGGTGTTTTTATCAAGTGGTCCTTTTGTGCTTTCCATCAATTAGATTAGAATACACAGCTGCAAGAGGGAGATGAAAGATGTATTTAAACTACACAAAGCAAAATTCAATTCTTTTTGTGAAATACCTTCTGGTTCTTGGCTTAGACTCCAGCAGAAGTCATCTTTTCTTTGTTGAAGCAGGGAACAATCTCTGATCAAACTTCAATTACCGTATATTTATGTAAAAAAAAAACCCTCATCTCACCAACATAAGAGATTTACCAGAGGGTGAAGGTTCAGTGAATCTGTCAATGAGGTTAAGGACATTTGACAAGGGAGGCTCGAATATCAAAAGTTTCCTAATATTAAGCAATTAAACACCTGCAGCTGGCCTAGGTCAGCTGACTCAGTCTCACAGGTCTCAGACTGAAGGGCTGTGAAATTCCTGGGTAAACATTCCCAGGGTCAGGCTTGAGGCTAAGCTCTGGGACCCACTGAGGAGGGAGGCCCAAACATCTACACAGCAATTTTTAACCCTGCAGCCCAAGCCATGTGAGCCAGAATCAACTGAACTGGGCCAGCCGTGGGCATACCGCAGGTCTTTTATTCCAAAGTAGATGTACTCTTCGAGTGCTGACTTTTGTAGATCCTATTCACAGACACCTAGATCACCCCATTCATTGCACAGGGAGCCTAAGTGTCTAACTCAGACTCCATGGATCCCATTATTGTTCCAGTGATTTTTTTTCTAGGTGTCTAAAAGTTAGGCATTGCAATGTCTGAGTCCCTTTGTTGGTCTCCACCTGTGATCTTAACACACTAATTAGCTCCCTGCATGCCCTTGTGTATATTTAGGAGTCAGGACTATAGAAATTACAATGATTGTCAGCTACTAACTGCTGATTTGGGGAAAACTTCAAATGCATACAAGGCCTGTGACTCCTGCATTGACCTTAATGGAGTCATTACAGATTTACACCAGTGTAACTGAAATCAGAATTGTCTCTTTCTTTTGAATTTGTAATAAGTTAAGGAATTTCAGAATTAAAGTGTATATAATAGAAATCATTTTTATTTACTGGATTCTATTCAAGTATGTGTACATTATCAGTATTTATTGAAAGGAGAAACTATTCTAAGTACCCAAGCAATAATTTCCAAAACAAAAGTTAAATTATCCACAACAGAAATGGTTCCAGTACCTCCCTATTGGTCTTTGTCAACCAGGAATGATACTGATCCAAATTTCCCAAAGGTAGTGGGACAAAGCCCATCCAATATTTGTAGAACCTTTGTCAATTTCACTGGACTAAAATAAACAAGAGAAGACACAGCATTTGTCCTCTCAAGATTTCTTTCCCCAACTAGAGGAATCTTATATTATGCTTATTATTTAAGGCATTTTCATTTTCATATAATCTGGAATCTGAGTCAGATTTTATTTATTTGTTTAATAATCTATGTGACATGGGTGGTCCAGCCAATTTATATATGATGCATAACAATTTAAGAGGCATTGTATCAAGACAATTCACTTATATGTGAATTTCAAAGAGATGTACTAGACCAGCAATCATTAACCCATTCATTTGTAGTGATAGAAATCCAGGCTTGATGGTAAGTATATTTGTCTGTGTTTATATGTATCCTGCTAGAAGTTTATCATTGTAACCAATTTAGCTTTTAGATACTAAATATTTTTCATGTCTTAACTGGACCTGTTTTCCTAGATGGATCCATGGGCTGGAATGCCTAAAGGGGACTGTGGCTTCTGAGTTAACCAGTGTGGTACTACAGAATCTCTTTTGTTACTGGCACGGTGAATCTAATTATAGACTAAATCACCAGTTTGGGGGATTGTCTGCCCTCTTACGGTCTGCCCCAAGTGTGGCATTTTCAGTGTGGCCCATCCAGGCAACCAGTCACAATCTACATGGTACATTGCAGCCAGGAAGTGGACACCATACACTTCATCTAAAACATTAAATTCCTTTTACTCTGAATTTTGAGTATTGCTAACTTATTAAAAAATAATATCCAAGTTCTTCAGTAGTCTGATAAGTAACAGATTATTTTTCCCCATCCAATATTAACGAATGGTAATATAATGCAAACTGCTACAGTTAAGTTGAAAAGTAGTTTTTAAATCCATGCCAAGGCAAACCACTAGAAGCAATTATTTTCTAGGTCTTATAAGCATCCGATTGCTTGCAGCGTCATATCTCCAGATGCCTATAATTATCCATAATAATTCGTTAGTTCATTTGATTAATTCAGAAAGAGCTTCCGCTTCTCCTCGTATGAAATATATGATGGTATGGACCTCTATTACCTACCACATTGTACTAATTGCTAAATTTTGTTTTATTTAACAGTGTGAGGATATTTGAATGTTCAGTAAAGAGATTAACTCTCGCAGTCCAAAGACAGAATAATTAGTTTTGCAAATTAACTTCCCCACTCTCCCATGGGCAAAGAACCCTTATAATTTATGGTCAGTTTATAAACAAAAGTTGGCAGACTCTTCAACCCCATCTGAGGATGTCTGCAGTAGCTAATACCATTTATCTGAATTTTAAATACAAAATGATTTCACTGAGACCACAGAACCTATTAAACTTTCCATTCAAAAAATAACCATGATTTATGGGAGGTCCTGTTAGGAGTATAATTCATGGTGAGAAAGATATACACACAATACATCACATGCTGAAATTATATACATGATATAAATAAATACATCATACTGAAATATTTATGGATACAAACACATCAGTAGAAGGTGTTTTCGATGCTGATATGTCAGGGTGATAAGCAACCTTATGGACTCTGTAATAAGAGACTCTGTATATGTTATTTATAAATGGTATCTTAATATAAAGTATTATCAAGAAATGTCTATAGACATGTGGGAATCACAAATAGAGCTAGTTGGGAAAATTCTGATGAGAATTTGAATTCTTTCATCAGAATTTGACGATTTGTCAAAACCTATACATATGTCATAAATTGTTTGACTTTGAAAACTTCTGAAAGAACTCTGTCTACCAGGTTCCTGACTCCCCTTGAGCCTGCCAGGCAGGCAGTTTAGGACCCAGTGCTTCCCAGTCTTTCAGCCTCCCTATCAGCTATTAGACTGGCCACCATGGAGCTGTTGACCCTGGAGGCTGAACACAGAAATGGGCATGACTGTTGTCAGTTCCACTGTTGCCCACCACTGAATAGCAGTGATTAAACTGGACAGACTCTTGTTAACTTGACAACGCCATTAGGTCCCTTTGCAAACCCCAGCATTAATTATCTGTTAAATGGATCCATGGAAACATCCAGCTTTGCAGGATGTTTCCCCACTTAGCTAGCTGTCTCCTACATATCTCAGCTGAGGATGCATTGGATGGGGATAAAAGTCATCTGATACCAGCAGAAAGAAGAGAGAAAATTTGCCCAGGTCTGGATAGAAGAGAGAGATGCCCCCCCTGGAATTCATATAAAAATTTCGAAGTGTTTTGCAAATGTAGATAAATATTATTCTAATTTTACAGTTAGGAGAATGGAGGCCATAATTCAGCAATGCAGTTAAATATGTGGTCAAACTTTACTGCTTTGCTAAAGCAGGTCCTAAATAACTTGCCCAAGACCGTAAAAAGAAATCGTGAATAAAACGCAACAATTCTGATTCCAAGTTCTCTGCACTAGCCACTAAACACCTTGCCTTCCAAGGTTTCTCCAAGCTCATAGTATTAGCTATATTCTTGTCTTTAAAAGAGATGCATTTCTTCCCTGAAAAAATCATACCGGATTGCACTTTGTTCATTCATTACACAATTTATACTGTTTCTTAAAGTAAGTCTTAGCCACTGACACTTTCAGTTCTTACCTTTATAAACAACACTGTGGTTATAATGCATGTCAGATGGTTCAAACCACTTCAGTACTCAAACTACTTTGGATAAAATGATCTACTAATTGAATGTCATCCAGGGCTATGATTTCTAAAGTGATTTGTAAAAATGGGTTTTGATGAGTTAGGGGGTGTTTAGAAAAACCATTTTCAGAAGGAAGTTTTTCAGTTGAGATATTAACAACTTAGATTTTGACCTGGCTTTTTCTAATCTAGTGAATTCCATGTGTGAATAATAAGCGCATTTGTATTCTCGGGGGGTGGGAGGGAAGAAGGGGCAGCAATAGTTTCAAATGCTTGATGCTCAACATTTTATAAAGACAGCACAGATATTATTTTTAATTAATTTATTTTTGAATTTAAAGAAGATTTTATGTGCTAGGCTAAGAACTTTCTCTAAGCCTAAATGCTGATAATTCTTGCAAACATAAAATAGATTTCATATGCCACCACATCTAGATTAACACAGTAGCAAACATGTTTCTAAACTAATCCTTCTTTACAGCAGGCAGTATAGTTCAATAGATAGGGCAGGGGCTTTATCGCTGGCTTACTGGGTGAGGTTGGGTAAGTCACTTCACCTCTGTGTGCCTTGGTACCTCCATCTAGAAAATGGGGGAGCTATTCAAGTGATGTTTCAAAACAATGTCCTGTTAAATTAAAACAAAGACAAAAAATTTGAAGGAGGTCCAACAGCTATACATTACTTTCTTCAAACAGATTTAATAATGTAGCAGTGAGCTTTGCTATGGAAAAATCTGCCTAGGTATTTAAATATGACTTAACTGTTTTTGTAAAGCATGCTGCTTATTTTCTGCATGACTTACAACCCTTATTTTACAATAATTGTTCTTCTTCTGAATCCTTTGCATCACTTTATATCTACAATGATGAAAACTAATACAAAAATCAGTGATGAAATCCAATGCTTCTAATCATATAAAACTTTATCCATGTGATGACAATGACATGTTACCACATAAACATAGAAATAGCTCACTAGAAACTAAGTTGCCAAGGAATATGTATAGCATCTTCAAGTCAAGCAAAGTGGATCTGTGATACTTTTCCTTTACTGGAGATGATTATCAGCTAAACAAAGAGTTACCCAACACTCTATTTCATTTCCAGGAAAGCCTTCTTTCAGAAACATTTGTGTTTCAAAGCCAAATTTCTGGCTGGTCCAGCAGTCTAAAGGCAATATAATATACTGGAAGGAAAGCAAGCTGCTATCTTGTTTGCTATCAGATTTGGAGGCTGAGTATAAGCTCTCTCTTGTTGGCAAACTAGTACTGGGAAAACTATAAAGTCACACCTGGATGGAGAAGATTGACTACTCTTGCTCTCCAGAAAACAGTCTGATGGATGAAAGGATAGAAATTGAAATGTTCTGAATGCAACCAAATCCAGCACTCTTCCTCTGTAGAGAGGATCCCAGCAATATGGTGCCTTTAGGAAGGGAAAAGCAAACACAGGGGGTGGAGGGTGTTGTCCATCACTCCCTGAGTGGCTCCAAGAGAAATATCAGCTGAGAGGAAGTGGCACAATATCCCTAGCCTAACCACCCAGACTAACTACTCTACTTTAGGTGACAGCAATCAGCAATGATGGGGTATGCATTACGATGTTATTAGCATACACCATTGTTGCCCTAGGAGCACCAGGGTGGAATATCCTAGATGACAATGCATTTCTCATAGCCTATTGTCATTGAGTAATAATGCCTTAAAAATTTACAATTTGCATTTCAATTATATAAAAACATCAAATTTCTTTTTAGAGATCAGTTTTGTGGGGCCTGTGACATATCCTTCCACTATGAAAAGTAATCCCTGAGTCAGGATCTTGACTGATGTACGAGGAGAACCAAACACTAGCTTAGAAGAGATGGTATGTGACTAGGACTCCCCAGACGTGTGCCCTGGGCCTGGACAAACACACAGTAAATCAGAGAATAGGTATTTATAAAATTTTTCTCTTATGTTTTGAATGTATTTCTCTCCTTACTTTTTTTTTTCGAGACCTTCCTCTTCTGTTTTAAGGTTTCATTTTCTATATGGACTCTGTCCCATTGCTTTTCTAAATCACAGAAGCCTGATTCCCTTGTGACTCAGCAGGCAATTTCTCTTATAAATACTAAATTTGGAATATTGACTGAGTTCCCTTGATTTTATAGATAGCTAGCTATAGATGTAAAAAATTTTTTTTGTTTTACTATAATGGAAGATTGTATCACTCTTTTAGGAAAGTACCAGGGATGAACCTGGGTATAAGAGCTTTACTTTTATCCTAGTAAAATGAGTTGAAACCAGTTAAAAATTAAATTATATACCACCTACATTAACTTGATATGAGAGGGACAAACCCACATGGCTTCAGTAAAGTCATACACCAGAGGCTTTTAAGGAAATTAAGTGGTCATGGCATGAGAGCTAAAGTACTGTAATGGATTAGAAACTCCCTAAAAGATAGAAAACAAAGAGTAGGAATAAATGATCAATTTTCAGCATGATAAAATGTTAATAGGGTGCTTCACAGTTCTGCATTAGGACTGCTTTTGTTTAATATATTCACTAATGATTTTGAAAAGAAGGTGAAAGGCTAGGTAGCAATATTTGTCAGTGGCACTGTAACACAGTCTGCTGGCTCCCCTCTTCCGGCAGCACACTGGCTGCCCAAACAAAGCTCAGAGAGGCTTCCACTGTGCAACACCTGTGTATTTATTATTTACAGAAGAGTCCCCACCACCAGTGTTCAGCTGTATACAGACATCAGCTTACTTGGCTCCCTTTGCAAGCCCAATAGTAGCCCTCTCTCAGGCAACTAACCTTCCCCTAGCTATTCCCCCCACCTGCTGGGGTCCTTCCAGCCTTTATAGCCCTCAGGCCAGCAGATGCAGCCAATCCACAGGCCAGGCATCAGGTTTTCGCCAGCCCCAATCTATCTCCCCTGATTGGGGCTGGCTGAGCAGGGGCTGATTAGGTGCCTCTGCACCAGCACCCTGCTACAGGCACCAAATTATTTAGGTTGGTCAAGTCTAGAGAAAGTTATGAGAAACTTCAGAGAAAATTAAGAAAGGTCAGTGGCTAGTATGATAACATGAAATTCAGCATTGACAAATGCTGGGTTCTACTTTCATCAAGTAAAAAAGATGTAGCTATCACTGTGTACTGTGAATTAAAATTTCTGCTCAATGTGCTGCGGTGGTTAAACAAACAAAATGATAGTAGGATGTATAAAGAATATATATATGGCATGTCCTCAGCTGATATACTTCTGGTTACTCCATCTCAAAAAAAAATGTATCATAGAAAAAAAAGAGTCTCAATTTTCTGACTAAGATTTCTGTGAGAATCAGAGCTTAGAAATCAGGAAGCTAGATTAGGCAGAGTTGGGAAATGGAAGTTGATGATGATTATTGATAAATCCACTGGCTTTACATAGTATATGACAGACAAGGGTACATGTATGTTTTCTGTTCAACTATAAGACTTTCAAGTTGCCTGTGTCCGTCTATGATGATGTGTTTAGTCTTGAATTTGTGGTGCCTGTAGTAGTTTACCTAAAGGCAAGGAAATAAAAATGAGAGTTACAAGGTCAAGTTCAAAAAGGGCATAATTTTTAATTATATCTGGAAAAAATAGTAGCTATGAAAACAAAAAAAAAAGTCAGAAAATAATGGGGTGATTGTGTAAAATTTGGAGACTAATTTCAGAATAGTGTGAAATAGAGGGATATTAGTTTTTCTGTAAGTAAAAAGCTGAACACATTAACTTTGCTGCAGTTGCTACTGATGCTTCCTTATTAATATCAATACATATAATATAATATGTGTGTATACATGTGTGCAGTTGTATGAGTTTTGTAGAATGACATTCTCCTGCACTTTATCCTCTGAAGGACTAGCCTACATTTATCTGTTTATCTGCCCAATTAATTGGTCATTACATAAGTGTGAGTGAAGTGAATCATTAATCGTATTGATTGCTGATTGGCTTTTTGATCCGGCTATTGTTCTTAAATGGAAGCAATTAAACTGCAGTCAGCTATAACCTTTCATGTTTTAAAGCTTCTGCTATAGCTAACCATTGCTAGAGTTTATCAGTATAGTTCATCCAATGAGAGATACGCATTGTACATTATTAGCTTATCCTAACCAACACTGTGGAAAATTGCATCAAGGAGAAGCATATATGGATGATAAAGAAAATCACAACAAACTTCAAATAGGACAGGTTAAAAAAGGTCTCTTTTATTAGTATACAAAGGAACATTGCACATGTTTTGCTCGGATCAAGAATCTGAAAGTTCACATGAGGAAAAGTGTTTCTCAGCATGAGTAAATTGCAAAATTATATTTTTTGAGATTTTAAATTACCTGTGGTATCACTGAGCCTGTTGATCATTTGTCAAACTCCCTTATTTCTGGAAGAATACTCCACATTTGGGCAACTATCTCCTAGATCATTTCTCAATCATGGATCACACATTATTCATCATCTGTCTCCTCTGCTCCCTGCATTGACTCCCCATAGAATATGGGGTCACGATCATGGTCTAATTGACCATGGTCTATTTTCAAGGTTTCTAATAACCTCCTTTCACTCCTCTGGCACAACAGAATAGTCTCTATAGAGACTATTTGCATAGAAGAGAGAATATTTTCAAAAGCTGGTCCAAGATTGTGGAACTCACATACACAGAAACTAAGAACTACCTCAAATTATACTACTTTCTCTTCCTAATGCAAAGCTCACTACTTTAATTCACCCTTCACAAAAAAAGCTCATAAAACATCACTTAAATCTCTCTACATTTTCCTATGGAGGAAAGGAATGGAGAAGAAACCATATATGAGAGATGCTAGTCACACTGCTTTATGCATCCCTGGAAAAATTCAGATAATATGGAGTGACAATGTGTGCTCACCCCCTTGGGTTCCTCCTGTCAGGTGCATGTGAACCTATACTCTTTCTCTCTTCACAATGCCCCCTGTGGCTGTTGTCCTCATCAGGGGAATCTTCAGTGACTCAGCTCTCCAAGTGACAAAGAGTCCTGTGGCACCTTAAAGACTAACTAAAGTTTTAGAGCATAAGCTTTCGTGGGCTAATACCCACTTCATCGGATGCATGCAGTGGAAGTATCCAGGGGCAGGTATAAATAGGTAGGCAAGATCCAGGTAGGAGATAATAGGGTTAGTCCAATGAGGCTGAACCAGCTTGTTATCTCTAATCAGCGAGGGTGAGGTATTCCTCTAGCAGCTGAACTGGAGGTGTGAACAGCGAGAGAAGAGAAGCTGCTTTTGTAGTTAGCTAGCCACTCATAATCTTTGTTCAATCCTTGAATGATAGTATCAAATTTGCAAATGAATTGCAGCTCTGCAGTCTCTCTTTGCAGTCTGGACTTGAAGTTTTTTTGCTGCAAAATGCTGACCTTTAAATCTTTTATAGAGTATCCAGCGAGGTCGAAGTGCTCTCCTATAGGTTTTTGTATATTTCCATTCCTGATATCTGATTTGTGTCCATTTATCCTTTTCCGTAGGGACTGTTCAGTTTGGCCGATGTACATAGCAGAGAGACATTGCTGGCACATAATGGCGTATATTACATTGGTAGATATGCAGGTGAATGAACCAGTGATGGTATGGCTGATCTGGTTTGGTTCTGTGATGGTGTTGCTGGTGTAGATGTGTGGGCAGAGTTGGCATCGAGGTTTGTTGCATGAATTGGTTCCTGAGTTAGAGTTATTATGGCACGGTGTGCTGTTGCTGGTGAGAATATGCTTGAGGTTGGCAGGTTGTCTGTAGGCCAGGACTGGCCTGCCTCCCAAGGCTTGTGAAAGTGAGGGATTGTTGTCCAGGATGGGTTGAAGATCACTGATGATGCGTTGGAGAGGCTTTAACTGAGGACTGTAGGTGATGGCCAGTGGTGTTCTGTTGTTTTCTTTCTGTTGTTTTATTTCTTCAGCTATCCAAACAAGCTAAGTCAAACAAAATCTAAAATGGACAAACCCTTCTGGGGTAACACAGTCTAACAAATGGTTGGCCATTTCCAGGGTCTTCAGCCTCATCTCTGGGCTGTTTTAAATTCTAGCCCCTTTCTTGGACATTTAGTGCTGTGTTTTATTCACTTCTTGAGGCTTAGGCCACTTCTCCAGTGGCCAGTGGAGGGGCCTGGGCCTTCTCACTGCTCCGGGTCCCAACCCAGGGACTCTATACAGAGCAATCACATATTACTTCCTCTACTTGGTTGTTGCTGCTATTCTATGGGCCACTTCCCACTCAGTTCTATCACCTTGAGGACTGAAGTTCTTAAATCACCTCCCTCCTTGCAGTATGCAAGTACATCCAGAATCTTTCTTCTGGTTCTCTTCTTGAGCGCCTGTGACCAGCCACAAGCACTGATCCTTACTTTTCTGGTCCCAGCCAGAAACTGCTCAGCTTAGCCCCTGCAGCTCCTTTTTCTGAGTCTACTGTGCTGTGATTGGCTGCTTCCCTGCAGTCTTTCTAGGCAGGGCTGGAGAACCTACCCTCACTGCTCCTTTTCTGGGGCTGGGTGTGGTAGGACTGTGAGGCTTCCAACAGGGGGCCTTGAAGGGCATGGTACATCCCATCACATATGGTGAAAGGTATGGTTTCCCCTTGTGGCCAGTTTCCCTTCGTGGCCTGCTGCATGTGTAAAGAACCTTATGTAAACAGACACCTACCAGTGAGTGTACTGCCTGTAGAAGAAATATTTGTTCCAAACAAATAAACAGCTGACAACTTGGCTGGAAAGCAGAGCACCTTCTGTAGCTGGGCTGTACTTATTTTCATAAATTCATAGTTTCGAAGGCCAGAAGAGATCATTGTGACTATCTAATCAGACGTCCTGTACAACATGGGTATAGAACTTCCCAAAATAATTCCTAGAACACATATTTTAGAAAAACATCCAATCTTGATTTAAAAATTGCCAGTGATGGAGAATCCACCACAACGCCTAGTAAATTGTTCCAATGGTTAATTATCCTCAGTGTTAAACATTTTCCATGTTAAAGAAAACCCTTTCCTTATGGCTTAGAATTATGCTACTGCATCTCACCTCCCTGGTTGGTTCTTTTCAATTTCATGTGAATGAGCCAGCCTTACTAATGTATTTCCTTTTTTTCCCCAAGGATTTACTAATATGCATCCAGTTAGAAAGCACTACCCTTCCTGTGCTGTACATCTTTATACTGGGTTCATTTTTTTTCTTAAAAGGTATTAACATCCACTGTGTGACAGCACCTGGCTTACGCATGCAGTGCTGGTAATGATTCCTCAGAAACCATGTTAGATGGGTAGAGAGGAGGAAACCAAACCAGCTAACAGATTCTAATGAACACAGGGTGTAACATCTACCTTTTCTATTTTTCACTTGTTTCTGTATTCATGCATAACATTCCTCTGGCCCCAAAGTTGCTCAAACATATAAGTACAGTTCCAATAAGCTGAATCTTCTTTCTGCAGCTGATGTAGCAAATAGTTCTCCTGTTGTTGCAGCCACTTAGACAGGACTTTTCTTAGCTTTCTTAGAGTGACTAAAGTAGCCAGAGATTGTGTGCACCATTTCTACCATTAAAGTCCTCAGGTTAAGGTGCAGGATGTCAGTGATAATAAGCAAATTAAGCCCTTTGCAGAGCATGATACCTGTGCCCTACTATCAAAAATGTTATTATCTAACAGATCTTTCAGTTGTACAGCAGGTTCTTTGCTTTTATTTCACTTTTACTTTGCTGTTGGCAATGAATTTTTAAGATACCTTGTTTAAATCCTCTTTTATAATAGGCATCAACTAGAATTCAACTTATACATGTACTAAACCCTATTCCCATAGGAGAATTTTTGAGAGACTTCAAGAATGCCAGACTCCGACAGGTGCTTTTGCGATGTATCTGAGGGCTGCAGCAATATCCATTCATATTTCATCTTCAGTACTACAGAGATTGGTAGAAGTTTTGAGCAAAGAGGAAGCAAAATTGGAAATTTTGTTCCTATGGTGAATATTTGATATCTAGTTACACTAACAGCATTTTATTCTTCACATTGTATTTGTTTAGTTTTGTATTTTTCATTTGTTTTAATGATCTGCACAAGGAAATAGGCAGTATTAGAGTTAAAGGATAGGCATAAAGTAATTTAGGTCTGTCAGAGAAGAAGTCAGTACTAAGAGCCAGTAACAGACACAGAGCAACACTAAGCACTCTTGTGAACTATGTACTGGTATGGCAAGAATTGGATGGGTGAGATGATTAGTGCGTGACTAGAGAGGGTTTTTGGTCTGTAGTTCAAATCTAGCTCAGGTTGGTGATCAAAGTCATTACTATCTGATGATTTATATGAAAGGAGTGGGATGTTTCTGTTGTGTAAAATCTCTGCTCAGTCCAGTAGAATGCAACTGTAAGATTTGTAACTTTTCAGTCATTGCTAGTACGATCATTAAGTTCTATAATCTTTTGCAAACTTTGTAACTTTTAGTCATTAGCATAGCCTTTTAAATGTTGTAACTTTTGAAAGCTTAGTAACCTTTACAATTACCACTTGTATAACGGAGCTTTGCAACATTCCATCACACGAACAAGGAGAGCGTGAACAAGGGAGTGTATGTGGGAGTGGGCGGAGAGGAACTGCAAAGAGAAAACAGCCTGGGGACAGGTGTGTCTGATGTAATCTGCCCTGAGAAGGCAATCACAAGAAGAACCTGTGATTCGTGAAAAGAACAAGGTCTGGGAATGCTTCTCAGTGACAGACACAGAAGGAAAACTCAGAGTATGTGACAGGAGCCGCCCATTTCCAATAAGCTCTCTTCTTCTTGACCTGCTCGCCAGGCCAGATACACGGCCGCAGACAGATACACCAGATCTACTATGCTTCGGCTTCTCATCTTCCTCTGCTGTCTCTGGTAACTCTCCACCTATGTGAGTGTTTGGGTGCATGACGGTATGAATGCATTGAATGTGTGCATACGTGAATAAGCTCCATCCCTTTTCTGTTTGATCCAATAGAGGCATTTAATAAAACCAATATAAGTGTAACCCTGGGTTGGTTTCAAGTGAAATTGAGGTAACAGTTTCAGCCTTCTTCTTACTAAGCAGGTATCCACACTACTAAAAGCAATCACCAGAGTTGGCACTAATAGACACTATTGGCACTCTGATTAATGAAGCCAAGGACTGAATGAGCTTGGAGTCTGAATTACCTAGGGTTGACCATTCCAAGTTAGGGATAAACCATATAAGTAGGGGAAAGTTAAGAAACATAGAAAAATATTATATGATTCTGAACCATCTAGGTATACGTATTCCTACCCTGTTCTTATTACTATAACTCTCATCCTCTCTCCTCCTTGATCATTATATTCACTTTTTTGTCTCATTTTGAATGAAATGATAAGCTATTCAGAGCCGGGACCTTCTCTGATATCCCAACTGGGGCTTTTAGGCACTAATGCTATACAGATGTTAACTAATAGGTATTTCAACATCAAACTAATCATAATAAATACTAAGAATAATGCTATTGCATTGCTTTGTAGGTATTGTCCTTCAGTTTCAGATTGGCCCCTTCCAAATGTATCTTAAAAATCCTAACATGATCAGACAACAGTCTCATAAATAGAAACCACCAAAAGTGATGTAAAAAGACTAATAAGGTTCAGTGTATATCGTGACTACAACAAGGAAATGAGGAGAAATATTTACTTTGTTTCAAGATAACAGGTTACAGGTTGGTGGTGCATCTGACATAGTTTTGGACTCTGAAGTCAAAGGCAAATATCAAAACAAAACCATAGCTGACAAGAGTATTGACTTTGACACTTGACCATAATGGTCTCTTGTTGGAGAAGCAGAAATGACAGTAACAAAATAGGGATGAGGTCAATTCATTTTCCAAGCCTATCGGTGGTTGCTTCTAGGCAGAGCTGAGGCATATTGATTTCATTAATGAACCTGATGCTTACCAAATATAGATAAAACTATTTCGCTGCAGGTAAAAAAATAAAAATCTTTTTTCTATCTCTGTTTTCTTTCCATGATACTCTGCAACAATGGATAAATAGAATATATATAAATCAGTGGTATGCCTTTACCTGGAATACTTGCTGGCATTCTGGTCATCCTGTGTAAAAGAAGGATATAAAAGAGACAGAAAAGGTTCATAAATTGGTGATAAGAATAGAGAGATGTTTGTAAGAACAGGGATTACATACCCCAGAGACTCAATAAATAATAGAGAACATGGTAAGAGTACTTTCTAATCTCAACATCAAATGCAGTGCGCTGTTCCACATGGCGTGATAGTGACGTAAGCAGCAAATCAGGACTTAAAAATATCCCAGTATAGTAGCACTGGAACAATGTTTTTAAGGTGGGGGTGCGGAGCTGCACCCCCTTTCGCCCCTGTCTGCACCCCTCACTGCCCCAGGCTGGGGCCAGTGTACCACAGCTGCAGCTGCAGAGCTTTGTGCAAGCGGCTGGGACCCCAGGCCAGCAGCAGAGCCACCGGCAGCAGAGTGCCCTCCCCGCCCACAGACCAATGGCCGGGACTCGGAGCCAGCAGTGGGATGAGTGGGGCCAGTGGACAGAACCCTGACTGGCAGTGGAACAGTACCCCAGAACAGCAGCAGAGCCCCTGGGACCAGTGGCCAGGACCCGGGCAACAGAAGTGCCACTGAAAATCAGCTCACGTGCTGCCTTTGGCATGCATTGCATAGGTTGCCTATACCTGCTCCAGTGTCTGGAATGGAACCCAAGATTCCTGAGCATCACCATTCTTCTGCTTTCAGCAATGTCTATGAAGCCTACTGGCAAAGTACTCCATCTCCCTCTAGTGCTGGCCCACGAAGAGAATGACAACTTATTCCTGCTATCAGTTACTCCATTAGCTCAAGTGATGGAGGTCTGCGTGGTGGATCTAAAGGTTCCAACCTTGCTGAAGTCCCATGGGAGTGTCATGATGGAATTTCTAGGATTTTTTCAATATGCTTTTTTTAAAAAAATCAGGAAATTACACACATTTAAGTACAGTGAAAGACCATTATCAAGGTTGCAAAGTCATGGATAATAGTATGTGACCAAGCAAAATAGTTTGTAACAATTATCTCATAATACATACACACAAGGGAGTGGAATTAAGGTTGCGTAGGCAACTTTACTGGCATTTCTTAACTTCTGAGTGCTTGATTTTGCAATCTTAGTAATGTTATTTTAACATAGTTTATTTGTTTTGTTTGTGTAACTGAAAAAGAAGCTTAGCTGTAAAGGAGAAAAATTCTATACAGATACCGAGTGCCTTTAGTATTTAAAAATACTATAGCAATAAGGAGAGCTAAAGAAAACTGCATATATAAAAAGTTGCTTTACATTTAAATATTCTCTTTTTCAAAGTTTGCCTGAGTGGGAAAGTTCCTTTTTTAGCATGAAAGCCATTAATATAATTAGCATTAACCTCTTAAAGGTATTTTCAAGTTGTTTACAAATGTCAGAACTAATGCCATATTCTTACTTATTTAATGTCACTTTCCTGAAGCATCACTCTGGTTTAATTCTTTTCACTTTGGAGTTTTCTTCTTTCCAGAAGGTTATTGGAATTGTTCTTGCTGCGTTGAGCTCAGATCATCGACATATTTAGGCACCTACCTGCTTTTTAGACACCTAACAACACCTTTTATGTGCCACTGACATTTTCAAAGCCTCCACACAGCTGTCACCTAATCCAGTAGATCATAAGTCCTTCAGATGCCCACTTTTCCACTGGTCAGCATTCACAAAACTGCCTAATATATTAATGCCACCCCACAGCTAATAAGTCACTCAGAGCCCTAATTCAAGCGGAAGCTCTGGAGGCCCTGAAGTGAGATTCTCAAACTAAGCAGGAAAATGCCTATCCCATTAGCGATGTCTGACCCCTCTGCATGCTCTAATCACACCTAAGACCTGAAATCTACCACATGCCATATCAGGCCACTGATAGGTGGGGAAGAGCACAGCACCCACACAAAAGACAGCTGGGAGCACAGGGAAAGCAAGAGGGTGGTATTGAGCAGGAGAGAGGTGGGTTTGACTGACCTGGCCTAGCTGTCTAACTCCAGAAGAGGGTTCATGGCTAAGAAACCTAAGTGGAAGGTGTGATGTGTTGGGATCACAGAAACCCCCTTAGGAGCTGCCAACTGATGTGCCAGGTCTACCCCTGCCCCTGCTTTCCTGCCCTGGCAGCTTGGGATGCCAGAAATCCTGTCTGGTTTGAATCAGACTCGCTAGCCTGCTGCAAACCCAGACTCAGGTCTGAGGCATGTCCCCCAACAGCTGTAGGCTTGCCTGGAAACAGGTTAGGAAGTGTTCCTGCCTGTAGCACTCAGATGCTCAACTCCCAGTGGGGTCCAAACCCTGAATAAATCTGTTTTACCCTGCATAAAGCATATACAGGGCAAACTCATAGATTGTTTGCCCCCTATAACACTGATAGAGTGATATGAATAGCTGTTTGCCCCCTCCCCGCACACAGGTACTAACACATACTCCAGGTGATTTACTAAGTAAGAAATTATTTTATTAAATACAGAAAATAGGATTTAAGTGCTTCCAAGTGGTAACAGACAGAACAAAGTGAATTACCAAATAAAATAAAACACACATATTTATCACTAATACAGTAAAAAGCCTCCCCCTCAGAGCTGTTTCTTCTTACAGGCTAAGAAGCCTTTAGCCTGGGTTCAGTGTTCACTCTCAAGCCAGCTGAAGACAAAATGGAGGGGTGTCCCAGGGGTTTTAAATAGACTTTGCCTTGTGGGTGGAGACCTCACACTCCTTCCTATGCAGAATCCAGTTGCAAAATGGAGTTTCAGAGCCACATGGGCAAGTCACATGTCTCTGCCAGACTGAGTTCCTTACCAGCCAAGTCACATTCCTGGGGAAGCTCAGATGTGGATTGGCATCTCCAAAGTTCATTGTTAGCTTGACTGTTTCTTGATTGGGCATTTACTGACAATAGTTCCTTCTCAGAAAGCTGCTCAGATGCTTCACTATGGCTATTTAAAGCTAACCAAGTACATAGCCAATATTTATAACTTTGAGTACAAAAATGACACATAGGTACAAATAGGATGAACATAACCAGTAGATCATAACCTTTACATAGATATGTTACATTGCATATGTAGCCAAACCATATTCCAGTTATATCATACATACATTTATAAGCACCCTCTCCTCCCACCATCAAACCTTATAGGGTACACCATCACAGAAAGATGTTCCTATCTTTGGTCCATCAGTCAGGTGCATCTGGGTAGCCAGATAGGTACCTGGGGCTCTCTCCGCCCCCTCTCTGCTCTTGTCCTGGCTAGCTTAAGTGGGTATCCTTGGTTTCTAAGGATCACTTTCTTAGGGAGTATCTTTCCTTAACTCTCCCTGTATGTTGGATAGGAAATCCGGGCACTTAGTTCAGCACTGAGGACACCACTGGGTAGCAGGCCACATCAGGGTTAGACATTGCAACACTGAGCAGAAAAACACCTAAGTACCTCTCAGGACCTGTGCCCTAGTATATCAGAATTCAATTCCTTAATTAAAATTAAATTACATTTGATAACAAACTCACTGCAATTGCAGACCTCAGTGCTTGTTGTGAAATAGCGGGTTTTGGAGAAGGAGTTATTCACCCTGGAGGCTAGAGAAGATACGGCTAAGTGCTCAGTTTAAAAACTTATTGTCATAGAAGGGCTACTGCCATCGTAAGACTGGATTTATTTCCAAACACCAGCTGATAAACATGATACTATCAATAGCCCTTGTATTTTAGCTCTGCTCAACTTTTGTTCCTTCCCTTGTTTCTGCCCAAGTGTTTCTGCTCCAGAAACACTTGGGCAGAAACAAGGGAAGGAACAAAAGTTGAGGAATCAGGAATTTTGGGATCTATTCCTGGTTCTGCCACAGACTTTCTTTGTGACCTTGGAAAACTCATATAACCTTACTTATTTAGGATATTATCTAATTTAGATGAAGTATGTTGTTTTTTTCCAGTGCTTTCTTAATATAATTTCTGCCTGATTTCCACTAAACAACTCCTTGTTTGTCAATATTTATCAAATCTGTGGCAATCTATATTCTAATTGCAGTTTTTGGAAAGTTTGTATCGCTCTATTTGCCAACATGACTCATGGATGCAATACCCTTAAGTCTCAACCAGTTGTGCCATATGAACAGAACCTTTATTGCCCACAACCTGCATAGATCCAAAAGCGGTCAAAAGAACAAAGAAAGGTGGGTTTGGAGTGTTTTTGTAGCCAAACTTCATATGTTATCAGGCTCTGATCTTGCAGATAAACATGTTCTTAACTTTACACACTGAATAGTCCTATTGATTTCAGTGAAACTACTCCACTGACAAAGAGTCTTGTAGCACCTTATAGACTAACAGATCTTAGGGATCATGAGCTTTTGTGGGCTAAGACCCACTTCATCAGATGAATGTTGTGGAAATCTCCAGAGGCAGGTATAAATATGCAGGCAAGAAAGCAAAGTAAATTAAATTAGGAGGGGTGAGGCCCACTTCCAACAGCTGATCTGGATGTGTGAACACCCAGAGAAGAGAAACTGCTTTTGTAATTGGCGAGCCATTCACAGTCAATATTAAGTAAAGATTAGCATATGTAGTATGATATGCAGGATTGGGGCCTTACTGTTCACCTTAGTGGAGTTAAAATCATCCCTGTTCATGGGTAGAGCAATCATAACAGCTTTCTGGGATTTGGAGATATGCATCTTGTTTCTGCTTGAGATCATTCTGCTTTTCTTCAGTCATTTATGAATTGTCAGATCATTATTTGACACAGGTAGCATAGGCATAGAGTTTAGGAAGATCCATATCTTCCTATTTAAAAGGAACTTGACATTTTGAGAAATCCTAGGTTACTCACTGTCTGAATGAAGTTTAGTTCATTTGAAGATAAAATCAGGATCATCTAGTGGGTTTGTGGACATTGATGCTGTTTTCATTTTCAGTCTATTCACCTTTCTACACAGAGTAAGAACTCTGCATGTTTCCATCAATCTATAAGTTTCCATGGAGCTTCCAAATAAGCAAATTATTCTTATATGATTCAGATGTTAAAATTAGTAACAAACTTTCATGCAGATATATTTCATAATAACATTAATTTGCTATCATAAGTGTGTAATGAGATACATCAGCATGGTCATAACAATCCTAACTTTCCAAGCATGGAAAACAATTTGTAAGAAGATGTATCATTAACTAATTCATTTTAGTGTTGGTAATATGAATGTTATGGAAGCCTTTTAGTCATACAGTATCAGAAAAAAATATTTTATAAAGGATAAAAAGATATATAAATTGCATCTAATTATTGTAGCACAAGGCATATCATGCTTGACTTTAAATGTTTACATCTGTAGACATATTAAGCCTATACAAAGTGAACATCACTTTGTAGATTCTTGGATCCGTTTTTTAAAATATTTAAAGCAGGTTTTTTTGGTCCTTAGTAGTGCAATTAACTGATTGCTGAGACTGATTATTTATATATAAATGTATACTATAATATAAACTACTCCTATTTATGGGGTAAGCCAGGGTAGTCCTCAGGAAGTGCTAGTACACATATTTTGTATTCTCTGCATTTTTATTTTGTTTGATTTGGGAGTTCTGATTGTTTTTTAAGTTTAGCCATGATATGTTAGCATATATTTGGCAATCCCTAGAAGTGGATTTCTTAGTGGAATACTTAAGAGCACAGCAAAACCATCAAAAGTTTTTTTCTTATTTTAGACACTCAATTCTATTCATAGCCTGGAATTGCCAAAATGCATTGCTTCATTCAGGAAGCTAATCAGATAACTCAAGCTCCCAAGGTTAAATTGAATAGACAACATTAAGGGTCTCATCCTGCAGGCAACAGGAGTTTTCCTAAGTAAGGGCTCAGTGAATACTACAGGACTGGACCATAAATCTGTTGGATCACAAAACTGATGAGTTCAGTACCAGCACAGTCAGTGTACAGAGAAAGTGGAGGCTGTGGAAAAGCAAAGCATGCTTTTTGAATAAGAAGGGTGCGCAAACCCAAAGATTCCTTTGCAAAAATCAAAGAAAACAGAATCATTTTAAAAAGAAAAGCTGAACAGAAGGACAAGGAACCAATGGAAAAGAATATTCAAAATTTTGGGAATAACAGATTCCATCAATTCTGTATTTTGATGTGGACTCCAACCTCATGTGTGATAGGTACATGGTCAAAATATTATAGGAACCCATTTGAGAGGCCAGTGGAACAAAGTAATTAAACTCAAACCTTTACTGTTCAATCAGATGTGTTCTGCTATTGAACAAAGAAAAATAGGGTTCTTCCCAGATGTTACCGGCACATAAACTACAATGAAACATCTTATTATTTATTTCTTAGCCCTGGTCTACGCTGAGGAGGGTGATCAACTTAAGGGCAGGTCTATACAGTTCCCGCCAGATCGACAGGTAGCGATCAGTCTTTCGGGGATTGATTTATCGCATCTAGTTTAGATGCAATAAATCGATCCCCAAGCACTCTCCTGTCAATTCCGGTACTCCACTGTTGCGAGAGGTGCAGGCGGAGCCGATGTATCTTAGAAACTGAAGTTGCATATCTTAGGTCTGTCCCTCTCCCTAGTGTAGATCATGGCTAAGATGCACAACTTCATCTATGAGAATAGCGTAGCTGAAGTCGATGTATTTAGATCGACTTAGCATGGCATCTTCATGGTGCTGAGTAAACTGCTGTTGCTCCCCTGTCGACTCCACCTCTCACAGCGGTGGAGAGCCAAAGTCAACAGGAGAGCGCTCAGGTATCGATTATCGCATCTAGACTAGACACGATAAATCAACCTCCGATAGATTGATCACTACCCGCTGATCCAGTGGCTAGTGTAGACATACCCTTATTTAAATGGTACTGTTGGCATGTTTATTGCTTTACAGACATAAGGATCTGTGGATTCCATTCCTTGCTATGCCACAGACTTCCTGTATGACCTTGAACAAGCCATTTAGGGTATGTCTATAGTGCAATTAAATACCATGGTTGGCTCTAGTGGAAGGATAACAGAGCCCAGGCTCCTACCCCAACATAAACATCTACAAAATAATGTTTTGCCCTGTGAGGCCAAGTGGGCTGATCTGGGCTAGCTATGGCTATGCTGCAACTCTTTTATTCCAGTGTAAACATACCATAAATCTCTTTGTGCTTCAATTCACCACCTATAAAATAGGGAATAATAATAATTCCATTCTTCACAGGGTTGTCATGAAGATAAATTTATTAACATTTATGAGATGCCTGATATTCTGGTTAAGGGGGACATTTTGGTGTGTAATACATATAAACACAATATTTAAAGGACTGTTTTATTTTATATGTTTTACTTAGGAACATTTTTAAAGGTGCGTTTTAAAAGGGAGGAATGGCACCTTTGGAAATTTTAAACAGACCTTTTCTACAATGAAGCCATTATAGTATTAATGAGGATAGGTATGTACAAATATTGTTTTTTGTTTCATTCATCTGTTCAAATTCATCCATTTTTTAATACTAATGGGTCCTATGCCCAGTTCCTCAAAGATATTTAGATGCTTCTCTTCATAGTGCATAAATATGTTTGAGGAGTGGGAATGTAGACTGCAACATGGGATAGGACCAGTGAATATACATGATTAAAGAAAACATTTGACTTTCAGTTACAGGACTCTGAATATAACTAATCAGCTGTTGAAATAGCCAGATTTTTATTTGTTTTAAAATTATTTTACTATTTTTGAGTTCATACTTGGAATATGTTGCCAGGTTTAAATGGGGAGTGAAATCTGTGGTTTCCTGACATTAAAGAGTCTCTAAATGAAGGCCTAGCACAGTCATAACTGTAATGGAACTAACATGCTCCATTGTCAAGTGTTAATTATTTTTATTCACAGCTGGTTCACAACTGATTTTTAAAAACCCTATTAAGCCCTGCTTTTGAAGACCTTATTATTGATATGTTTGCAGCTGTTGTTGTTTTGTTTAGGTTTTTTTCCTTCAAATTAGCACATTTTGTGTGAAAACCAAAAGAAAAAAAATAGCTGTCATGTTTGAGTGTGTTGTGTTCCTCAAAACACCATCTAACTTTATTCCTGAATGAAAGCAGAATGAAACTCAGCATTAACTCTGCACTACTTGGATATCTTGGTCATCTGTCGGTAGCAAGATGCACTGCTATATTGGAGAATCTCAAATTCAGAAAGCCATAGAATCATAGAATATTAGGGTTGGAAGAGACATCATGAGGTCATCTAGTCCAGCCCCCTGCTCAAAGCAGGACCAAAATCAACACCAAATTCAGTGTTCAAACTCAGCCCTTTCATGCTGGGTCAGCACATACCATGAGCAAACATCACGTCACTTGACAGTGACTTCCCAGCCTGGCTCAGGAATAGTGTTTAGAGATTTCATGGGGACCTTGGTCTGCTTTCCTGGGTGAATAGTCAACTCTACATTACATCCTTAAGTGTGGGAGTTGAGAATAGAATGAAAATAGGATTGGCATGGTGGGGGCGGGTCCTGGAAAAACAACACTATCGTATATCCCTCATATTGGTATACTAGCTTCATAGCTGATATGTACTGTTGCCCCATTTCTACCTGAGCAGCTAGTCACATTGTGGAACTCTGGGGATGTTACAGCTAGAAACAGAAGTTGATGAAGTCAGATATAGTCTTTGGTGCAATCTTGTTTATTTGTAAGAAATGTGCAAAGTCCGGATTGTCTGAATGCAGGATGAACCAAGAACAAAAGGAGAAATTTCTTAACTTACAGCCCCAGGCCTTTTTAGCCAACACGTGTTGGCTAAACGAGCTTTTTCTCTCGCTTTTCCCAGGGTCACACTGCACTCACAGACTATTGCTCAACTTTCTTACTTTCTGCCTCTCAGTCTCTCCCTGTTCTTGTCTGTTCTCAGTTTCTGAGTGTTCTTCCACACATCCCACTCACAGTTTGTCACAATACCCAGTGGAACCCTCCGCCCACATGGTGCTAGTTTCTGGATAGGATCTAATAGGCTTTGTTTTAAGCTGTGTCTACACTGCACACTTTTTAGTGACACAGCTGCTTCTTGGCAGGAGAGAACTCCGACAGACAAAAAACGTCCAACCCCAACCAGCAGCAGTAGCTTTGTCAGCAGGAGAGCTCTCCTGCGGACAAAGTGCTATTCATACCAGAGCTTTTCATCAGCAAAACCTTTGTCATTCAGGATATTTTTTTCATACCTCTGAATGACAAAAGTTCTGTCATCCAGTGTAGAAAATCTCAGCAGATGTTTCACAGTCTAGGTTAGGTGCAGTGATTTTTACATAAGCATATAGATTGTTGGCAATCAGTGGCATTTGCTTCCAAATCACTGACTGAGGCAGAAACCAGATACGCACAGATCAAAAAGGAGCTTTTAGGAATATTGTTTGCCTATGAGAGATTCAGTCAGTATATTTATGGACAGACAGTGGAAGTTCAAACACACCACAAGCTCCTGATAGCATTATTTAGCAAACCGCTAAATGACTATACCGTAATGATTCGAAGAATGATGTTAAAGATACAGAAATATGATTTGTTTGTGACTTACATGCCCCGTAAATTCATGTGCACAGCAGATGCATTTTCCAGAGCAGTGGCTCACACAAAACCAGAGAAGACTTTAGAAACAGAGATGCAAGCCTATGTAGATCTGATTGTGAAGTCAATTCCCTTAGCTAACAGGAAACTGCAACAAATAAGAGAGGAAATGGACAAAAATGAATCGTTAGGAATCCTTAAACAACTGATAATTAAAGGTGGCCAAAAGAAATAAGCAGTTTCTGTCCAAGTACAAGAGACAATTGGAACTGCAAACATGAACTTACTGTGATAGATGGGGTGATTTTCAAGGACAGTAAGGTTTCAATTTCAATGAGCCTCTGAAAAGAAATGCTATAGAAGATCTACGAGGGTCATTTAGAATTGAGAAGTGCAAACAACGAGCACAAGAGCTGCTGTATTGGCTTCAGATCTATCACAACATTACTAATGTGGTATGAAACTGCTTTTCGTGCTTGAAATAGACGCCATACCAACAGGCAGAGTGACTGAGATCTCATCGAGCTCAACAAAAGCCTTATGAGAAAGTAGGCACTGTCCTATTTACCTGGCGATCAAAGGATTATTTAATAGTCACATATTATTATGCTCTGCATCCAAAAATTTGCACAGTACTAATAGCAAGTCACTCATAGCCAGCATGAAGAGAATCTTCTCCAGACATGGGGTTCCAGGTGGAATCCTTAGCAATAACGGGCTGCAATTTTCCAGGACAGATTTTAGGCAATTTGCCATAGATTAGGATTTTCATCACAAAGCATCAAGTTCAAATTACCTCCAATAAATACACTTGTGGAAAGGTCTAAACAGACAGTAAAGAACCTCATGAAAAAGACTTTTTACAGTGGGGACAATTTATATAAAGTGTTACTGGTTTACCAAGTACACCCCAGGAGAATGGCTTTTCTCCAGCTCAGCTGTAAATGGGTTGAGAATTTAATGCATATGTTATTAGGTAGACTTTAGCTGTTTAATGTATGTATATATGAGTTAATTTGTTTTTCTTTTAAGAGGGAATTTGTAGATATTAATGTTTTTAAATGCTCCCTCATATGGGACATTATTATGAACATAGAAGATGTGCCCTCAAGGCGCTGATTGGGAACACCCAATGGCTGGGTGCAGCAGTTCACCAGAGATTCTCTCCAATTTTTTTATTAATTCCTTTCTCAATCATTGATTTGTTATTTAATGAGCCCCAATAGCATTACAATCTCTACCTCCGAGTCTGACTCATATTCTTCAACTGGTGTTGTATTAATGTACTTTGCTGCTTTCATTTCTTGGACTTTAGGCCTGGCATTTTCTATCTTTTTCTCTTTGACTCTCTCTTTACTTGGCTTTCCATGTTCTCTAGCCCTAGTTCTTTTACATGTGTATCACTTCTATCTGCTTTGAAGATCTGCATTATGTCCCATTTTCTGACATTTCTGACCATTAGTTTCTCAGACTATGCAGAGAGGCCTTTGTTATGCTTTAATGATAATATTCTGGAAGTAACACAGCAAAGTCAGTGCTGCTTCTGGTCAGCAGAATCTACAATATTACCTCTGAAAATATAGAAGTGACAGAGAGTCCTGTGGCACCTTAAAGACTAACTGAAATTTTTTCAGAGCATGAGCTTTCGTGGGCTAATACATGCCATGCATCCGACGTGCCATGCATCCGTGCCATGCATCCGACGAAGTGGGTATTAGCCCACGAAAGCTCATGCTCTGAAAAAATTTCAGTTAGTCTTTAAGGTGCCACAGGACTCTTTGTCACTTCTGCAATTCCAGACTAACACGGCTACCCCTCTGATTCTGAAAATATAGTATCAATGGCCATATGCTCAGATGCCTATACATGTATATAGTGTACCATAAGGTGGAAAAAGGAAATATGACAAACTCAAACCTCCAAGGGAATATCCTGCCCTTTCATTCTCAGGCCTTGTCTATACTACAGAGTTTTGTTAATAAAAGTCTGCTTTTCTCAACTAAACAGTGGAGGTACACACTACAATGCTCCTCCAGCTGACAAAACTCTCCTGCTTTGCTGACAAAATAAAACCATTTGAAGAGAAGCATAGAGTTTTAGCAGTAAAGTTAGATCAACACAGTGTCCATGTAACACTGTGTTTGGTTATGTCACTGTAAATAACCTCCAAGAGGTGTTCCACAATGCCCACCATGGCTCTGGTAAGCAGTTTGAACACCACTACATAGACATCTGCCTCTTCCCCTTTAAAGGACCAGGAATTTTTGAAATTCCATTTCCTGTTTTCTCAGCATGGAACGCTCACATCTCATCTTCCTAGTGACAATGGTGGCTTCATACAGCAAACATTCACCTACTTTGAGCACACCAGAGTTATTGGATCCGCTGGGTCTGTGTGGGAGAGGAGGCTGTGCAGTCCCAGCTCTGCTCCAGCGGTAGGAACTTCAATATATACAGTCAGATTTCTCATGGCATGTTGGATAAGGACTACAAACAGGACATGCTTTGAGAAGATAAAGGAGCTGAGAGAGGTGTGTCAGAAGGTAAGGGACTTGCACTGTCACTATGGTGCTGTGCTGAAGACCTGCCACTTCTATAAGGAGCTGGATGACATCTTCTACGGTGACACCACCTCCACCGACAAGACACCGGGGATACTTTGAGGGGCTGGAGACAGTGGTCAGTGGACTCAACCCCAAGAACGAAGTGGTGGAGGAGGAAGTGGAGTTGGAGGATGAGATGGGACAGGTGACTGTGACTGTGAGCCAGCACCTCTTCTCAACTCTGAAGGGTTCAAGCCAATATTCCATCTCTGGCACACATGATGCAGGACAGCGGAGCTCTGGTAAGTGCTCATTTTGAATTGGTGCTTCATTACATGAGGCAGAGCTGTCCTTTGCTTTGTTGTACAGTAACTCCTCACTTAACATTGTAGTTACGTTCCTGAAAAATGAGACTTTCAGTGAAATGATGTTAAGTGAATCCAATTTCCCCACACACACAGTTTAAGTTTTTTAAAAACAATTTAATACTGGTACACAGTGAAGATCACTGTGAAGCTTGGTAGAGGTGGTTAAGTCAGAGGGTTGGATATTTCCCAGGGGATGCCTTACTGCTAAATGATGAACTAGCAATTGGCTGAGCCCTCAAGGGTAAACTCATTGTTTTTAATGCAGTCTCACACTCTAGAAAGCAGCAAGAATGGAGGGAGGAGGGACAGCATGGCAGACAGAGACAAAGATACACACCCTGTGTGTGAGAGAAAGATGTACATTGCTCCTTTAAGTACGCTGACCTCACTCTAAGTACACTGCCTTTTTAAGTTAATCGGCAAGCTGAGACAGCTGCTGCCAGGAAGCTCTCTCTCCATCCTAAGCCCTGTTTTGTGTCACCCCTGCTCTGTGGAAGATGGGGTAAGCAGGGTGCAGGAGCAGGGAAAGAGATGCACCCTGTCATTAGCCTCCCTCTTCACCCCCCAACCCCAAAGCAAGCAGCAGGCTCTGCGGAGCAGCTCTAAGACAGAGGGCAGGAGTAGCACATGACAGTGGGGGTAGGGACAGCTGAACTGCCAGCAACTGATAGCCTGCTGTGCAGCTGCTGCACAGGGAACTTAAGGGAACAGGGAGCTGATGGGGGGCTGTTAGTCCACCCTGGTTCCAAGACCCCACCAGCTAGAAGCAATGTGCTTCTCTTCCTGCAAGCAATGGACAAAGCAGGCAGTATTATAACATTATAACATGACATTATAAGGGAGCATTGCACAACTTTAAATGAACATGTTCCCTAATTGATCAGCAACATAACAATGTTAACCGGGAAAACTGTAAGTGAGGTGTTACTGTATGCTAGAAGTGGGTTAAGAGAGAGAAATGTACAAGACTAGCTGTGCTTGTATCTGCTTCATATTCTCCTGTGCTGCTACACAGTGGGGGCCCTGCAGAACAGAGTGTTAATGCACACTGAGATTTCACAGGAATTCTCTAGAGAGATCTTTAAGAAACTTTCCTGGAGTTACTTGCCAATCCTCTGCCAAAAGTTCCTTGGCAGAGCTACTTTGTTCCTTCCTCCTTTATAGGAAACTTTCTCAAGCCAGTTGACAATCATTTGTGCAGGGACCAAAGTGGCACACAGGCGAGCAACATAGGGACCCTGTCCCCTCCCCACCATTTTCCCTCCCTGAAATCACCATGTTTAGGACATTAGTCAAGCTGTGTGCTTGCCAATAGACAGTGAGAAAGAGGTGTATTTTACTATTATGATTTGATGCTGTGAGTGCACTAACAATCATGCTTCTGTTTATTGTTTCTTGTGCTTCTGCAGCTGTGGCCTTCAGGGGAACTCCCTTCACACCAGCAGAGCACTTCCACCAAATAAGGATGTGACCGAGGAGGAGCAAGGAGGACATGTTTCCAGAGATGCTCCAATCCTCTGATGCTGCAGAGCAAGAACACAAAGCATGGAGAAAGACAGTTAATGAAAATTTTAAAATAAGTAAGCAGGAGAGGAAACAGGGTCAAGAGGGAATTATAGAGGGCCAGAAGCAAATGATAAAAATGATGGAGGAGCAACCAGATATACTGAAATCTCTAACTGTGCTGCAGGCATAATACATGCATGCTCATCCTCCTTCCCTCCACTTCTCTATAGCCCATACAGAACTGCTTGCCATGCCCCGTCAAGCTACTCCCACATCCCTCTAATAGCCCCGGTATCTGGCTGCTCAAAACCAGCCACCAGATGATCCATCTCCACACGCCACCTCCTGGGGAATCTTTTCACCCTTCAACTCAGAAATATTATGCAGTGCACAGCGGGCTGCTATGACCATGGGAATATTTTCCTCATTTAGGTCTAACCTGCCATAAAGGAAGCACTAGTGAGATTTTAATCTGCCAAATGCACATGCAGTGGTCATTCTTCGCCTGCTTGGCCTATTGTTGAAGTGCTCTTTGCTGCTATCCAGGTTTCCTGTTTAGGGCTTCATTAGCCATGGGAGTAAAAGGTATACTGGGACTCCCAGGATCACTATGGGCATTTCAACATCCCCCCCCACCGAAATCTTTAGGACTGGAAAGAAAGTTCCTGCTTGCAGCTTTCTGTACAGGCCAATGTTCCTGAGAACCCCAAGTTGATATCAGTGAAACAACCCTGGTGATCCACAAGCACCTGCAATACCATAGAGAAGTATTTCCCTTTCGATTGACTTATTCCATCGCAAGTCTTAACTCTGTAGTGTAGACACAGCTTCAGTCACAGATACAGACACATACCAGAAATACACACGGAGCAGTGAAACCTTCTTTCTTCCATTGCATTTCTCTGCATTAAGTTATAGGAGCTGCTAATGCTCTGTAACAATGATACAGAGTCACAGAAAGTCACATTCTTCTAACACTGAACAAGAAGCATATTAGAATAAAGAAAAAAATGCCATTTCTAATGCTACTCTGTCTCTCTGCTTCAATGCACAGATTCTGCATAGAATGTTCCCCAAATCAGGCCTCCTGCCTGATTTCCTGCTACTGCTTTAAAGAAACTTACCCTTACAGGTAGCAACACTGTTCCACTAAATTAGTTGTTTGTACATGTATTCTCCAAAGACGACTTTCCAAGCACACTGCCACACTCAAAGGAGATAGGAGGTCTCTCTACCACCTTGACCTTTAGAAATTTTTCTTTTGCATTCCCAGTCTCTCTTCAGAATCAAGAATATGGAGGATGGGCACATAGCTCCTTTTTTTTCTAACTGTACATATTAGAACTTAATGTCAGAGGGTACCTACAGGATCACTTGAAGTTCTGTGATGAGGACCATGGTGGACAACTCCACTTCTCTAGTCCAATGCAACTTTCTACCATGAGAAAGTGTATTTGTGTGGGAAAGCTTTCTATGGGACCATACTAATACTGGAACAAACTCCTGTAGAGTTTAAGAACCATGACAAACTTCACCACTTTCCATTACAAGCACAAGGCTACTTCTTAAAATAAACTCAAACAAATGAAATCCATATGCAATCTCATCCCAGAGGATAGGAAGGTAGAAAGAAGGAACGACAAATGGCAGATGCTAATCAGATAACATAATGCACTACAGGAAGGCACACTGATAGCAATGAGTTTGAATGCAGCCACTCATGTGTTTAAAGTTATACATGTGCTTAATTACCTTGCTGGACCAAGACCATAATAAATCACTGTCTTTCACATCGACCTTTATAAAAATACTTTCAGAAAATTAGATTTTCCTGCACTGAAAGCACATATTGCTGCTTAACAATCAAAGCTATTTCCTCCTTTTTGTTTTGCATTCAGTGGTTATATGATTTCTAAAAGAACGTTCATTTTTAAACATCATGGCTTTTAACACAAGAATGATATTTGAAATCACCAAAGATTGAACTGGAAGCTAGAAACGTCTGCATTACAGTAAACATCTTTATTATTATATAAAATAAAAAAAATATCTTTTCTCCTGCTGAAAACATTATTATTGAAAACAACCAAATCCTGTGTTTCTGTTCTTCAGTCTAGATTGGGTTGCAGGCAAGAATAAAGAAATATAGTCCAATTTCTAGGTATCATCAGGCATGAGCATCACGAGATTAAACATTTTTTGTGGTTCAAAATTGTACTGAGATAGTGGGTTTTCTGTAAATGATCTTTTTTTTTCTGCTGTCCATGGCCAAATGCCAGTAGCCATGCACAGCCTTAGAGCCAAGAAATGATGCACAGTTTGCATAATACTGTAAGTGCTATCTCTACTTCAGGATGTCCCTCCCTGTGATATTTAAGTGCCAAGAAAAAGATGATCTGCAAAGTGAAGACAAGTATATAAGAGTTCCTGAGCATCTGAGACTGCCAAGAAGACAAATTGTTTTTGTAGTAGGTGCCTAGGAAACCAATTAATACCACTTCCACTTGGAAATCAAAATGAATGCAACATGAGAATGCAGTCTGCTTGTAAGGCAAGCCTATGGCAGACAATGGCATTGTTGGCAACTGAAGCACAGAGGAGTAAATTGTCTAAAGCCCTCCTGGTTGTGAAGATAACTGATTCAGTGTTATTAAAGAGAGCTACATGTATGGCTGGATTAAGTTTTACAAATACATAGACATACACACAAGTACTTCAAAGTGCACAGCAGGACTCCAATCCTTATAACATAGCACTTTTACCCACGTTTTTAAAGGCAGGCATCTCAGTTACTGGCATTCATAATAGCAGGCAGAAGTAGATGTCTCCATTATTGGCATTCAGGACAGTAACTGAGAATCAAATATGTTACATTTTCAGATCTTGTAGCCTCTTTCTTGTGCACCATTCTTTCAAATGAATGGAACGCCAGGATGCGACAAGTATATCCTGCTCTAATGGATAACTGCCTTGACTTGATGTGTCTGATACAAGGATCAGTTGTGAAGTGGTTAATGTGGAATGTAAAAACGTCATATTCCTCTTAGAATGTTATGTCATTTATGATTTTTTACTGATTTTGTTAAATGTTAATCACAATATTCGTGCATATTTAATAGTGATTAAGAACCAAACCCTGAAGTCTTTACTCAAACCTCTTTGGGAGTTTTGTCTGAATGAGGCCTGTGAAAATCATCCCCTTTCTCTCTTATTTGTTTTGTCGTAAGGAGCCCAGATTACTTTTTATAAATTGCATTGGCATTGCTGTTGTTTCAGTTGATCAGGCTGCACGTGAAAAAGGATTCTATACAGCCACTGATTATATTCAGAAGTTATCTTCTCAGCCAGAAGAGCTAGAAATTTCAGGTTTGATCCTGCAGATTTTCCTAATTCCAAACTCCCTATTCAAGGACCAGATCCTTCATTGTTTATTTTAAATGACAAGCTTATCCTCAAGCTGTGGTTGTTTGTCGCTGCTGAAAATCAGGCTGGTTATTTAGATACCCAAGTTTGAAATGTTTGTCCTTGCATTTGGGAGGTGGGGGACCAATAAAATCTGCAAAAAGACCCTGACTCCATAAAATCTGCAAATTTTTGACATGCAGGGAGTGCTTTTGTCCCTACTTATAATTTCTTTGCTTGCTTCCATCTGTACTCCCAGAAATAGCAATAATAATAATAATAATTTTCTCTTCTTTAGTGCCTAGGATCTCAAAGCATTTGAGAACCTTTAATAAGCTAAACCTGTGTACATGCCTGTGAGGAAGATATGTGTGTGACATCTTGTAACTATCTATACCCCATGTTTACTACTTTTGAATGGTTATGATATATTTTATATAAAGCATGCCTTGTGGTATATCAACTGAAAACATGTGATCTACTGAACATTGTTGTCCTTTTAATATGTGTGTATCATCATTGTATATGGAGTTACGAAATTTTTGCTATATATTTGTTACTAAAACATGTTGTGAGTCTGGGGAACACCCACAGATGAGGTACTTAGAAATAATAAAATGACTAAAACAAAGGTTTTACAAGTCATCCCCGAAGATGCTTCAAATGTCACATACACAGAAGGTATGAGCAAGAAATTTACAATTCACCTGAAAGATACTTCAAATCTCACATACACCATAGATTGATTGTCTGCACACCACTGAGAGGAAGGGGGTATTCCTCATGAAGAGAGGGATGGGTATAAAGTAAGAGACAATGACTTCCTCATGACCTTTCTTCCCCACAATTTCTATAGATTGGCAAGAGCATTTGGAAGACAAAATGAACCATGATTGAACAGTGGGATGGGTGGTCCCAGGCTGAAAGGAAACAGTCTGTGAAATGTATTGCAGCTTATGGTGAGACAACTTATTTTTCTTTTAGAACTATTAGCCCTGATAAAGTTTAGGAATTGGATTGTGATTTTATCATTGTATTTCCTTTTGTAACTAATTCTGATTTCTATGCTTTTATCACTTAAAATCACTTAACGTCTATCTTTCTCTAGTTAATAAACTTGTTTTTACATTTTACCTAAACCAGTGTGTTTTAACTGAAGTGTCTTGGAGAATCTCTACTCAGGTTAACAGAGGCTGTAGCATGATCATTTCCTTTGATGAAATGGTGAAGCAATTGATCAGTTTACTCCGATCAAGGTGGTCTTGAGCAATGTAAAACACACATTTCTAGGATGCAAGGCTGGGCTGAAGGATTTGCAGGTGTTACCCTGCATACAGTTACTGAGTAGCTATGAGAGCATTCATGTAACTTTGCTGGGTGTTTCTTTACATGCTAATGGTTGTGTGAGCAAAACCTGGAAAGGCTGTTTTTCACTAGTAGAACAGTTGAAGAGACACAGTTGGCTGGAGAATTAAGGGGATACCACTGTTCCAAAGTCCTGGGGGATGTCACAACGTGTACCTTCTCCATTTCACAGATGATAACATTGAAGCAGAGGCAATGACTGACTTGCCCAAAGTCACAGAGCAAATTTTTAGTATAGTAGGATAGAACCCAGACCTTCTGATTTTCAGTCCTGTATTTTAACAACTAGATCAAGCATTACATAGAAAACCTTGGTGTGGCATAAATGATGCAACAAATACACAAAAATAGTGAACTGTTGCTTTATACAGAATAGCATGTGCCTTTCCTGAGTGGTTTTCTGAGCCTTGAAGTGAAACACTATTTTCTCTTTGTTTCTAATGAGTAAATCTCTGAGAAGCCAGAGCAGAGGCTGTTGTAGTAGTTGAGAGAAGAAATAATCAGGTCTAAGACAAAGATCTTCATACTAGGGATGGATCACATGGCATGTGTTAAGAGGGGGAGAGAGAAACTGGGTTCAAATTAAAATTATAGGACCCATCTTTTTCATCAACTATCCTATCACATTCCTGTTGAAATAAATAGAGTTCAATATCTGTAAATTAGATTAGAATCCTTAAAATCACATATTAGCATTCGAACTCCAGAAAGGCTTTGGTAAAATTATCAGCCAGGATTTCATTCTTCATTTATTATATTTTCTTGGAGTAATATTTCTCTCAGTAAGTTTAACAGAAGTAGCATTACAGTAGAGGCTGAGGGAGGATGTGAGAGAGTCAGACACTCACTCCACCTTCAGGGAAAAAAACACTGTACATTCTCCTCATAGAGGAAGTTGAAAGAAAGTCCAGCTGAAACTTCATATTGTTGCATATTTGGTAGCTAGAATTACACCATTGACACAATGCTATATTTTAATTTCAAGTACATGTCTGCATGGCCTCCCTCAGTAGCTCAGTTCTTGGGGGGAAATGTCAGAAATAAGAGATATGGATGAGTCAATATTAGAAGAGTGGATGGAGGAGGCCTTAACAGCACTTCATCAGTGACACCATAACTTCCAACATTTAAGATTAAAAAATAATAATTTTGCTAAGAGGTGAGTATAGCAAATGTGTGATTCCAAAGGTGCTAAGTTAGCAATCAATTTTCTCTTTTGAAATGAGAAGCAAAGCCCTCACTGGAAAATATATTAAAAATTCAATTCAATATTTGCAATTTCCCAGAACACAAGATTTAAATTTACAGAGTTATTGGAATCTTTGGCATTGTCTAAAGCTAGGATTTAAAAGTATGTAGTTAGAATGTGTTACCTAGCCAGTCCTAACCAAAATACCAGTACACATGGTGGTGTATACTTTAACACAGCATTTGTTAAACTGGGGTACTTGGACATTGGAGGTCCTGGAGGCTTCTCCAGCGGGTCTGTGGGCCCCGCTGGTCAACTCCTTTCCCTCCCTCCCTGCATCTCCCAAAATCAGGTCTCTATCTTCTGGAGGCTACTGACGCCAAACCGGGAGATTTTAGTGCTAAAAGTCTGGTGGCACAGTGGGGCTAAGAGAGGCTCCCAGATGTGCCCTGGCAATACTAGACTTTGAGAAGTGGCCAGCATGTCCCTGTAGCCCCTGGGGAGTGGAGAAGGGCAGGGGTTTCTGTGCACTGCCCCCACTCCAAGCACCAACTCTGCAACTCCCATTGGCTGGGAACTGTGGCTAATGGGAGCTGCGGGGTTGGTGCCTGCAGGCAGGGGCAGTGCATGGAGACTCCCTGGCCCTCCTGTCTAGGAGCCCCTGCCAGAGGAACGTGCTAGTCACTTCCAGGAGCCACCCAAGGAAAGCACCACCTGGTGGGAGCCTGCACCCCTCACCCCATCCTTCACACAACCCTCTGCCACAACCCAGAGCCCACACCCCACACCCAAACTCCCTCCCAGAACCCATACCCCCTCCTACACCCA
>ML677326.1:29811275-29934560 GCA_007922305.1 Dermatemys mawii
GTGAACATGAGTGAGGGTGGGTTAGAGTGAGCAACAGAGGGAGTGGGAATAGAGTGAGCAGGGGCAGAACCTTGAAGAAGGGGCAGTTCAGGGGTGTGACCTCTGGGAAGGGAGCAGGGCAAGGGCTGAGTTGGGTGCTTGGGGGGTCCCCAAAAATTTTAGATGAAAATGGGGTCCTCAGGTTTTTAAAATTTAAGAACCACTGCTTTAACGTATGAAAATTGATCAAGTTAACTCTGGGCTCCCTTGTAGCCTTCAACTCAACCAGTTTAGCACATGTTGAAGGCAATGTGCTTTTTCAAACGTTTGCCAGAATGTGTTGGTTAACAACTCCCCTTTTATCCTTCTCTACACAATGCCTATGAGTCTCCAGACACAGAGATAAGGGGACCAGATAGATGGCACTTAAAAACAGATACTTTTCCTCAGGTAACTGGAACAAGACACACGTAAAAAAGGTACTCTACCTGGGTTTAAGTAGAATAAACATAATAGCTGTTCCTCACCCTTATCACTTGCCTCTCTGAAGAAAATAAAAAGACTCACCTCGCACCACAGCACCAAAGTGCACATCTAAGGACAGGCATGTACAGCAGCTTTCAGGTTGTTTTGTCTGGCACCTGGGAAATCAAGTTGAAGTAGGTGAGGAACGAGTAGACAGAAAATAAATGAAGACCTGCAAAGGTGTGATGTTGATGATAGCTTACTCCTCCTTTGCAGACTGCAGTAGAAATAGATATTCAGGGTATGGTTACACTTACAAGATTATAGCGCTATTGGTTATAGCAGTGCCCTTATACAGTAATATGTATAGCGCTATTGTATGTCCACACTCAGACGCGCCAGCGGTATAGCATGGCCACATTTGGGGCACTTAATGCGGCATTAAGAGCAGCGCATTAGGGCAGGTATCCCAGCATTCAGCTGGGTGCAACATGCTTTTTAAAAGAGGGGGGTGAGGGAGGATGTGTTGTGTGTATGCGGAGGGAGAGAGACAGTGGTTTTTCCATTCGTCTGAAAGCCTGTCAGCGAGCCTCCATTCACAGAGGGCTTTGTTTTCACACAGGCTCCCTCCTTAAACATTTGCATTGCTTATCTGCCGAGTTAAGAGAGAAACTCTAAAGAGGTACTTCCGTATTCCTCTAGCCGAGTTCAAAACAAAGGGAAGAGACGTCAATTGCCTTAAATGGCTCTAGGCATCTCAAGAGATCACTTGTAGCGCAGTGGATGTCCACATTCTTGCTGTAGCGCTACAGCAGCTGCACTAAAGCCCTTATTTCCCATGTGGAGGTGGATTACCAGGAGCACTATAACTCCATGGTTATAGCGCTCTACGTGACTTGCCAGTGTGGACAGGGAGGAGGTTATAGCGCTCCTGGGGGCTTTATAGCACTATAAAGTGCCAGTGTAACCAAGGCCTAAGCTGATCAGCAGAGCCTGCTATGGCAGTATGGCCAGGGATGCACCATATGTGGTTTGAGGAAGAAGTCCCATGATGGCCAATACAAATTGCCTATGGGACTGTGTGTGAGTAGAGATTCTCAGTGGTTTAGAAATTGGGCAGGGGAGGACAACTGGGAGCAGCAGACACCAGACTGTTGTACTGTGTTGTCTGAGCACTTGCCTGACTCATGGCACTACACTGGGGAGGAGAAGCAAAAATTGGATGCAGATGCCCCCAAAGTGGATTTTGGGACACTGCTATAACACCCTACCTATCACCCCCTCAGTTTGTTCTTCCCGAGGTAAAAGTTTTCAGGGTTGTTAAGGAAACACCAAAAGACCCAGCCTTCCCATAAAGTAATTGACACAGGCAGCATTCCTTCCAAAACAAAGTATCTTACTAAGTAACTAATGATCCCCAATACCATATAAGCTAACAATCCTACACAAGGCACAAAATCCCTGACACCAATCCCCTACTGCAAGATAAAGAGCATTCAAACTACAATAGCATATAGGTCAAATGATTCTAAGTGAAGCAATTTGTTACAAGTGGCCAGTTTGAAAAAAAAATCTCTGACAGCAGTTCTTAAATTATACTTCAAATTTTACATAAATAAAATACAATTAAAACACACATATATATGCCAAGTATACACATATATAATACTACACTAAAGTATACTACACTAAAAATCATATCAAAAAAATTTACAAGCTTACTTTATAAATCCATTGATGCTGCTTCGTAAATCTTTCCTCACAGTTGCTATTCAGCTCCTGGTTAGTCAGCTTTGCTCTCTCTGTCACAGATTTTATTATTTCTTTCCATCAGCTTTCTCTTTGCTGCCTTCCATTTCCATGTCTTCTCCCAATCTAATCTCTCTCTCGCTTTCTCTTTCCAGTCCAAATCTTCTCCATCTCCAAATCTCCCTGCTGGCAGTTGGCTTTTTATGCTGCACTCTGACTCTCTCTTAATACACCTTTCTATTATTGGAAGCAATCACCTCATTGTACATGCTTAGTAATAACTATTACTTCAGAATTATCATTGACAGCTCTGACCTTTAGAACAGGTTGTGAGCAGTATGAGTGGGCTATAACCAGCTAGATGATCAGTTAACTGACCTCTCTGTCACCCCTTACTGCACAACATGCAGTGACTTTTGCTTATTTAGAATAAAGATTAGAAAACCAAGATGGAGACTTGAAAATTTCTCTAGTAATACTGGGATCTGTCTCACTTAGTAGTTGCCCACTTGTGCACTAGGTCATTCTGATAAGCCTTAGAAATAATGTGTTTATATCACGTATCACAGTGCCTGGTTAAATTGCTCCTTCTGAGACCCTGTTCCAATTCCCCATGTGCACCTCTTTGAAGCATCAGGCCTGCATCTCCACTTATCTTTGGGTAAGACCCTGCTATTTAACCGCTCTCTGACTGGGTCTCCAGGTTATACCCCTGCCTGTCTGCCAAATGTGATATCTAGCTGCATTGGCAGTGGGTATAATAGACCAGAGTAGGCTTAGCCTGCCCTGGCACAGCTGTAGCCACCGGATGCCAGTTGTGGGTTTGGTGGGGGAAGTGTTTGGTCATTATTATGCCCCATGCAGGTTCCATAGTGGCTGTATCTTGAGGAGGCAATATCTGCTATTCAGCTCCCCGGGTTCATCAGTAATTTCCTTAGACTCCAGGTTCTCAGCCTTGGCAAAACATCTATGTAACTATGGGTGGGACCAAGGCATTGCCTCTTCACAGCTATTAAAGTGGCCATTGTGTTTGTTAGAATGCTCCTTATTTAGGCTATTATGTTGACTTTCCCCTGCTTGGTTCCCTTAACAGCCCCATTTGCATCCAACTTCATAAAAAGCAACCCATCATAAACACACAAAGGCAAGCAAAATATTCATAAAAATAAATCAGCTATTTCCCAGTTCTTCACATCCCGGAAACGTGAAAATGTTCTAGAATGAATAATGCCAGTATAATAAAATATTTATTAATGTTAATAATAACTTATTTAATTTATGCCAGTGGTAATTACAATTAACTGAAAACAAATAACCTTCCAAAGGTAAAATATTACATAATTTATTCTATCTCATTAAAAAGATTTTGTCAAGAAAAAAAGACTCATACAAACAATTATTAGTGTAATGAATAGGTCTCAGTTTTAGTTAAACAGCGACGATCCAGTATTACTGTAAGTTAATTGCATATCTTGATTAATATAGCACAATTAAATATAGTTCAGCTCATATGGCAGGGAAATATTTTATTGTGCATATCTCTAAGCATAAAACATGTCACTTACTCATAGAATCACATATGTATTTTGTACCATGTAAAAGAAGGTTGACTATCTTTAGAAGATTTAGTAATGTTTTAGCAATGTTTTTAAAAATATGTTAAAAATATAAGTCATCAGCAGGATGTACATGCATATTTCTAGGGTAGAAGTAAATATTACAATACAAAATATTACAGATAATATTATTCTGCTGACTCTGAATTCAAGAATCTTTGTTTCCTGGTAATGACTGGTATCGATTAAATAAAAGCCAGACAAGAGATAACAATAGAAAACTTTCCAGTTCAGTTTTCCATTTTTCAAAGATATGCAAAGCAGTTGTCATGTTTTGGTTCAAAACTGGACATGACTAGACACACTACATTTTGGGCCACACTGCCAACTTAACTTATGTTGAGTAGGACTTTACTCTACAAGTAGGCCCATTGACTTCAGCTAAACTACACATGGAGAAAGGTACTAATCAATGTGTGTAAGAATGGCAGAAACGATCTATCGATGTCATGTTCACCACCTAATATCTGAATGACTTTTCCCATCCCAGGTAGTTCATTGTACAGATTCCACATCCAATTTCTCCTGAATTTTCTATTTAAGGATCAATATAGATCCCTGGTGAGGACCAACAGAATAGATTTGTAAAGGCTCTCCTCATGAGCTCTTTTTTCCTTTTAACTACCATTAATAAAAGGAAATTAGTTTAGAAAAAATACATTAATGTTGTTTTAATGGTTTGACTTTAACCCAAGAAAGTAAGAAAATTCAGTGATAAGGCTTCCAATTAATCTTTAACTCATAACATAAAAGCATTGATCTCTAGCCTTTGCAACTCTGCAATTACTGAGGCACAGGGGAATGTGCTGTGGACAGAACTAAAGTCTTAATCCTAAATGTATTTGACTTTGTTGAGTTTATCAGAGCCTTACAATATAACATAATATCTGTATGTATGTGTTCGTGACCCACTTTGGAAAACAACCACCAGTGAAATACTGGTTGCATAAATCATTCAAGATCTTTGTAAAAATTGCTTCTCAAGAGAACTGTTTTCTACTGAAGTTCACACAATTTGGTTTAGTTTCTCCATTACTTTTTACGTGCATTGCATTACAGATACTTGTTTCTCGAGCATTAACTTTGTATTTATATATATACTTTTAACCATGCCTACTATATGAAAATACCATAAGAACTGACTCTTTATACTGTGTACAAATAGTTAAGTAAATCCAATAACTATTGAACACAGGTAATCCCTCTACAGAGTCGACAGAACATTATGTGGGAACAGAAGTCTGTACTAGTGGCTCCCCTTGCAGGATCAAAGCTATATACAGTGCTATATGTGTACAGCTTAATTACATTTTCTTTATGAACATGTAATAGTAGAAAAATGCAAAGACTTTTTGAGACTGAAGCCTCATTTTACTGTACTCTGTAAAAAACATAGTGAGAGACAGTCCCCGTCTCTACGACTTTACAATCTAAATAGACATAATAATGGGTCGGAGGTGGAAAAAGGAACAAAAAGATAAAGTAAATTGTGTGAGGTTGCATAATAGGTCAGTGGCTAAGCAGAGAATCAAACCTATGTCTCATGGCACACTAGCCTATGCCTTAGACCACACTTCCTTCTATAGGCACATGCTATTATAGAAGTTTATTTGATATATGTGAAATATTACCCGCACGACCACAGAGAGAGAGAGAGAGAGTGAGAGAAAGAGCTTTGGCTATTTGATGGCTAGTCTAGTATTTACATACAGCATAAAGATTTTCTTCATATGTAATCTGCTTCCAGTAGTTCAGGTTGACAAGTGAACTCCACTCTGGAGTAAAGGTCCATCCTTGAGAAACCTTTTCAAAATTTCGGCCTGAAAATAGACTGTCTCGTTCACCTTTTCTTTCATGTGGATAGGAAAAATATTTTTTAGGATTTCACTTACTCCTTCTTTACAGCCTTTGGAGATCCCTGAAGAAAAAAAAAAGTGTTCTCCACCCTATGTGAATTCGCCTATGCGTAAGCCACAGTGATAGTACCTCAGGGCCTTTGGACTCATGAGTTAAGGAGTGTCATTTAGCATAACTTTGTAATGTTTCTATTTTATTTTGCAGGAATGCTACCTTCATTACTATACAGATTTATTTATTATGCCTTCAACTTGATATATAGATCTGATGCTCAATTTTCCAGGGCATTCCTGCAAAGTTTGATTGATTAGAGCTCCTTAGTTCAGCACTGATTTGTAGAGGGTTCTGAAGCATAGCCCAAAAGTACAAATATGCAGAGACAATAGATTTGAACTAAGTTACTAGGCTATAACATTAATTTGTCATATGCTATAGGTCACAAACGCACACACATACATGCAAACACACCAATATAAATATAATTGTTCTATTTTTTCTAAAATATCAATCCTGGGATTTTTATTAGAAATGCACTTACCACTCAATGCCTGATTTATGTCACATGCCTTGTAAGTAAATATACATCTAAAAAATGTAATAGTTGCTAATTATATGATACATAAAAGCTGTGCTTTTATGTCAGAAAATTGTTATGTCTTTAAAATTCTACTCACAATTTTAAGATTACATGTATTCTGGGGAAATAAACATTAAGACCAAGCTGGTTAACTGATTTTTCCTCTACAGAGATACCGCAATGGAAACAGAATGTACTGAAATCATGAGGGCAGCTAGGTGGAATTTTCAAAAATACTCAGGGCATGTCTTCACTACCCGCTGGATTGACGGGTAGTGATTGATTGCCGAGAGGCGCAAGCTGGAGTCGACGGGGGAGACTGCTGCTGACCACTGCCGCCATGAGGATGGCAGGTAAGTCGGCCGAAGATGCGTTATTCACGTAGCTGAAGTTGCATATCGGTCGACCCCTCCCATTAGTGTTGACCAGCCCTCAGTGTTGGCCTAACTCTTCTCCCATTGAATCGATACCATTCAAGTCAATAACATTGACTTGATTAGGAGCAGAATTAGACCAATGCTGAGCATTTTTGAAATCCACTGTCTGTGTTTTGCTGCCTATTTGTGCAACAAAGGGTATAATCAGGCTAACACCTCGACATTTGTGTTAGATAAGAACATGATGCTTGATCTTTAGAACGAAATATTAGAAGTTCATGCTGTTCAATTAATAGAAAATCAAGTAAATAAGCCAGAAAGGGTAGATGGTGCAGAAAAAATTAAATTAAATGTAAAAAATTAAAATTGTCAGGAATGAGACTTTACTATTAACCTTGATTTAATGAAGCAGAGCCTTGAGAAGGGCCTCTAACGTGTGTCAATTATGGCAATATTAGTAGAGTATGTTTCATAAAAGAAGTTGCCCATTTTAGAGGATTTTTTTTTCAGTGCTCAGTAGAATCCAAAATGTATTTGCCACCCAGGGTATGGAAAATTATTATAGATGGGTATCAATACTTCTCATTATACAACTCTGTTTTCAATTGTTTATAACTTTTCCAAACTCTAACCATTTGGGATGAAATTTCCCTTCCCAGGTGTCAGCCTCTGGCTGAATTTTCTCAGAAACTTTCAGAAACATGGGTTCAGTTATTTCCAGGAATGAGGTGAGGGAAAAAAAACATGTTTTTCTCATGTTAAAAAAAAATCTTTAGACAGTTTCTTTTAAATGCTTTTGGTCCCCCTCCTTTGGAACAGGGATCTAAAATTTGTCAGGGGCTGGCCTTTGTGTCAGGGAGATGCCTTTTACTGTCCCTGTGAAAAACAGCTCAAATTTAGCCAATTCAGGCAGGGATCCCACAGATAATAGGCTTCTTTATTAAGTAATCACAATTCATCTCCAGAGCAGATCCATCCAGTGCACTGAAAGAAGAATGGGTCCTGTGGAAGAAATAGTATGTGACCACGCAGTGAAGGACTGTACCATAATGCATACACACAAGTTGTCTAATTATGGCTTCATTGGAAATCTAAATTCTGGCATTTCCTAATTATTGAGTTCTTGACTAATGTTCTTACATCATATTTTTGTGTGCAATTTAAACATGGAGAGAGGTCATATTAAGATGCAGTATGATCAAATGTTAACAATAAAAATGCATTTTTTCCATTTTGGCATGCTCTATTATAAAGCAAATTTTGTATTGAAATCATGCAGCTTTGTTATAAATTATGACATATGAGACATCCAGTGTAAATCATCATAAACTAGTTGGCTCAAATTCATCTCCAACATATCTCCATGGATTTCAGTGGACATAAGAATGGCCATACTGTGTCAGACCAAAGGTTCGTCTAGCCCGGTATCCTGTCTTCCGACAGTGGCCAATGCCAGGTGCCCCAGAAGGAATGAACAGAAAATCATCAAGTGACCCATCCCCTGTCACTAATTCCCAGCCTTTTGAAAACTGGGGCTAGGGATACCATCCCTGCCCATCCTGGCTAATAGCCATAGATTGACCTATCCATTAACTTATGTAGTTCTCTTTTGAACCCTGTCTTGGCCTTCACAACATCCTCTGGCAAAAAGTTCCTCAGGTTCACTGTGCATTGTATGAAGAAATACTTTCTTTTGTTTGTTTTAAACCTTCTGCCCATTAATTTCATTTGATGATCCCAAGTTCTTGTGTTATGAGGAGTAAATAACACTTCCTTATTTATTTTCTCCACACCAGTCATGATTTTACAGACCTCAATCACATCCCCCTTTAGTCATCTCTTTTACAAGCTGAAAAGTCCAAGTCTTATAAATCTCGCCTCAGATGGAAACCATTCCATATCCCTAATCATTTTTGATGCTCTTTTCTGAACTTTTTCCAATTCCAGTATATCTTTTTTGAGATGGGGCAATCAAATCTTCATGTAGTATTCAAGATGTGGGTGTACCATGGATTTATTTAGAGACAATATGATATTTAATATATTTTCTGGAGAATGTTTAAGGTCATGTATAACTAACTAATTTAGGCCAAAAGTTGTTCTTGTACCCCCAAGACATGAATTGGTGAAGCAGAGAATTAGAAGTTAAGTTATGGGGTCATGAGTCATTCTGCTTGTGCAGGGTAACATGGCTCAGGAGTTTAGGGGAGCTCACTCTAGAATGTCCCCTATTGCTACTTGATAAAATGCGCAGAGTGCACTGCCCCAACCTTGAATGGTGGCAGTACGTGTGCAGGAGAGTCAATGGTCTTATGAAGAAGTATATGTCCCCTCAGCATTGTGAAGGATATTTGTCAGGCATACAGCCTCGTATTCAAGAGGTAGCACTAACTCATGCCTAGTGCTCTTCTCGCAGAGGTGAATCAAAAGGAAGAAGTTCCTGCACCCTCTTCTCCAGATAGCGCAGAATTTTACTATTATTTGATAATTCTGTCATCAGTGAGTGCCAACACTTTTGCCCTAGAGTTATATTCATCTTAAAAAAAAATAGTGGCCATTGTGAGTGTCATTTTAGACCTGGTTTTGAGCTTCATGCCATTAAAAAGAGAGAGGTCTTGAGTAACAAGAATTAGCAGTGCTGACATCTTTACTTCTTTTGGAAAGCTTCTCAGGTATATAATGAGACAAACAAGATGTTTGTCTTTTGTGGCTGTAGCAAACTTCCTGCTCACAACACGTTCCTTTTTGTCTTTTTCAAAGTCAAATACTAAGGAAAATACCACTTTCTGACTCCATTATATGATTCAACTTCCAAAACTGAAGTCATAAATACAGGGTTCATTTGAAAGAAAGAAAGAAAGAAAGAAAGAAAGAAAGAAAGAGTTACCAACTCTGAAGCAGCAAAAAATAGGACAAACATGAGATTCCTCAAAAGGAATTTGTTCACTGGGAAAAGAAATTAAGCTGGCTACTTTGAAGAAAACAACCATGCATCATAGGATCATGGGATCATTTTGATCCTGAAATGGGGGACCAGGCCCTTGCTGGTCCTCACACAAAAACTCCCGAAAACCAACCAAAATGTAGTATCAATGTCCTTTTATTGTTCGTGTCCATCCCCACCACCTACTATTTACATATATTACAGAGACCAACATTCTGGGAGACCGCTAGCTTCCAGCCAGCAGGGATCTAGAGCCCCACACTCGTCTCATCTCGTCATGTCCTGTCCTGTCCTGTCCCCCCTGCTTCCTTCCAGCCAACTTTATATATAGCGGGCTGCTTGCCCAGGCCTGCAGGTGCCTCCCCTCAGATAATTTGGGCGTGACCTCCCAGCCAGCCCCAACTAATACCCTTTTTAACCAGAGCTGGGCTAACAGGGGCCTGGCTTGGTTCTCCTAGCCAGCACCCTCTTACAGGGGGAAATGGGAAATACTCTGTTTATATTGTTATTATAGTATTTTTCCATACTTGGAGAGCAACCACATACTGTACTTTAAAGTCGAGCCATCTTTATTTTATATGAAGGGAACAAAAATATAAAGAACTGACATAAAGTCCATATGAGAAACTCACATTGTGTATGTGTTTGCTCTGAAGGTTGCCTATGAACACAAAATGGCTGTTTCATTCTATTTAAAGATGCAGTCCAGAAGAAACAAATCATAATATGTACCAGTTACTTGCACAATTACTGAAGGATATAGAATAATGAAGGACCATTATGTTGCCTCTTTCCTAGCAAAACCCTGAGTTTTCATTACACATAGGAAAAAGAATTGCATAGTTTCCTTTCTCTGCCTCTCAGAGAACCGATCATCAGAAATGTTGCAGCAATTTTCTGTTTGCAAGTTATATATTAGTGCTGTGTGAAATATTCACTGCTACAGGGAAAAGATTTAAAAATTTCCCCTTTTTAATTTCATGGAGCTTCCAGCATTAGAGTTAGTCAAAGATTTCTTTTGTCCACTGAAATGCACAGAAGAAGAATATATTTCTTATACACATTCAGAATTTTCTTTTGACCTTAGAGAAGTTTTGAACATGGACACAGACTCCTTTTAGAAAACTACTTTTATCCTCTCCAAGATAAGAACTGATTTTCACTTTCAGGAAAGAAGACAGATTGCTGAAGTAACTGGACAGAACACAGATGTTATTCTTCAAAATCAGAAAACCCCCTGGGATGAATTGTGCATAATTTCAGGTTTTTTTAAAAAGAAAACTAAGAAAAGAAATATGATATTAGCAGTAAAGGTCTGATCCAAAGCCTGTTGAAGCCAGTGAGATCAAGCCCTAAATCACTTTGAAAAGGAAATAAAAGAAGAACAGGAGAAAATGAAAGAAAACACAAAAATAAAGTTTAATAGTTGGTTGTAAAGATATTTGGGACTAAAAAAACTAGCTCATTGGTGGAGAGGGGTTTGTCTCTATAAAACAAGGACAGTCAAATAATCTATTAGCATGAAAGAAGGAGGATGGAGTGAAAGAGAATGGAGATGAAAGATAGAATGAAGGATTCTGTAATAGACCTGGGGGAAAACGGGAGAATTTCAATACATATTGTAATAGCTTCTGGCCATCTACTAGCTCACCTGCATATGACTTCCCTCTCAGCATACATATTTCCATGCTTTCACTTTGATGCAGTATCTAGTCCTCTGTTTGATAAGGAAATACATTAGAGATCCAATTGAAAAGGGGACATATTCCTCTGTCATTCCTATACTACTGAGTCAGCAAAAAAAATATTTTATTAAATATTTCTACTTGACAGTAATTTAAATACGAACCTTTTTTAAATAAAACAAAACCTGCAGAATTCTACTTTATCATGCAGTAATTTCCAAACTTAATAGAGAAATGAAAGTTGTGTATCTGAGTTATATATAAATTTAAATTAAATATTACACATATGTATTAGTGCTCCAAAGTGACCTAAATGCTTTTGAATATCTCACCTAATATTTTATTGTTGTTGTTAACAACAAATGTGAGTTTGGAAGTTATTTAACTGGAGTCCAACCAACTCTGATAATAGATATTACACTTTCTTTGAAAAAATTCTACTCCTGTTAAAAAAAATGTTAGCATGTCTGACAATGAAGACCTACACGATACAGTCAGTTCTCTGCTACCATATAAATCTTCATCTTCCATCAAATGCCTGACTTATGCCCCTAAAATATGTAAAAATGTACACAAAAGTCATAATGACTTACTAGGAGATTGATAGCTTGAAATGTAACCTGAGAATGGGAAATGGCTTTTTATCATCCCCCAGGGCTAGACTGTAACCTTAAAATCAAGCCTGAGGTGGGGACAGCGCTGGCGCAGGAGCAGGGCAGGAATCAGACTGACTCTGCCTATATGTCTACATTTTAGTTAAACACCTGTGGCTGGCCCATATGAGCTTATTCAGGCTCAAGCTGAGGGGCTGTAGAATTGTAGTGACTGTAGACATTTGGGCTGGTGCCCAGGCTCTAGGACCTCACAAGAAGGGAGGGTACCAGAGCCTATGCTCCAGCCTGAGCCCGAATGGGCTGTTAACACCCCACAGCCCAGAGCAGCCTGACAAGCCTGAGTCAGCGGGTGTTTAACTGAAGTATAGACATACTGTGAGTATCACAATCAGCTTCCTGCTTCCCTATTGCTCCCTTTTGCCAGTTCAGTTTACTTTACCCTCTGCTCTGGTGAACATGTTTGGTGGGAGACGGAACCAAGGCCAGTGCCTTCTCGCTTCCTCCTTGTGGGCAGCTTGGTCCGATGAGTAGGAGGATCTCTATATTCCTTGACCCATTGTATGGGCACAAAGCAAGGCTCACAACTGAGCAGGAACTCATTTGTTATTTTGACATTTGGGTATGTGACCCTGTCTTCCATACGCACAGCAGTATCCATTACCACAAGATGACACAAATGTGTATTGAATGTTTTGCTTTGGGGGGTGAGTAATATGATAGTGGATTACCTGAGAATACCTGTAGTTGATCACTAACAGCTAAACTGTGGCTCAGGCTGTGTACCTGTACAGGGGATAATGTCCCCGCATGGCCTCCACTAGGTCTGGGTCCATAGGTGCATGGCCACTACTGTCCTCCCTTTCCCAAAACAGTGGGTAAGAGGGATAGGGATGATAATGTTGGTTAGCAGCAAATTATTACGCTTCAGTGGTAAGTGGTGATGTCCCATACCCAGGGCTTATGGTAAAACCACAATTTAGCCCTAAATCATACTAAATACACAAAGGAGGGCAGAGTTAACATTATTGTTGCAATCTTAACTTCTGAGTGCTTCACTTTGCAACCGTAACATTCTTTTAATGTTATGTCTTGTATGAAATTTCCTGTTATTGTTTTAAAGAAAATTAAACCACAAATTCTATCAGGTACAACTGTTTGTAAACAATGGATCAGAAACCCTGTTTCTTTCCCTATTTACTTTTGCTCTTTGAATAAAAAGAGACAGGACTTGAAGCCCTGTCTCCCGCCTAATGCATATATACTTATGGTATGAACTACTTCTCTATACATATTCAGCCATCCCTACACATTTTCACATTTTAATAGAACTTGGAAACACTCCCTATAAACACTATTTATAAACTTCCCTAACATGTCCATGCATATGCATTGCCTGTAAAACACTGACAAACAGATACTTGATCATAGTTAAAAAGACAATATGCATATAAAATATGTGTTTGGAACCTTTTTTTTTAAACTTTCACAGATCATAGTTAGTTTTACAAAACCCCAGAAAAGCACCTTACCACCTAGAGAATACATACCTGCACTGCTTCGGGATTGACAGAGACAAATGCTGAGACACTATTTTGTTCAAACTATGTATATTCAGAAGCTGTTCTCTTTCCATTCTACTACTTGCAGTACAGACAAATACAGGAAGTAAAGGTACACCTACCACCCCTTGACTTTCTGGCATGGATGCACAGCCAGGATCACAATCTGTCGCTTAATAAAGTGACACATTGTAATATAATGTAATTTATTTATAGACAGATGTATAGGCTTGAACAGGGATATCATAGAATAAAACCAGAAGGCTTCTACCATAATCCACAAATGATGAGGCATGCCACTTTCAGAACTCCAGTAACCATGTGTGTTAAGACCTGTACTATATATCTGTAAGATCCCAGTACCAATGCCACACCTCCTATTCACATGGGTTTTGCTGCTTTCCAACACAAAAGTGCACCTGAAAATGCATTTCCTCTCTCTCCCTCTCTCTCTCTTCATTTTTTAAAATGACTGAATTAATTTTTCTCAAACTTTTATTTAAAAAAAAAATCTCCTGGACTGAAAACAAAGGTGCTTAGTTTCACCCTCAAAGGTAAACAATTGAGTAAGCTTCAGAGTTGGCAAAAACACTTTCTTTCTTTCTTTCTTTCTTTCTTTCTTTCTGTTAGAACAGAAACACACATGCAAACTTAACTCCTTAATTATAGGTGCCACAATGTGCCATCAAATTATCTTGCCCTTTTCCTGGCTCTAATTTTTCTCTCTCTCTTTTTTTTTTTTATCTTTAGCTTTTTTCTTACTGAATCAATAGCCTCATATCTAATGGGAACTTCATATTTTTTCTAGCTACAGTGCTAGTTACTAATCAAACATGGTATTTGACTAACAATAGGATTTTGATTAGTGGTTAGTAAGAGTTACTCTACCAAAGTTCTGTTTTCACTTTCCAAAATACTGTTTTTCATGTACTTTTATGTTTGCTTGTATGAATGTAAGTAGCATACTGTATTTTGCAATCAAGAGAACAAAAGAAAATCAAAGAAATGCCCACCTTACTCAGTGTGGCTTTTTCAATTTTTATGTTACACATATCTCCCACTACGGTTCTGATTGATAGGTTTTGAACCTAAGATTGACAGCATGTAGGATGTAATCAGTAGGAAGAAGAGTGCAGTGTTCAGCGTACAGAAGAGTAGCCTGCCTGCACAATAGCACTAGGAGTTGTCACAGTTGCCTGCCTGTTAGTGCACTTGAAGGAGGAAATGATAAACAGTAGCTGTGAAACAGACCCACCAAAGTGATGTAAGTGCTTCTTTTTTAAAATTATGATTTGCAATGTGGGTTCCTGCCTCCAGGAGCTTGATTTCTTAGCTTTAATGTTGCATTAAATACTAGTTTCTTACATGAGATGGGTGGGCAGATAGGGATGGAAAGACAACATTGTTATGGCTTCTGAGCAGGCAGGAAGTTCAGGCCCCAAGAGTGAATTTTTCCTCCCTGGGAGAGAAACAAGTTAAATTGTTCTTGCTCAATTCCTAAGCAAGAGACAATATATACTTAAGCCGCTCTCAGAATACACCAACAGCTTGCCTACACACACAGTGGAATTGAAAAACATACATACGTAAACCAATTGTATTTACATTGAAATAGAGCACTCTGGTTCCCAGGTAAGGAATGTCCATGCACAGACTTGCATCAAAATAACTGAAGATATGCATTGCAACCAGTTTAGGTATTTCAATTCCTCTATGTATAGACAAGCCCCAGAAAACAGATTGTGATTCAAGCCACTTTTGCTCCCCAGTACTCTCCCTTGCTCCATGTGAGGAAGTATTCTGTGCCAGCTCTGAACCTAAAGCTGATTATTTCTCCTTTTGCACCTGTTCAGCTGGAGAGAAAACAACAACTCCATCTATTCTCTGCTTCTGCCTGTCTACCCTCCATCCAGCTGTGTGGGAGCGGGAGTAGGGTGACCAGATGTCCTGATTTTATAGGGACAGTCCTGATTTTGGGGTCTTTTTCTTATATAGGCTCCTATTACCCTCCACTCCCTGTCCCGATTTTTCACATTTGCTGTCTGGTCACTCTAAATGGGAGTGATAGTCCCACAGAAGCTGTTCTCTTTCCATTCTACTACTTGCAGTACAGGCAGCAAGTACAGGAAGTAAAGGTGCACCTACCACCCCCTGACTTCCTGGCATGGATGCACAGCCAGGATCACAATCTGTCGCTTAATGAAGTAACACATTGTAAAATAATGTAATTTATTTATACACAGATGTACAGGCTTGAACAGGGATATCATAGAATAAAACCAGAAGGCTTCTACCGTAATCCACAAATGATGAGGCATGCCACTTTCAGAACTCCAGCAACCAGGTGTTTTAAGACCTGTACTATATATCTGAAAGATCCCAGTGCAAAAGCTATACCTTCTGTTCATATGGGTTTTCCTGCTTTCCAACACAAAAGGAAGTGCACCTGAATTCAGATTATTAGTTATCATTTTTATTATATTTTATTTTTATCTTTACAGCTCCCAAAAATGCCCCTAGGCACTTTACAGAATAAATAGGCTAGATCTCTGTCCCAAAGAATTTACAATCTTATTTTAGATATGATATGGCTACATAAATAAATAAATAAAGGTGTGATACCAGGCTGCTAAAATAAGATTAAGGTTAGACATGTTCATGAATATTAGGAATTCAGGGGTAAACCTCTGCACTTAAAACAAGGCTCCAGTGTCTGCTTTTATAGAATATCAAGTTTGGAGGCACCATTTGTCATCTATGGCTAAGTGAATTTATTATGGAGAAGTTGTTCAGTCCAGTCCCCTGCACCCATGGCACAACTAAGTGTTATCTAGAGTAGACCATCCTTGACAGGTACGTGTGTTTAACCTACCCTTACAAATCTGCAATGAGAGAGATTCCACAACCTTCTTAGGCAATTTATTCCAGTGCTTAACTACCCTGGCAGTCAGAAAGTTTTTCCTAATGTCCAACCTAAACCTCCCTTGCTACTCATTTAAGCCCATTGCTTCTTGTCCAATCATCAGAGGTTAATAAGAACAATTTTTCTCCCTCCTCCTTATAACAACCTTTTATGCACTTGAAACTCTTAACATATCACCTCTTAGTCTTCCCTTCTCAAGACAAAACAAACACAATTTTTTCAATCTTCTCTCAAAGTCATGTTTTCTAGACCTTTAATCATTACTTCAGTTGAGGCCTAATTTGCATGGAGTAGATTGGAAGAATTACTTCTCGTTCTTGCTTACAATATACCTGCTAATACATCCCAGAATGATGTTTGCCTTTTTTGCAACAGTATTACACTGTTCACTCATATTTAGCTTGTGATCCACTATGACACTCAGATCCCTTTCCACCATAGTCCTTTCTAGGCAATCATTTCCCATTTTGTACGTGTGCAACTGGTTGTTCCTTTGCATTTGTCCTTAATTAATTTTATCCTGTAATGAGGATCAGACTCTTCTTCATCTTATGGAGTGTACTCCAGTACATTGGCATTACTATTGAAAGGCCTAACTTTCATCAGACTTCTAAGGGTAGGTCTTCATTACCTGCCAGATTGGCGGGTAGCAATCGATCTTTTGGCGATCGATTTATCGTGTCTTGTTAATATGCAATAAATCATTCGCCAGTGGCACCCCCGTCAACTCTGGAACTCCAGCTTGCCGAGAGGCGCAAGCTGGAGTTGATGGGGGAGTGTACCGCTGACCACCGCCGCCATGAGGATGGCAGGTAAGTCAGCCGAAGATACGCCGACTTCAGCTACATTATTCACATAGCTGAAGTTGCGTATTTTCGGTCGATCCCTCCCTCTAGTGTAGACCAGCCCTTAGTGTTGGTACCTGGGTTGCATTAGAGACAATTTACTGCATAATCTTGGTTGTAATGGTGGTTCTCTGGAGGAGAGATGGACCTTAATATAGTAGTTTCCCTTTTAATGGGTTATTAGGCATGTAATGCACTGAAGCAGATTCTTAGCAGTTAAAAGTCTACCCACAAAATGAGAGGAGGGTGGGAGAGTTGATAAGGTTGGAGAATCTCATGGAGTTCATGCTCAACCTTCTCCTCTGTGCACCTCCAGCACATAGGGTCAATCAGGGGCTGATGGGGTCACATGTTGTATTCATCACACTGTCTTCTTAATGATGTTATGATGACATTTTGTCCATCTGTAGTGTGGAGATACTTATCTTTTACATAAAATTTTATTTTAGTCAGCAGTATGAATCTGATATGATAGCAATATTGATGTCACTTTTTAAAAATATAGTTGATTTTAAACATTGACAGTTGAGCCATTCCATTATTATTATTAATCTTTTATAAGTGGCCAAGGCAGGTTACTTCACATTATGAACTAAAGGCAGATTTCTGCTCTCTGATTTGCAGGATGGATTTCAGCTCTGTTATTGACCACTGACAGGAGATCCATTTATGAAGGTTGTGTGGGAACTCCTGGTTAAAATATTTGTAGTGCATCATTACTGTCAATTCCCTCATATAGTCTCAACAAGTTTGTCAGCTGTCAATAAATCTGGAGCATTTAGAAAAATCCCAGAAGGCATTGTGTTCTTCTGATTCTAGAAAACCTTTAATTCCATGAAATTTCAAATATACCAGACCTGCTAAATTGTTTTGCCCCCATCTACCCTAAGATCTGATATCAGAGAATTGTTGCTGAACTGATGTTGGAACCAGTTTAGCTGTGAGTGTACACAGGACAATTCAACAAAATTTATTGAAAATGTGAATTCTACCGCAAAAACAATCACCCTTGCTATAATGGTGTCAAAAAACATTTTCTCCTGTCTTCCCTAGCAGCTAAACCCTGATTCAGGAGGACCAGTTGCTGACAGTTGTTGTCAGTAACAGGACAATTTCCAAACAACTATAGGGTTTCAGATAGATTTTGTGGGATATTAGAGAAGATAAGTACTGGTGTGATGGGGGTTTTTTCCACGTTGATTTGCCCATTTGCTTTGAAACAGCTGAGTTCCAAATGTCTGATAAATGTTGGTTGTAATGAAAATATGTACAGACTTGTAAAGTTGAACTATAGTGTGACTCTTAGATGCTGCTATATTATCAATTTTACTCAGCACTACAGGCAATGTTGGTAAATTCTCAGCTACAAGCGAAATAGGTTCTGTGTTTCAACAAACTCCTTATCTGCTATAGCAGCTCACCTCTCTAAAACTTCCTTCCTTGTCAGTAAGTTCTTTCCAATGGTCTTGAAAGCACTGACTTTGTTCAATGGGGTTGTTATCAGTTCCCTTCCAATCCTATCACAGAGGATGCCTGGAGAATAGACTAATTTCCTACTTATCTGACCACTATTTTTTGCAAAGACTCTGACCTGTAATCTATTTTATGGCTAATCCTTTAGTTTAATTCCCTATTTATGGGCATAGCCAATGAGGGAGATGTAGCAAAACAGCAATCTAACCCTCTGACATCACAGAGGGACAGAGGAAGAGACATGCCCAGAGCATGCTGATTTCATCTACATTCTCTTTGATACTTACATTCTTCTGACACTGTTATTAGGGGTTTGTCAGCATTTTCATCAGGAACTTTGATTTTCAAGACTTTTTTATTGCATGGGTTGGTGACAAAGCTTTTGACTTCCATGGGAACTTGATCCCTATTCCCTGCTTCAGCCTGGCAGATTTAAAAAATCTCTTGCCTCTGCCTTTGTGCCACCTATTTTCACTGTTATGAAATACCATGAGTCAAAACACAGCTCATGTCTGTCAATGTGAATTCAGTATGAAAGTGCACTAGCACTGCACTGCACTGCACTGTGCAAGAGATGGGTTAGGCCAAACTTCTGAGCTACAGCTCAGAGAAGAACACCCTTTTGATTTTGAAGCACTGCTTCAACATCTGCTTGCCTTGGCTTTATTCATACTTTCCAGCCATGGTAAAGCACTTGGAGATCTTTGGAATAAAGGCACTTTATAAGGATTAAATTGAAACTTGGGTTACATTCCCATGCAGGGGAGAAAGGGTGAGTAAGAACCAAACTACCAACACTACACACTGATAACAGAGTGAGCAAAAGTAGATGTTACACAGCACCTGACTCTCTCCCCAGAGCAGATGGGTGGGGAGGAGTGGAGATGGATAGTGCCTTGGTTACATCCCCATTCACTGTCCAGCATGGCTGAGCCAGTGCAAGAGTAGGATGGGGGGTTGCAATCTGCTGCTGGCACAGGCCAGTAGGAAATATCTATCTCCTTTAAAGAAAAGGGAAAACAGAGGCTTCCTAGAGCCACAATTCCATCCCTGGGATGCCCCTGGTGCGGAGGAGCTACTCACCTTCCTTTATTAGGAATGTGTCTGAGAGAGACAATGTACAATAGAACCTCAAAGTTATGAACAGCAGAGTTATGAACTGACCGGTCACTGACGGACCTCGTTTGGAACCAGAAGTATGCAACCGGGCAGCAGAGATCCCCCCTCCTCACTAATACTGTACAGTATTGGGTTAAACTTAAACTACAAAGCAAATAAAGGGAAAGTTTTAAAAAAAGATTTGACAAAGTAAGGAAATTGTTTCTGTGACTGTTTCATTTAAATGAAGATGGTTAAAAGCAGCATTTTTCTTCTGCATAGTAAAGCTGTATTAAGTCAATGTTCAGTTGTAAACTTTTGAAAGAACAACGATAACATTTTGTTAAGAGTTATGAACATTTCAAAGTTAGGAATAAATTCCATTCTTGAGGTGTTTGTAATTCTGAGGTTCTACTGTAGCCCTAAATGAGCAGTTATTTATGTTTTTGAAATGACACTGTTTGTCTTTCTTACTAAAGTGTATACAGAATGAATAGAAATGCTTCAGAGGATTTGTTGAATCAATAAAAAGTATTTTTTAATTATTAAAACATTCCCCTGCAATGCTGACTTGCCAGATGCAAGCAAAATTGAACATAAACAAAAGGGGTAATTTACCAGACTTGTTTCACTGTCTGAATGAAAAGATGCAAAAAGTAAACAGTGTGTGTGTGTGTGTGTGTGTGTGTGTCTTAAACTAAAGAATCCTTAGTAACACAGGTGAGGATTTTCTTTAAATGTGATTTTTATCTTTAGGGCCTCTTTTCATTTGTTTCTTAATAATGTGCTTTCATTTTGCAGTAATACACAAAACAGCTGTTGAAAGGTGTAATTTGTTTTATATATCTTAATTCTAGGGACTTATGGTTTCTACAACTTGTATTAAATCCTGATTTTACCAAGCTGATTTTTTTCTAACTTTTCTTTAATTAAAATTCTTCTTTTAAGAATCTGACTGATTTTTTCCATTGTTTTAAAGATCTAGGGGTTTGGATCGGGCTCACCTGTAAGGATTGGTGAGGGTTTTATTCTCAAGCCTTTCCCAGGAAGGGGTGTAAGGCTTGGGAGGATTTTGGGGGAATAGAACTCCAAGTGGTCCTTTCCCTGATTCTTTGTATAACTCACTTGGTGGTGACAGTGATACTGTTCCAAGTAGTTGAGCCTGGGGAAGTTTTAACCTAAGCTGGTAAAAATAAGCTTAGGGGGTCTTCATGCAGCTCCCCTGATCTGTACCGTAGAGTTCAGAGTGGGGAGGGAACCCTGATGTGGTGGCAGAGTGGTGGGATCAATTTTGAACCAAAAGCAGAAGAATTTTTGGCTGCTTGGAAGCAGAGAGGTTTTAAGCTGCAAGCAGCTGGAGGTTTTGGGGTTTTTTCCCCACCTCTTCTGGAAGGCAGAGTAGTTAACCTCCTGCTGGGAAATTCACAAGTATTTTTTTCTCTCTTTCTAGCTTTTGGGTTAGGCTAGGTTAAGCACAGGAAGGCTAGGATGACAGACAGTGAAGTCCAAAAAAAAAATAAAAATCAGAATTATCCAGATTTGAACCTGGGGAGAAACAAAAAGAACATGATAGACAGGTAACCTTAAGGCACTTGGAAATGGAGGCAGCGGAAGCTGCCCACAAGAGAGCTATGGAAGCAGAAAGAGCCAAAGAGGAGGAGAGGGAAAAAGAGAGGCAGCATGCTGAGGAGGAGAGGGAAAGAGAGGCAGCATGCTGAGAAGGAGAGGGGAAAAGAAAGGCAGCATGACCTGGAGATGTTGGAGTGAAAAAAATGGAACCGTTCAGCAGCAGGCTCCACTTCCCCAAAAATTCACAAATGGGAGCGATTATGTCCACAGTCTAATGAATCCAGTGATATTGCTTAACATTTCATCACCTTTGAGAACCTGTGCACCCTACATGCAATCCCTGAAGATCAAAACATTACCACATTGATAGGCAGAACTCTGGAAATATTCAATAAGATGCCTATTAAGGATACTTCTGACCAGGATAAATTTAAGGATTTGGTTTTAAAACAATTTCAAATTACACTTGAAACTTACAGAGTAAAATTTAGAGCCCTTAAGAGAGGGGCTGGACTAAGTAATAGGCTTACGTAAACCAGATGAAGGATCTGTTAGATAAATGGGTCAAAGGAAGGGGTGTAAATAGCTTTGAAGGAATGTGTGATTTGATTGTACAGGAGCAGTTCCTGACTATGACCAATGATGATGTAAAACAGTGGTTATGGGATAAGAAAATGGACTCAGCAGAAAGTCTTGCTTCTTATGCTGATCAATACAAACAGTCCCAGACTGCCAGAGAGGTGGGGAAAATCAGAACAAAAATGAGTGGAGGTAGCAGAGAGGAGCAGTTTGGATGGATACCAGAAGGGACACCCTGAGACTAAGCCATACCACCAGCAGCAGCCCAAGGCCCTACCTACACCCCAAGGAAAAACCCAGATACCTTATCATCCCACCACACTATTCTCCACCAAACCACCCCACTGATCAGTCATCTGGGCAATGTTTTAAATGTAATGAGCTGGGGCATGTAAAGTTCAACTGCCCCAAGAACCCCAACAGATTACAGTTAATTGCACCAGGGTCACAGCAAAGGTCCTCAGGCTCAGATGCCTCCCAGATACCCTCCGAGCAAAGGGAAACTGTGAGTGTGGGTAGGAAGAAGGTTACAGTGTAGAGGGACACAGGAGCCCAGGAGCCAGCAATCCACCAATCCTTAGTGGACCCCAACTTGATCAATCCAGAGGTTCAAGTGACAATTCAACCCTTCTAGTCAAACTCTTTTGACTTACCTACAGCCAAGTTACCTCTCCAGTACAAGGGCTAAGCAGGAATGTGGACTTTTGCAGTCTATGATGATTATCCCATTCCTCTGCTACTGTGAGAAGACTTGGCCAACCATGTGAAGCTAGCCAAGAGGGTGAAAATGGTCACACACAGTCAGGGTAAGTAAGCTTTCACACCTATCTCTGTTCCTGAGGCTTCCACCAGCCCTGTCTTTTAAGAAATAAAATCAGTCAGATTCTTAAAAGAAGAATTTTAATTAAAGAAAAGATAGAAAAAAATCACCTTGGTAAAATCAGGATGGAAGTTAATTTACAGAGTCACAAGCAGATTAAAAAAAACACAGAGGAATACCCTCTAGCCTTAGTGTCAAAGTTACAGAGAAAAACAGGAATAAAAACTCCCTCTACAAAGGAAAGATTCACAGGTGGAAAAACAAAGATAATATAACACGCCTTGCCTGGCTGGACTTATTGGTTCAGAATGATTTGGAGAACATGGATTGATGTCTGGTTCCTCTAAAATCCAAGAGCAAATGAACACACAAACAAAGAGCCCAAAACAAAGCCTTCCTCCTCCCCAGATTTGAATGTATCTTCTGCCCCAATTGGTCCTTCTGGTCAGGTGCCTACCAGTTTATTTGAGCTTCTTAACCCCTAACAGGTAAGGAGGAATTTTAGACTACCCTTATGATTATGACAGGGATGATCAAAAGAAAAAGCTTCAGGAGCACAAAAGAGATCTTAATCCTTTTCCTCAATATACAGTCAGCTGTTTTAGACAATGAAACCTTCCTCATTTCCAGCAAGTAAAATCTCTTTCCCTTTCTGGTTTGTTTCCTTTAAAAGATATGGTTGCATGTATATCCCATTAACAAGTGAAGAGGAGAGGCAATGGTAAAGACATTTTTAAATTGTAATAATCCACTGGAAAACATGTAGTTGGATACTGATCAAATCATGCAAGCAACAAGATTTATTTAGCAATTCTCTAAAATTTCATATTTATAGCATAATCCTTCTGTCCAAGCAATTTAAAATCTTTGCCAAATCATTCTTTTAGCAGCTGAATGGACTATGTAAAAGGTGTCTCATTAATAGAGAATGTATGTTTCTCAACATTTATTTTTCACTATGACAGAAGTACCATAGTAAAAGAAGATCCACATATAATACATGGTAGTCTGTGATACAGAAATAAGCAAAGTGGTGAAATATGTGCACGCCAGATGGCTATGTTTGTCAAGTACTCATGAGAGTATGTCATAATTCCATTCTTCATTTCATTCTTTATTACATGACAGAGAAGCACCAAAACAGAATGCATGGGAGCTTGGTACCTTACTGTAGAAATCTGAAGGTTCATATGATATTAACAAGCAAGACTGCTTCAATAATACTATGAAAAATATAGTATAAAAAGATAAGCAGAGAAGCCCCTCTAGAATATTTAATATTTCAAATCAAGTTCTTCAAAGACAAGAGCCAATCTTCCCTCTGTTATATTCAGAAAATGCTTTCTTCTGAATAAGAAAAAAAGAGACAAAATTCATAATGGCATGTTCACCAATTCCTACTACAAGACTTGCTTTTTTCCCAGCAGCAGAAGCTAATTTCTACAAAGCTAATATATCAAATGCTGTTTCTTACAAGGTAGTTATGATTCAGCCTATGGAAGATGAATAGCCATGCCAATCAGCTGCTATTTTCTGTTATTTTTGATGGAGATAAACTTTCTGAGGAGACTTTTGGAAAAGGACAAAACAAAAAACAAGCTAGAGGTTTTGGCAAAAGTGTGGGAAAAGACGTCAAAAATGTATGTTGGAAATGATCAGATGTGTAATCACAAAGCCAACACGGAGGTTCTTACTGTATCAGAGGACACACAAATAGACTTTGAAAACAATACCCATTTCTATGAAAAACAAGCTTCAGTAGAAGAGGGTCTCCTGGTGTTATATTTGGTTTTCTTTGTAGTAACAGAGAAATATTTCAAAATGGAAAAATCAGAATGATTCTGAATGTAAAGGACTGAACAAATGTTTGGGAAATGATAGATTTTGCCACTCAGATTGTCTTCATTAAAACACAAGATGTATGAGAGGGTTGAACTAGCGGGGAGAGGCTGTGTGTGAGAGAGAGTTAAGTGGGGGAGGAGGAGGCAGTGGAGATTTTGTGCATCCACATGAAGTGGTAGAAATTTGCAGTTTGGCAGGGGCATAGTTTCTGGGTCACAGATGTGCTTTTTGATGGATCTGTAAAACTTGGCTCTGAACAAATTATAAAAGGTTCAGATCTGATGATTGTGCATATACATGGCTTTTTTTCACATAACACACTAATGATCCGCCAGTGTTCCATTGGCAATGCAAATTCTTCCTATGTAAGAGGAGTAGAAATTCCCTTTTAAGCTGTCACCGTTCTATTGCAGTTGCACTGCATACCTATGCAAGTGGAATGGAATTTAATTTTTAATTTGTAGGTGCATGTGAAGTGGAATGAAGGGGCTGCAAAGGAACTCTGCTTCCTTTCATATAATATACAAAGGTTCTTATGGAATGAGGCAAAATAGTAGAGGGAATGACGCTGTAGCACTCCTGCCTTATTCATTCCAGAAGTTGAACTGTGTGTAATAAATGAAGCATGTGTTCACAGGAGCCTTCTTATAGGGTGTATGAACTGCATAGTGTACAAAGCATATGGTCACAAACTTAGCAATGAGGATAAATATATTGAACAGCTGTCTCATTCACTGAGCACTGTCTCTCGGAGTTAAGAATGTGCATTGAATTAGCAGGCATCCTGCAGAAGACATAGTATGTAATCATTTAATTAATGACTGTATCAAACGGCAAACATACAAGGGGCTGAATCAAAATCATGGGGGCATTTTGTAGCCTATGAGTGCTTCACTTGGAAAACTTAATGTTATTTTAATGTTGTGGAATTTTTTAATTTTTTTTTTAAAAAATGGATACAGTTAGAATTTCTGCCAATAGAAATGAAAATCCTGATTCCTATCTGAACTGGGGACTCTTATTTTTATAACAAGTATTGTATATTTCATAAGGATAAGGTGGCATTACAGAAAACAGCATTATTTATGTCAAAAGTCCAAGAATTAGGTTTCCTTTCATTTTACCAAAATCCCACACATAAAAAGGAGATAACTTGAAACTATTAGATGTCTAGAGAAATGCCAAAATTTACCTCAAAGAAACCAAAAATCAGCACCATTATTCATCTCTCTTCATCCATGCTGTAGGGAAAGAAAGCCTATACGATCTAGAGAGCAAAGCAGATCAGGAGACACATATAAATCAAGAGAAGTTGCTCCACCTCATGGGAATAAATTCTACTCGACTAGGGTAACAGCATCTTTATGCTGTGCTTGACATGAAGGGCTTGTGAGTTGGATAAAGAAAAATATTACACAACATGTTTGACATCCACTATAAACTGGACATACTGCTTTCTTTCGGTAGAAAATTTCACTGAACTCTCTTAGAAGGCTGAAAGCTAACTCCCCTCCTTCCATGCACAAAAAAAATCTGTGTTAATAGTATTTAAAGAAATACTTTTATTTTCTCCATGGAGTTACTGTAATCCTCACTGCTAGTAGTATCCCATTAGTGATGATTTTCAGATATGTTTTGGAAAGAGAAAATTTTCTGTGCTTGTTAATTTCTTTTCTTGGAGAAAACATTGTCCACTAATTTACCCCACCTGGAGAATTAGTTTTGGGTCATTTGATGTTTCATATAAAAAATTTCCACCTATATTCAGGTTAGACCTTTTGATTCAGTTATGTTTACCAATACTTACTAACCTACAGAATTAATGAATTACACCTCAGAGAAAAGTGAAAGTTCTGGGGAAAGTCATCAGTTTCTAAAGACACAAGTGCAGGTACATTGAGAACTGGACATTTCCAAATCTTGACATAAAAATGGTTTGTTTCCAGGTAATAAGCACTTAAGTGTATTAAATAGTGACAGTGTGTTTTCATTAAAATGTACTCATGAAGCACCGCTAGTAGTGATGTGGGTTTTGAAAGGGTTAATGTAGTAAACCTATATGTCATAACATTTTCATTCGTTTCAGTTATTCTATGTTGTTCATTGTCATTATGATTTCAAAGTATGGTTTGTGTATGGTGTGTGCATTTTCAGATAAATGACTTTTCTTGACTTTGTCTGAAATACATGGAGTAATATTAATAGACACTATATATGGATCTAAGTTGGTAGAAAAAAGTATGATATATGGTATTTAAGAAATGGTATGTGACTGACTATGTAATTAAAGAATGTGTCCAAATGCATCCACATGAGGGTCAGAATTAAGGCTGTGCATAAATTTTGTTGTTTGTGGCATTTTAGTATTTAGTCTTGCATCTTTAACATTGTATGAATATATATCTTTTGCATTTTATATTCTAGGGTTTTCTTAATGAAAGAAGAGGGATGAGAATGGGAAGGGACATAAACCCCCAAAGTCCTCATGGCTTTGAATTCTGGTTTTCACTCAGGATGCTGCATAACAGTGTGGGGAGGGGAATTTTGTACAATGACACCAGCACAAGCCTCTGTTCTTCAGAAGTGCCTCAGGGCTTCGTGACTATGGCTGGGCACAATTTCTCAGCCAAAAATGCAGATTTAGGTTGACCAAAATATTTTGTGAATTTGGGTTGAAACCAAAACAGAACAAAAAAATGTGAAAAAAATGAAAACATTTCATTTGAACAATTTTGAAATGAAATATTTTGACTTTTTATTCAAAGTGATTTTTCTCTTTGAATGTAATTTCAATTTTACATTTTTAAAAAGGTTAAAAATATTCAAACAAAACAAAACTCGAGTACTGTGTCCAGTTTTGGACCCCGCACTACAAGAGGGATGTGGAAAAATTGGAAAGAGTCCAGGGGACGGCAACAAAAATGATTCAGGGGCTGGAGCACATGATTTATGAGGAGAGGCTGAAGGAACTAGGATTATTTAGTTTACGGAAGAGAAGAATAAGGAGGGATTTCATAGCTGCTTTCAACTACCTGGAAGGGGGTTCCAAAGAGGATGAATCTCAGTGGTACCAGATGACAGAACAAGGAGTAATGGTCTCAAGTTGCAGTGGGGAAGGTTTAGGGTGGATATTAGGAAAACCTTTTTCTCTAGGAGAGTGGTGAAGCACTGGAATGGGTTATCTAGGGAGGTGGTGGAATCTCCTTCCTTAGAGGTTTTTAAGGTTAGGCTTCACAAAACCCTGACTGAGACGATTTAGTTGGGGATTGGTCCTGCTTTGAGCAGGGGTTAGACTAGATGACTTCCCGAGGTCCCTTCTAAGCCTGATATTGTATGATTCTGTGAAAATATTTTGTTTCAGGTTGAACTACATGTTTTATGTGACCAAAAATTAATTAATGTATGTATGCATTTATTTATTCATTTATTTTACTTTTTCCGTTTACTGAATCATTTCCATTTCAGGTCAACTCCAAACTATTTTTGTTAATGTTTTCGTTTAACCACTGAACCAAAAAATCAATTATTCACATAACTCTACTTGTGATGTCTTCACACAGCCAACACAGCTTCAATTGTTGAGGTCTGATCTGAAAAATCCACACATAAAACTGCAGAGTTATCAGTGTTTTCATCTTATGAAGGTATGAGCCAATTCTGCCTTGATTTGAATCACTGGCTCAGGGAAAGTAAATATTTCCACTATGTTTAGATTAGTAAACCACTCCCTCCAGCAGAGCCTGAAAGCTCCATTCCTGCTGTGGGTACCTTCTTTTTCAATTTCCTTCGAAATCAGCTTCTCCCGCTATAGAAAATATGCAGCCAAATATTCCTCCCCGCTAAATAAGAATGGTGAAGAGCAAATAATTATTAAGATCAGTTAGTGGAAGAAGTGGGAATAGAATTTAGAGACTCTAGACTTCAAGCCTAATTCGCATTCCCTGAGGCTAAGGAAGAATTATGGAAAACAAGTTTTCTTCTACCAGGCACCCACTATAATAATTACACAAGAAGGTTCCTTTCAGGAATATTTATGATAATACTATTTCTTTGTTTGGCAATGCCAAGATAGAAGTATTTTTTTAAAAAAATGGAAGAAACAAGAAACTAGTTTATATTTTATGCATCTTAAGGTCTAGATCCATATAAAAAATTCACCACATTTACTGTACCATCTGGTTGATTTGAAGAGTGGAGGGGAATGACTGAAACTAAGAAATCCAGTGAGACAACCAGTCTCGAAAACTAGCACAACTACTTTCTGAATTACTTGTGTTGTCACTCTAATGATGTGATTTGAAAGATGCTCTCTTGTGATCAGAAAACTAATTTTTTTTATCTCAATCTATCAGTGGGAAGTGTAAGAGGTTTGCTATATTCTATATTCAATACAATCATTCCCAACAAAAATTGTTACAACTTCAGTGCATCAGGAATAAAAAGAAAAGAAAGTGACAGAGGAGACTTGCACCAAACCAGCAACTGCTTCTGATCATTCATACTTAGCACACAAAGCTATTCATCTTCAAGAGGTTTTGGCAGAACCTAGAAAACATTATAAAGCATTAGATACTAAAGCAGTTTAGTGACTGTGTCATATTTTATATTTTCTTTCTTCTTTTTCATTATCAGTGATATTTGTATTAATATGTAAACCATGTGGCCTGAAACTATAAAGGGTAAGGAACTCATCATCTGTTGGTGAATAGGGGAAGGAATAGATCAAAACTCCAGAGGGAAAGGATCTTTCTGCCACCAGCTACTGTTGAACAGGAATAAGAGTGGACAAAAGTTTGATAATCCGATTACCTAGAATAAAACAGAAGCTCTATAGGAAAGGAACTCTCTACCACCACCTACTGGAGAACAGAGGGAAATATGACTACAGAGAGTGTTCATTTGCATACATTTTCCACTCAGAAAGCCTCCAATTGACACTTCTGGGACTCAGCAGAACTGTACATTATCACCAAAAACTGATGAGGTAATGGAACTGCATTGAGAAGAGAGAGAAAAAGAACAAACGACAAAGAGTCTTGTAGCACCTTATAGGCTACAAGACTCTTTGTCGCTTTTGCAGATTCAGACTAACACAGCTACCCTTCTGATACTAGAAAAAGAACAGTTACCCTATGCCAAAGACTCTGCTTGAGAGTTCTATATAATACTGATCCTTCTTTATTGAAGACTTTGTAAATGGATTATGGAGAGGAGATGACACAGGGGCAGCTTTGGTGAGAGGGCAGCAGCGGTGTTAGGTGGTGGAGCCTCGGGACCAGGCCAAGCAACCCTTTCCCTACAGGCTGGAGGCAGGCCTGTTTGAGCACATTTCAAGACTCTGGAACTATGCTGTCCATTGACACCACACTCTGAGTGGGGTTAGTGGAGGGGACGGGGAATAGTGTAAAGGGACATTTCCTTGTCAGATGGTCACACAGCTGGTGGGGAGCTAAGCTAAGGACTTTTGCTAAAACCACTTTAGGGTGCGGGGTTACTTATTATTTGTATCAATATAGTCCTGATTTCTTGTGGTGATGTTTATCCCAAGTTGATGCTGTGTTCCTTTGTCCCTAATGAAGATTTCCCTCCATCTCACAAACTTATTGCTAGGAGCAGGTAAATATTGTCTGTTTAGGTCATCCAGGGAAAGAATTTACTTTTTCCCAGGTTATTTGGTCAGGGCTCAAGCTGGTGGCATTTGTTGGTTTTAAGAAGATCTCCTAGACCCTTGAACCCTAGCTCGTGCTGCTACAACCAATACTTGGCAGAAAGGTTAAAATACAAACTCTTGGTACCCAAAATAAACTCATACAAAATCCCCATTAAAATTAAGCTATTCACTTTCCTTCAGTTCTTTTTCCAATGAGTTTTCTCTCCCCATCCACTTTTCATTTCAGGACTATCAAGCTCAATGTTATCAGAGCTACTTATTCTTGCACTGGCTCAAGGTGGCAACACTGAATAGCTTGGGTTTGTTAGAGTAATGCAGTGAGTCCCCAGCTCACTCTTCCTGATTTTTAATGAAGTCTAATGGGGGGGGGGTTTGCATTTCCCAGGAGGCAGAACCATCATTCTCACAGGGTCCATCTGAAACTTCTTTTCTATTAAATTATATTTTAAAATGACTGTATTGTATTAAATGTACTCTGCCTGTTTTTAAGAACATTGTTGAAACTGAACTGAGAGTTAGCTTTGGTGGTGTTAGACCTACTTTCTTTGGGGAAGGAAAATGAAAGGTGCTGAAGGGGATGAATGCAGCATTGTAGGGTGAAGTTGGGAGGACCAGGTGCAATGCTGCAGCTGTAATGCCTGTTGCTTCTATATTGCATGAGTGTGGAGTGTAACAGTGCATGCTCCAGGAAGATGATCTCACAAGAGCACTGCCAATGCCTGTGGAGTGTCAACATTTTTGTGTGTGGACATGTGTATTAGTCCTCCACTGCAGCTAGAATACCCTTAGTTTACCTTGGTGGAGACGCTCAAAGAAGGATTCATGTCACCTTTAGACATCAGTGATCCTGGAACTGGCAGGGTACCATCTTGACCGCCATCATAATTTAGGACACCCTCAAAGATGCTGCAAATTATATCCAACAGCCAGGGATAGCTGGAGTGCAGTGGTATTCTGGCTGTAGCCCCTTTCTCTCAGCTATACACCTACCCGGGGGCTCTGAGGGCAGATCTGGGCCACCCAGCTACCTCAGAGGAGTTCTTAGGAATCTAGATCTACTAGGTTCCTTATGTTACCAAACAGCATAAATGGTATGGAACGGTGTCAAGGACCTGGTACAAAGATTCACTGCAGGTGTTGAAACCTGCAATGACTTTTATTTCTAGTGTAAATAATCTACTGCTCTAGTCCTCTTCTACTCCAATACCCACCCCCTGCCAGCCTCTTTCACTGTGCTGTACTTTTTGCCTCCTCACCTTTGTTTCAGTCTTTTCCATTTTTTTTGTTTGATCCCCCCACCCTTCTTTTTATGTGCACATGGGCTGTCTTTGTCCTCATTTTGTTCCTCCCCCCCTTCTACATCCCACAACACTGTAACCCTCCTGCTGATGGAGAATGGCTGGATCTGACTCCTTTAATAGATTGTTAATTACTAGTAATTCAGATGGCCAGAAGGGGTTTCTAGAGAGCAATGCTTCCCCTCACTGCATAAGTGTACTCCACAGAGCTCCTAGCCCCTGCTCATTCAGGGAATGAGGGACTGAACCAAGTGGTGCAGTTTCACCTCCTTTTGTCACTCTTCTTTTTCCCCTGCTCCTTTGCTTCCTCCTACTCATCCAGGAGTGCATCTGTGCTTCTATTTCTGAGCATAGCCCTTCCCTAGTAGGAGTAGCTATATATTGAAACTGATGCAATTCTCATCAATCTCATTATAATCCCTTGTTGGGAAAGTGCTAGGTGGTATAGGCCAGACACATATGTGATGCTTTGGCAACTACAGTGTCTGGTGAGAATTTAAATACCCCCACAGTACTCTCCCATCAGCAGTGGAGGGTTGTACTGTCTATTTCCCCAGGAACAGCAGCTGAGTGAAATTGCTGAACCATCAGTTGCTTTCTACTCTTATTGATGCTGGCTGTCACAGAGTCCACACAGGTTTCCACCCTCTAGTACCTGCAGCCTGTGTTTGGGCTGGTGAAATAAAGAGTCTACCACACCTTCTTATGCTGGTTCACCCAAGTGTCTTTTTTCACAGTGCTTGTGCAGTTCCCCAATCCCCCCACAGACCCTCCCCAGGGTCTCCTGTCCTTTAAGGCATCATTACTTGCTAATGAGACAGCAATACTGTTCTTCTGTCCCCGCTAGGCTAGCCTCCTCACTGAGGTTTTCCCAGGGCTTTCATAGCCCTCCTGGTGCCTCAGCACAGCTGCCAGCACTTAACTCAGCCTGTTCCTCTGAGCCAGCCTTCGTTAGGGCTTGCAGCTGGGATCCCTGCTGATTACCTGCATCTCTGGCCTTGGCCTCCTGGCTAGAAAGCAGGCCACAGCCAGCATTTTGGCAGGGCTCTACAGGTGTTCACCCCCCTGCCCTGCCACGCTGGTGAAACACTAAGAGAGGGAGCTGAGGTGTAATTCTCCAAGAGAAGTATTAATAAGACAACATGAGGGTAGGTAATGAGGAAAATATGAGATTTAAACCCCTTTATAAATTGCACTGTCTTTAAGTAGAATGTGTTTCAAGTCTACTGGAAGGCACCAGGGGGTTTTAAAATCTTGCAACCATATTCATTAACCACATTAAAGTGAAAGAAGCTCTCATGATTTTATAAGACATATTTAACATTTATAACAAGTTGGCTCTAGAATGACTTTAAAATATTATTTAGGAGTTTTCATAAAAACTGGAGGGGTCTACTTGGAGAAAGAAGAGAGAGAATAAGGCCCTCTCAAGAAGGCGCAGGATATCATAATACAGCCAGCTTCTTGCCTTAATATAAATGTACAGTAAATCTGACAGAGCGGTATCTCCCATGTCCTTATTTAAAATGAAAATGCGTCCTGTTTTGGGCATCTATGTATTTTCATTGTACAAATGTCTCAATTTTTGGTAAACCAACTGTGAGAGCAGGGTGTTTTTAGAGACTGTAATTTTCAGACAGCAAGTGGAATCTGAGCATTTTACAAGGGGGTCGAGTCACAAGTGAAAAGTTTTTTTTTTTTTTTGTTTTCCCTCAGAAAGAAGGAAGGAAGGATTGTTTTAAAGCAGTGTTTTGTGACTAGTTTAGTCCCAGTTCTAATCTAGAAGCCAGAATTTTTCTAGTTAGTGACTCAGGTCTTGCAAAAAAAAAAAAAAAAAAAAAGTTATGATTTTGATAGGACTGCTTGAATGGTCAGTAAGCACTACTCACATGAGAAAAGGTTTGCAGGTTTAGAACTTTAACTTTCAACTTGCCTGAAGAAAAATAAAGATGCTTGCACTCTTGAGTGGGCTCAGAATGGAGGGTAGAAGCAGACTACCCCTTCTTGCTAGTTAAAAACAAAGGTGTTTATAACGAGTTACTGAGCATATTCTTGTCAGATTCCAGTTGCTGAATGGCTACAAACTGGAGAGCTCTAAAAGAAGACAATGAAGGAAGATAAATGTATAGTCTAGTCTCAGCTGTCCATACCTCACCCTACTAAACAATCCTTAACACCTGCAGTAAACTCTAGTAACCTACTATTTAATATCTCCCACACAGCACTCCCTCAACCTTACACCCAGCATCTCCCCACTTTCAGCATTGCTTACCCCTCAGCATGGAGTACTTTTACCCCAGCACCAACCAGCTCTCCATGACTTACTATACTAAATCCAGCTGTTGCTACCCACCACCCTCCATCCATCAGCACCACAGTCTTGTTTCTTGCTGTGACCACATCCAGCAAAGGATTCTTGGGTGCAGCCACAAAGAACAATGAAAGCAGGGTCAAGGCCAGAACAGTAAGTCATTTTGGGAGAAGACTGAAAATCCCTAGGCAGGAGTGAAAAGTGGAATAGCTCTTCCATTGCCAGTGTTATCAGTGTTTCTCTGCCACTCTTGTCTTCGTGCCTTTCTCTTTAAGTACCCACTGCCTTAAATTCACTTCATGCTACAGCACCATCCTTTCATCTTCTCCAAATCACACTTCTTCTGTGAAGCCTATAAACCCTAGGTATACCCTTTAAAAAACTGTACTGCACATTTGGTAAAAGGTGTATAAAACACCCAAACCCCTGGAAACCTCTACCACCCGTACGTCACCTACTAAAGCTCATTGGAGTTATCTTCATCCTCTGTTTTTCCCTCCTCCAGTTCTTGTATCCACAATTGCATCTCAGTTTAGATTGTATACCCTTTAGGGCTGGGATCCTGTCTTTCATCTGTCTGTTAAACACCATGGACTGTAAACTGCATAAATAATTACAAACAAAAATACATTAAAAGATGTCCAGTCATCCTTAATTCTGGTATTTCTTTTGAGTGATTGACTTTGCAATAATAATGTTCTTTTACCATAGTTTTATGTGGAAGAGCCTAGTTTTTTTATTTTAAAACATACTGAAAAAACAGAAATTCTATCATGTGTCATCATATTGATATCCATGTTTATCACAACGGTGCTGGAAACTTTAGATCAACCACGCAGATCTCCGATAGCAATAGTGGGTCATCATCCAAATGGTGATCACAATTTTTTCATTGGATTTCACAGACATTTGCTGACAGATGAGAGAGGGTGAAACTCAGGAATTGTTGGTTTCCTTCCAGACTGTGGAGGAGAGTGAGCTTTAGTGGGCAGCGTTGTTCCTTCTAAGCTGTGTGCATGTGCATGCACACACAGATCCTAAACCCCGTGTACACGGCGAAACACTGGGTGCACAAAAATTTGCACAGAAGAAATTTTTTGTGCACACGGCCTGTCAAAAATTAAAGGGAACATTGGTGGGCAGAGTCTTCTGTCCATTCCTCCCACAATAATCTCTTCTGACCTCTCTCTTCCAAACTTGTCCCAGTCTCTCTTCCCCTAACTTCTGGTCCCAGAACTATTCTTGAACTCTACCTAGTCCCAGTCATCATCTCACAGGTTTCTCATGCCCAGTAAGTCCTAGTCTCTTGCCACATTCCCATTTCCTATTTCCATGCCCAGTCATCCCCAATTTTCCCCCTCCTGATTTCAATATACTTCTTTCCCCCTCCATGGCCTCCAGACATTTCCACTCCCCTGTTTCTCTTCCTCCACTGGCTTTCAGGCCTAATCTCCTTCACTGGGCTCCTTGTCCAATCTCTGTTTTCCTCTTCCCCAGCTACTTCACCCTTTATCCAATCACTCCCAGTTCTTTCCCTGTACAGTGACGCCTCAAGTCCTTCTCCCTGCCCCCTGGTTCTCAGTCAGTCTCCTTGCCCGGGCAGTCTCAATCTCCCCCCATGCTCCTCATCCAACCCTGGTCTCCCACCACATGTGAATTCCAATCCCCCCTGGTTCCCAGTTCCCAATCTCCTTGTCCAACCAATCTCAGTCTCCTCACCCACAACTCCCAGTTCCAGTTTCCCTATGCCCCACAGCCAGCCTTTGTCCCAGAATCCTTGTTCTAACCTACTCTTCCCATTTCCTCCTCCTTGCAGGTCTGTCTTTTGTCCCCCTTCATTCAAATCAGGAAATTAGGCAGCTTCCGCCTCTGTGTTGCCTGGGCCCAGCTGAGGAAGCAAATAGTGGGTGTCACTGAGGGACGAGTCTCATAAAATTTGGAAACAAGTTAACAGAGAGTTAAACCAGACATTTTAACGTGTGTGCACCTGTGCAGGGGAAAGAGGGGACTTGTTCAAGGATTTTGGGGTACATTTATAATCCACCCAGCTTAAGGGGCAATGTATAACTCCCTTATGGGCCAAACATTTTGGCTCTGACCCATAATGACCCCCCACTTGGAGTTTTGGTAGCAGGAGGAACACCTCCCAGAGCTGCAGTGGCAGCAGCTTGGCTCTCCTTCTTTCCCAAGAGCAGCAGCAGTGATCTTCTCACCCTCGTTGAGAGGCCAAAGGGGAGTCAGGGTAGCCCAGTACTTATCTCAATAGCCAGAGTGTATCTATTTGGTGAGTGGGATGGACCTGCTGCACTTTATTCTTCACATACACAGAATCCTATTTCAGGGGGCTATTGGCAGGACCCCTCACTACTTCTGAGTGTAATTTATACCCCACTGAGATAAATAGGGAAGTTCACCCCTCAGAGCTATTGTATCTATTGTCTGCAGCGTTGGGCAGATGTCACCGCATCATTTATACTGAGATCATTTTTTTTAAACTTTTCTTTTTAACCACAATTGCTAGAAATTTACTTTGTTTCAAATTAAAGCTGAGGTTCTGATCAAGTCACTTGACTCTAGAAACTTTGGGCCCCAGCCAGAGGTATATAATGATTTATGCTTTAATCAGGCCGTGAATAGGGGCAGAACCAGAGTCCCTCCCACTCCCTGACTCTCTCTCGTGTCCTTGCATTCCTGTTAATAGCCAGTGCAATCAGGTGAGCTGCTGTTGCTCTCCCCATTGTATGCAGTCACATTCCGATTGGGGCCAAACACAGAAGTAAGTTCCTTACTCTCCCTTATTCCACTGCATGGCTAAAAAAAGAGTTGTGACAATCTAGTCCAGCATATCCGTTGGCCCACGGCGCTTCCCGCAGCCCCCATTGGCCTGGAGCGGAGAACCACGGCCAGCTGGAACCGCAATCGGCTGAATGCGTGGACACGGCAGGTAAACAAAACCAGCCAGGCCCACCATCTAGTCCTTAATGGTTCTAATATTGAAATTCCCATATGAACAGTGGAGCAGAATATGGAGTTATATGATACATAGTAAAGTTGTTTTGATCACTGAAGAATGCAACCAAGCAGCCTGTCTAAGAAACAATTAACAATTTGGCCTTGCTCTAACTTTTTTCTCTTGTCGTCATATTTGCTTTCTTAATTTACAGCAAAAATGTATGTTTATATTATTTCAACAAGAGAGCAATAATTACTTTTGACAGGTGAACTACAAAACAGTATTTTTGTAAAGAGAAAGCAAAGGGACACCCCTAAAGTTCCCAAATAAGTAAGAGAAAATAGGTGTAGGCCTAAAAATAACATATTAGGAGCACAGCCAATAACACGTATTGAAGAGACCATTCACAGGAGAGTGGAGCTCCAGCAAACATAATACATAAACTATCTGTTTATGCCATGTCTGTAATAGCATTAGAATTTTAAAATCAAAGCCCCCCTGACCCCTCTCTCTGCAGAATTGCCATCTTTTGGGAGATATTTTTTCTTCTATCCAACAGGGAACAGACACAGTAGATTCAGGTAGACATGCCAAATCTTTTGCTGCCATCCTGAATTATACTGATTGTAAATTAAGCACTGCACAGGATGCAACAGGACATCAGACAAGAAGTTTTATGATATGCTAGTCTAGTTTGAAAGAAACAAAACAAACACTTTAACTCACAGCAAAACTATTTGCAGCCTCTGAAGAAGACAATAAAATTATGGAATACAAAATTGAAAGCCTTGGACAAACATTATGCTGGGAAGCCTTGCAGTGGGAGTGGAGACAAATGATCTTGCCGTCTTTGTGTTTGATTCTGGATGTAAGAGATAGCTGGTAGAAATGTCACTTGAGAATAATTTTATTGCAATAAGATTGGAGCAATCATAGTAACTTCTGCCATTGCTCCTCGGGTTTCCTGGTAAAGGACTTTCCTTTGTGCATAGAGCTCTTCTGAACATTTGCTCTGAACATTCCTTGGACTGACCTCTTTGCACTGTTGGCCTTTCCAACAGTTCATCAATTAAAGAGGAAAAGTTTCCAAGATGTTCCCTCACTAAATTCTCCATCCTGCTCCCTATTTTTTTTCTTTCTGAGGCAGCTTGTTCTACTCCCATTCACTCTTCTACATCCTAGACTGGCACTGCTAGTCTTCCAGATAGGAACCACAAGGAACAATTATGCTCCAAAATTTTCTTCCATGCTGAGAAATGTTACTGGTTCCAGTGGAATTCTCCATTTAAGGATAGGGAATATTTCTCTAATCAGTAGAAACTTTAAAAATATAATTATAAAAAGATCAGTTGTGACCATTATATAACCTTTTTTTTAGTGGAATAAAGATCTCCAAAGAGAGCTCTTAAAGAGAACCAACTATATATTAAGCAAGCCTACCAGTGGAAGACAGTGAGGGCTAATGGATAGAACAGTGGAGTGATACTTACGAGATCTGGGTTTTATTCCCAGCATTGCCTCTGGCTTTCTGGGTGACCTGAGCAAGTCACTTCACCTCTCTATTTCTCAAGGGGATAATGATAACTACCTCCTTTGTAAAATGCTTTGAGATCTACTGATGAAAAGTGATGTCTAATTTCTAGGTATTACTATAATTACCAATTTACAGAAGATCCATGCCAAAAATTAAGGATTTGGAGCCCCAGTATGACCATCATCTTAATACTTTCAGACATTATTGGTATAGTCACAGGCAGAAAACTTCAAAATATTGCCTGAAAAAACAAAAAACAGTTCTTCATCCCTTCAAGCAAACTCTCCTTGCCCTGCTCACCCAAGAAGTCCCAATGAAGTTAATGGGCCCTACCAAATTCACGGCCAGGAAAAATGATAAGTACCGTAAAATCTGGTCTCCCCGCGTGAAATCTGATCTTTAGTGTGCTTTTACCTTATAATATACAGATTTCATGGGGAAGACCAGCATTTCTCAAACTGGGCGTACTGCTCAAAAGGGAGTTGCAGGGAGCTCACAAGATTCTTTTAGGGAGGTCACAGTATTGCCTTCTGCTCTGCCTTCAGAGCTCGGCAGCCCGGAGACCAGCAACTGTTGGCTGGGTGCCCAGCTCTGAAAGCAGCGCCCTACCAGCAACAGCACAGAAGTAAGGATCACATCCTTACTCTTGCACTGCTGCTGGCGGTGGCTCTGCCTTCAGAGCTGGACTCTGGGCCAGCAGCTGCTGCTCTCGAGCTGCCCAGCTCTGAAGGCAGTGCTGCTTTCAGGAGCAGCACAGAAGCAACGCCCCGCCCCCACAATAACCTTGTGACCCCACCCCCCCACAACTCCTTTTTGGGACAGGACCCCTACAATTACAACACCATGACATTTCAGTTTTAAATAGCTTAAATCATGAAATTTACTATTTTTTAAAATCCTATGACCATGAAATTGACCAAGTGGACTGTGAATTTGGTAGGGTCCTATTAATGGGACTACATATGTGGGTAAGTTAAGCAACATTTTGCCCATAGTATACCTTTTGTATCTGGCATCATTTTTTAGGGAAACATGGAATCCTAAACTCAAGCCTCAATGAGCAAGTGAAAGAAGTTAATTGATTTTTAAACATTTGAAAATGCATTTGTAATTGATATGTTTGCCCCTATGGTATGTTACAATTTGTGATCTTACACAATTATTTGTTTTGTCATTTACAAAAGCTGTTAGATAATCCTGGATTCTGAGACAGCAGGGGAAAATCATCGGAGTGTATCTGACTTTAAAAAAAATTCACTGAATGCTCAGCTGTTGTTTTACTCAAATATGTTTAGGATGCTGATGCACATTTCTGTCACCTACTTAAAAAAATATTCCAAATGTTGAATAGTGCTAGCAAATTGAATGGTTACTAGTTCTTGTGAAAATCCACATTTTTTTAAAACAAATTTACGATGTAAAGCATAATATATCTGTTTACAAATAAGGAAATTCTTTGACTGCTATAAATGTCATGCAAATCATTATAACATGATTTTTTAAAACTTTAATATTAATTTCTTACTGATAAGATCACTATCATAGCAACATTTGACAGATTATATCATCAAAGGACCTACATTATCTAAGCTATTTCCAAAAGTGACAGCAACACTATGAAATATTCCTATGGTAGTGGTATTAGCATATATGAAACTGTCCCTATTTATTATTTTTTATGAAATATTTACCTTTTTTCATTCTGTTTCTCTAAAATTATATTTTAGTCTCAAGTAATTTATTTCAATCCTACCCTGTTTATCTCCTTGATATCCTTATGATCCATTTTATATGTAGAGTACTAATTATTCTGAAATCTCTTCCAGTTTTGGCATGGAGATACTTATAGATTTGCATCAGTCTAATTTGTCCTCTTCAATGCCCTTTTCCTATAATTTATTTTGGATTTCCAGGAATGGAAATGTAGTTTAATTAAAAAAAGAATATAAAATGATGGGCCAAATTCAGCCCTTGCAACTCCAGTGAAGTCAATGGGTTGCATATGAAGTGCAAAAAAAAAAAGAGAAGCTTTTACTAATGGTCTTGAGATTTTAAAGACTACCTATATTGCTTGCAGCCTAGCTAAACAAAGTAGACTTTTTTTTTTCCAAATAATAAGCACTGTCTCTCTATGGATGACGTTTTAAAATCAATACTATATGGAAAGATTTTTATTTAGAAAATTATCTTTAGGCTAACTCACTGTGATTTGTAAAGAATAATAATATGAACTGTAAAAATCTTGCTAAACACAAATAGACTGGGAAACCACTCTTTGCTAAATGTTATGTTAAATCTCAAAGCAACTTCTATACATCTGAAATTCAGAAAGGGCAATGGGATGATGCCTGGATGAAAACTATTTTTTATTCCTTTTAATGAGACAAGTTCAAATTTTGTCCTAGGGATGTAAACTTTTAATTAAAAACTCACACAGTTTAACTACAGTTATCCATTCCCTGTTGCAAACAGACAACTATTGTTCTATCTAGTAATATGTTTTTAGCCCTAGTCTTCCCAGTGTATAAAAAACAATGGTAGAGAATTGTCGGATTTAAACAAGCTGCTTTATGTTTGGCTAGTGTCCAATTAAATTAGCAGGAAAGCAAATAATTATGACCTGTTTACAAGGAAATCCATGGTTTCTATATTTAAATTCTTAAGTTTTATTGTCCATCACAAAGGCTATTATTGCAATGAATAATTTAATCACTTCAGTCTATTACATGTTACTGTACTGCAGACATGATTTCAAGGCCATGAAAGATACTGGCAAGTGTCAGCACTTGTTCCAACCTAACCCAACTAGGCTCCTAGTATATTCATTTTGACAAACTAAGGAAGTTTTGGAATGGGGAGAGGATGTTGCAGGAAGGGAAGTGGGAGATCAAGACACAAAGGCAAAAAATCAGCAAGACACTTTTAAAAGATGAAAGGTCAACACAGATTTGGTGGTGTTGTGGTGTCATTTCATCTGGTTGTCCCTTGGTGGAGTTGTTGAGTCAGTTTCTCCTTTCCCGTCAAACTGCTTTAACTGCTTTATATTTTCCCCTAGAATTAGCTATCATGTTTACTGTATTTAACCTTTTCCTTATACGATTGTGAATATGCCACCTCCTTTCAATGAAAACCCACCTGAGATTCTGCGTTCAGGATCTACTTTATTTTCCGGGCACTGGACCCCCCACCTCCCCTTTTTTGCGGGGGGAGGGTTATTTTTTTCTTCGAGACTGGACTCCATTGCGGATCCTAAATGCTATTTTCCAATGTGAGACACCGACATGCCCGAACTGCAACAAAACAAATTGTGCTGGGGGGAGGAAGAGGAGATTAGCCAACTCCAGCGGAGAGTTGATAGGCAGGAAAGACGAAATGGGGCTCTGCAGAGAAATTGAACTAAGCTAACGATTCATTATATTTGCATATTTACCAAAGGACTTAAACTATTCCAATCAACAGATACAATTCCCAAATCTGTAAACTGCCGAAGAGGGAACCCTGGAACTGCGGGGGTGGGAGGAGGGAAAAGCCCAGGGATGGCTTTAAAAGGATTTCCCGTGCATAAGAAAGGCTAGAAATGTCAGCTGGACGTTAGTCCCCACACAAGCTGCCATCTCGCCAGTAACATGATCAGATGGTCCCTTTAAAGACACGAGCTCTCATTTGCTTCTTTCAGGGCCGGTCGCCAGCCTCTCGGGCTATTTTATCAATTGCAGCCCACGACACGTGCGATCCCACTTGCCCAGACTCAACCTCCAAACGTGTCGCGGGGGGGGGGGGGGGGGCTCCCTCGCTCACCAGCCTTGGCCAAAGGGGCAAATCGCCGCCGCCTGAACTAGCCGGACTTGGTCCCGTGGCCAGCGGTGGTGAGGACCGAACGCTCCCGAGCTGGGGTGCGAGGCGGGCAGCGGAAGCAAGGGGCGCCAACCCCCCCCCCCCCAACGGGCAGCCCACACAGCGTAGACCCGGCTTCCTTCCCCTCCCGCCGCAGCCAGGGCACGGAGCCCAAAGGCAGCGTTGCCCATCCACCATGCCGAGCACGTCAGATCCATTTCCCACGCCGGCCGCCCGCCTCCGGGAGCGGGGGTGGGCGGTGGGGGGCTGTTACCTCTGCTCCGAAAGAGGAACCAATCCGCTGTGAAGGGCGCTGCGCTCCCGAGCAGGCGGGCACCGCGCGCTCCAGACACTGCCCGGGAAGAGGGAGGAGCGAGAGCGTGTGTGCGGAGAGGGGAGAATAGCCGGGCGGTCTGTGCAGGAGGCAGCTCGCACAGGGCAGGGGAAAGGCCCCGTTTATTCGGCTCCCCAGCAAACCAGACCGCGGGAGCTCCGGAGACACTGTGCGGGGGGAGGGGTCGTGCTGTGCAAAAGCATCCACACACGGGAAGCCGGGCAAACTTTATGGCGGGGAGGTTAAAAGCTTTTTCGCCTCACCCCTCCCACAAGGGAACGCATTAAGTTTTCCGGATGCGTTTGAAAGCCGGGAGGGAGGGAAGCGTGTAGCCTGTGCAGGGAGCAGTGCAATGCAACATGCCGCCGGTGCTCCCATTGGCACGGCGGGATCAGTGTGGACAAGATTCCTCCTCCCGAGCGGGGGGAAGGGAGGGGGGGATTTCGAGGCAGTCGAGTTGCTTGGCCAATATAATGGGGATTTCGCATTCATCCCGCTTAACCCGCTGCGAAGATGCCGCGCCCCCGGAGCCCCCTCCCGCAGCCCGGACTGCGGCGGTGAGCACTGAGCCTGCGCCAAGCGGGGCTTTCTAGCTGATGCTGCAGATATAAAGCTGAGCGGCTCGCGGCAGCGGCACGGCAGGAGGCGGAGTCCCAGAGCCGGGCCAGCCAGTGAGAGGCGCGGGAGCTGGAGCGGCCGCCCACACGGGAGAGCGCGGCAGGGAGCGGGGAACACTCGGGCGCTCGCTCCCCGGCTCGCCCGCCGCAGATCCACACGCAGTCCCCGTGTGTGCAGACACTTCGCACAAGCAAGCGGTGGAAACCTCGCTTTCTCCTTCCCACATGAACTAGCCGGCGGGCTAGACTCGCTGTGTTCTTTGGGCTGAATCATCGGAGCACATCCGGCTGCTTCAGCACAAAATGTGTCACCAGTGTAAAGCAAGACCTTTGGGCGTATTTGTCATCCGCTGTTTATTTCAAAATACCCCCCCTCCCGCCGGAGTTTGTTCTCCTGTGCGTGTCTGCGGGTGAGTGACTGGGAAAGCGGGATTCCCCGTTGCCCGCCTCATGCATGCATGCCCTGCTCCGTCCTCCCACCAGCCTGAGTCTCCCTCGCTGCTCTATTGAATGAGAATGGAAAGGGCAGGTCGGAGAGCCAGACAGCAGCCAAAATTGCAGAGGCATGCAAATGCCATGGGCAATTAAGTGGCACAAAGTCAAAGGAAGGAGAAAGTGAACGAGGGACGCAAGAATAAGCAAAGTTGTGTGTCGAGGTCTTTCACATTCAAGTTTATTTCTTACTTACCCTGGTAGGTGACACTACGTTTAGCAATCACTGAAGCAGCAAGTCCCTGTTCGGAAATACATCTATTACTTCTGGCATGTGTTTATTCTCCTAACCCTCCCCCACCCTTTCCACACACATTCTCTCTTTCTCTGAGGGTCCATGTTCCCAAGAAACACACAGATGCCGTTGAAAATGTGCACTCAGATCACTGAAAGAGGCACAATAAAGACAACCCCCCCAGCACTGGGGAACAGACCAGCAAAGCCCGAGATCTCTAACGCACTCCCCTTTCCTCCCTGGAGTTTGATCCTGTTACAGTCACCGCAGCTCAGCTCATCATCTGTTTCAGAGAAGCACCGGCGGACAGAATAGGTGCGGATCTGTGCAAAATGAGTTGTTTGACCAACGTGATGCTACAACATGCCGTCACCGGCGCACGCGGGGGCTCTAAAATAAAAGGAAGAACAACAATTTGCTTAGCAATAATTGATCGCTGAAGAGTCAGAAGGTGGCGGTGGCTCGAGGGGGGAGGAAATCACGGGAGACCATGGGGTAGAGAGAGCCACAGCAGCGGCACTGTGGTGTGTACCAAGGAAGGGGTGGAAAGACTGGGCTGGTGTTTTGCGAGCAGCAGCTATCCCACGAGCAGCAGCAGAGGGTAAGGCTGGGCTTTCCGGAGCGCAGCGCTTGGCTCGTCCTCCCTCCCTCCCTCCCTCTCTCGGCGTGTGTAGCGCAGGCGGCTCCGTTTGCTGCAGCGTCAGGGAAGAGCCGCCGAGAGAGGCTCCAGCAGCTCCCACCACTTTGGGCAAACTTGCTGGATTGCTGCTTCTTTCCTTTTTTTTTTTTTCTTTCTTTTTTTGCCGAGCGGGGAAGCGGCGCCTCAGTGGCCATTCAACATTTTCAAGCACAAGCCGCTGGGCTGCGAAAGCGCCTGAATCACACTTCTCTGAAAGGCACAACTGCAGATCTCACCCGCCGAGGCGGTGGGGTTCAGAGGAAACAACTGACTGGGATCCTTTCCTTTGCAAAGGGGACTGCGTTGTTATAAATCGCATCGCGGCGCCTCTCCCCTCCCCTTTGCTATTCCGCTTATATGGATGTAATTCCGAATCTGTTCATTCACGTGGGAGATCCAGTTACATCTCGTTCCGCTCCGGGTATATTAACGAGAGAGCAAAGCAATAATCGCCTTTGGACACACAGCCTTGTTGCTAACCTTTGAACTGAACGGATCAAGTTCAGATCTGGTTACCTGCATTGGGACGAAAAGGAAGAGAGAGAGAGAGAGAGTGACTGCAATCTCATTTGTGAATCGCTCTCCCAGTGCTGCAGATCCAGATTGCTATAACACATGCAGTGCAAATGCAGGTAAGGCACACACACAAACTGCGGATGCAAAAACAAACTTGGGACTGGTGTGTGTGTGTGCGTGTGTGCATTGCTCCAGCTTTGGAAATCCTGGGCAAACGGCTTCTGCAGTTTTTGTATCGTGGCTTTGTGACTAATGACCTTGCGCAGAGTTGTTAAAAAAAAATCCTCTACGGAGCAAGAACTGAACATTTTAGGAGATCTGTGAAGATGGATTTGGGTGCTTTGCTGCTAACCGAAGGGGATTTTCTGTGGACTGCTCTGTGATACAAGGGGTTCTCGCCTACCCATTGTACAGCTACCGATATTATTGGGGATTTTTTTTTAAAAAAAATCCTTATTTTTTATTTTGATCAGTTATTTAATTGTATTTTTTGCCCATTGCTAAGAGGATTGGGTGTTTTCCGGACACAACCCCTTTGAATGAGTCAATTCACATTTTTTTTCCCCCGTGTGTGTGCAGAGTGGGGAAAGAAAAGAGCTAATGCCTTAGTCGTAAACGGCTGAGAGAGACAGAGGGAGAAGAGTGTGAATTGTACTTAACTCTAGGAGCAAAGAAGACGACTTGGGGAGGGGGGGCTTCGAATAGCACCGTGCTGCTCCTGCCTTTATTACAAACCTTGCAAAGTGATTACAGTAAAACTAGAGAGGAGGAGGAGGAGGAAAATCCCGTCCTGTCTGTTGAGATGCATCTTTAAAAAGCAAAATACACTGTCCCATGAACTGTGAGCATATTGCAACTGGAAGGACGGGAGGAAAGGAGCTAACACCAGGGTTTTGATCCCCGATTGCACCAGTTACGAGACAGTAAGTTTCCCGGAAGAGAAGGATTTTATAATTGATCATCCGCACGCTGAGCACTTCTGCTGGCTTTTCGAGGGAGCTGGTGGGAGAGAGGAGGGGGCTTTCGGTGCGAAGAAGATGTGGAAGATGCGGACTCTCCTTGGCTTTGTGCATTGCTGCTGTTGCTGCTTCTTGCTCCTGCTGCCTCCTCCACTCTGGGTCAGCCTGGCCGCGGCCAAGCAGCTGCTGAGGTACCGGCTGGCGGAGGAAGGACCCGCCGACATCCGCATCGGCAACGTGGCTTCGGACCTGGGCATCGTGACGGGCTCTGGCGAGGTGACATTCAGCCTGGAGTCGGGCTCCGACTACCTGAAGATCGATAACATGACCGGGGAGCTGAGCACCACGGAGCGGCGCATAGACCGCGAGAAGCTGCCGCAGTGCCAGATGATCTTCGATGAGAACGAGTGTTTCCTGGACTTCGAGGTCTCGGTGATCGGCCCTTCGCAGAGCTGGGTGGACCTCTTCGAGGGCCGGGTCATCATCCTGGACATCAACGACAACACCCCCACCTTCCCCTCGCCCGTCCTCACCCTCACCGTGGAGGAGAACCGGCCCGTGGGGACCCTCTACCTGCTCCCCACCGCCACCGACAGAGACTTCGGCCGCAACGGCATCGAGCGCTACGAGCTGCTGCAGGAGCCCGGCGGGGACGGGGTCAGACGCGGAGCAGGGGGGTCGGCCTCCGCCGCGGAGAGCGCCCTCTACCCCGGCGGCAGTAAGAGGAGGCAGGAGCCGGACGGGGCGGCCCGGAGCAGCGTGTTCGAGCTGCAGGTGGCCGATACCCCTGACGGGGAGAAGCAGCCGCAGCTGATCGTCAAGGGGGCGCTGGACCGAGAGCAGAGGGACTCCTATGAGCTGAGCCTGAGGGTGCGGGACGGCGGCGACCCGGCCCGCTCCTCCCAGGCCATCCTCCGGGTGCTGATCACCGACGTGAACGACAACAGCCCCCGCTTCGAGAAGAGCGTCTACGAGGCGGACCTGGCGGAGAACAGCAGCCCCGGGACCCCCATCCTGCAGCTGCGGGCCGCCGACCTGGACGTGGGGGTGAACGGGCAGATCGAGTACGTCTTCGGGGCGGCCACCGAGTCGGTGCGGCGCCTGCTGCGTCTGGACGAGACCTCGGGCTGGCTCAGCGTCCTGCATCGCATCGACCGGGAGGAGGTGAACCAGCTCCGCTTCACCGTCATGGCCCGGGACCGGGGCCAACCGCCCAAGACCGACAAGGCCACGGTGGTGCTGAACATCCGCGACGAGAACGACAACGTGCCCACCATCGACATCCGCAAGATCGGCCGCATCCCGCTGCGGGACGGGGTGGCCAGCGTGGCCGAGGACGTGCTGGTGGACACCCCCATCGCCCTGGTGCAGGTGTCCGACCGCGACCAGGGCGAGAACGGCGTGGTGACCTGCACGGTGGTCGGGGACGTGCCCTTCCAACTCAAGCCGGCCAGCGAGGGCGAGGGGGAGCCGCAGAACAAGCGCAAGTACTTCCTGCACACCTCGGCCCCGCTCGACTACGAGGCCGTCCGGGACTACAACGTGGTGATCGTGGCCGTGGACTCGGGCAGCCCCAGCCTGTCCAGCAACAACTCGCTGCTGGTGCGGGTGGCGGACACCAACGACAACCCGCCGGTGTTCGGCCAGGCCGTGCTGGAGGTCTCCTTCCCGGAGAACAACTCGCCCGGGGAGCGGGTGGCCACGGTGGCGGCGACGGACGCGGACAGCGGCAAGAACGCCGAGATCTTCTACTCGCTGGAGCCCTCGCCCCTCTCCCCGGAGGCGCCCGGCGGCATCTTCAGCATCGACCCGGACTCCGGGGACGTGCTGGTGCAGGCGGTGCTGGACCGCGAGCAGCGCGACACCTACGAGTTCCAGGTGACGGCGCGGGACAAGGGGGTGCCGGCCCTGCAGGGCTCCACCACGGTGGTGGTGCGGGTGGCCGACCGCAACGACAACGAGCCGCGCTTCATGCAGGACGTGTTCACCTTCTACGTGAAGGAGAACCTGCAGCCCAACAGCCCCGTGGGCATGGTAACCGTGATGGACGCCGACCGGGGCCGCAACGCCGAGCTCAGCCTCTCTATCCAGCCCGGGGAGCAGGACCAGGCCGCCGGCATCTTCTCCATCGAGAACGACACCGGCACCATCTACTCCACCGTCTCCTTCGACCGGGAGCAGCAGACCAGCTACACCTTCAGGGTCAAGGCGGTGGACGGAGGGGAGCCGCCCCGCTCGGCCACCGCCACCGTCTCCCTCTTCGTGATGGACGAGAACGACAACCCGCCTGCCGTCACTTTCCCCAGCAACAGCTCCTACACCGTGCTGCCCCCCTCCAGCAACCTGCGCACCGTGGTGGCCACTGTGCTGGCCACCGACGCGGACACGGGCCTCAACGCCGACCTCAACTTCAGCATCGTCGGGGGCAACCCCTTCAAACTCTTTGAGATCGACCCGGCCAGCGGCGTGGTGTCGCTTGTGGGCAAGCTGGCCCCCAAGCACTACGGCCTGCACCGCCTGGTGGTGCAGGTGAACGACAGCGGCCAGCCGCCCCAGTCCACCACCGCCTTGCTCCACGTCTTCGTCAACGAGAGCCTCTCCAACGCCACCGTGGTAGAGAGCCAGGTGGCCCGCAGCCTGCACACACCCCTGGCCCAAGACATCGCCGGCGACCCCAGCTACGAGCTGAGCAAGCAGCGGCTCAGCATCGTCATCGGGGTGGTGGCCGGCATCATGACGGTCATCCTGCTCATCCTGGTGGTGGTCATGGCCCGCTACTGCCGCTCCAAGGGCAAGCACGGCTACGAGGCGGGCAAGAAAGACCACGAGGACTTCTTCACCCCGCAGCAGCACGACAAGGCCAAGAAGCCCAAGAAGGACAAGAAAGGCAAGAAGGGCAAGCAGCCCCTCTACAGCAGCATCGTCACTGTGGAGGCCTCCAAGCCCAACGGGCAACGCTACGACAGCGTCAACGAGAAGCTCTCTGACAGCCCCAGCATGGGCCGATACCGCTCGGTCAACGGCGGCCCGGGCAGCCCGGACCTGGCCAGGCATTACAAATCCAGCTCGCCGCTGCCCACTGTCCAGCTGCACCCGCAGTCCCCCACCGCCGGGAAAAAGCACCAAGCCGTGCAGGAACTGCCCCCGGCCAATACTTTTGTGGGGGCAGGAGACAACATCTCCATTGGATCGGATCACTGCTCCGAGTACAGCTGTCAGGCCAGCAGCAAGTACAGCAAGCAGGTAAGGGTGCTGGGGTCACTCCCTAACAACTTCCAACCGCACTGCCACACAGCCAGCCCCAGACCCCCAGCAAGTAGGCGAGGGAGCTGGGAACCCTTCCTGTTACACACACACACATACACACACAGGCAGCCCACTAGCTAGCACCAAGTATTGGAAACAAGCTAGAGAGTCAGGGGATCCCCTTGGTACTCTCCCCTACTCCTCCCTGCAGGCAGCTAGTGTAGTCAGCAGCAAGTACAGCTGGCAAGTAAGGAAACCAAATACACCCCATCCCCTCCCTCACCCCACCCAGCCGGCCAGCTAACTCACAGGAATGAGCAGATAGAAGAGTCGGGGACTGCACGCTAAAATGACTCCTGCTCTTCCCAGGCCTTGCAAACACAGGAGGCAGCCCGTAGCAAATACAGGTTATGAAAGTGATGGCAGAGGGCCCCCTCCCTCCATGCCAGCAATCAAGTAAATCCCTAGAAGGGAACCCGAGATGTCCTTATCAGCCCCCAGCACACACATCCAGCCAGCAACAAGCACAACATGGGAGCTGCAAACATCCTCCCCCTCACTACAGCCTTCAAGCCACAGATAACCAGTCAGTAAGCACAAGAAGCAGGTAAGGGAAACGGAAACATCCCCCTTACCCACTGCCAACCTCCCGCCCCACCCCCGCTGCCCCCACTCCACACATACTCAGCCAGCTCCCATAGTCCCTTTGAAACTGGCAGCCATGAGTGCCTTTCTTTCAGGGGGAGGTGCAACCACTAGACAACAAGGTTCCATTGAGAGAGAAAATTCTTTCCTGCCACCCAGGCAGCAGGGTCCTATTGAGAGAAGGAGCTGTCCTCTGACTTCATTCACACTCTCTATTGCTTTGTGTGTATATGTGTGTGAATTTGTAGCCACCATGATAAAATGTTGGGGGATCTAATTATGGGTTATTCATGAAGATTCAGATCTCTATATAATGTATGTGCCTGATTGAGATCCTAGTTATTTCTTTTTTTTATACAACTAATAGCTTTGATTTCAGAAGACTGACTCTTGATACGTTCAAGTGAGCTCTGAATAGCTCCTACTTCTATAGTATTTTAACTGGTTTAGATGATATTATATCATAAGGCCCCAGTTGTGCCACCCTCATTCACACTAAGCAGTATCTGAATGTCAGTAGGGGTGGTACTGACTTTTGCGGTATCACCAACTCAGTAAAAATATTTCTGAACTTAAGGGTGATACAAGAAACTTATTCTGATCTTAGTTACATTGATGTAAATCAGTCATTGAAGTCAATGGGGTCTACCAGTATAAAAGGAAGAAGATATCAGTGTAATCTCTGGCACCAAATGGGTTTAACAAGGTGGAGAATCAGGCCATTATTATAATTCAAAGCTATATTTTTATTTTATAAAGCATATGTTTAATTTTGAGCTGAGATCATTTTCCTTGACTTACTTTGTTGGGAGGTTATATGCTGAGAAAAAAATGTTTTGCAGCTGTTACTGTCATGGGGGAGATCTGCATAAGATGAACATTATGAAAGTTTTCTCAACTGCTATGCACATAGTGCAAGATACTATACATAAATGAATGCAGATTGATGCAAATATGGTGCCAAGTCTGGAACATGGAAAATCTGACAAATTTGACAAAAATGCTTTCTTTCCCACATATTAACATGCAGATATGGTACACAACTACATTTTTATACTTTGAGACGTCTGTTAGTGTACTGAAATTGACTTTTATAATATGCAACCAGTGTTTGCATTCTGCATGGTGGAATAAAATATTGTAAGTAGAAGTGAATTTCATGAGCCATTCATTCTTTCAGCTGAGCTACAAAACTGGTGTGATTGATGTAGTATTAGCTAATATTTTTTGTGTATGTTGTTTTACTAGTCATACTAATGTTTTACAGAACATTTGACATAGTAGTTTCTTGGCAAAACATTTCATTAAGTTTTTCCCAGGGAGACCATTATAAATTTATTTTTGAAAATATTGCCTATATAAAATGTAAAATACTAGAAAAGTTCACAAGTTTCCTTCCACTGAGGTTTATTAAACACATAGTAGATGATGCCTTTGTAGTGATCATTGTGCCAACACATGAGGTATAGTCCATGCTAATCAGATACTAAGTCTTTCTTGCTGCCAGAATTCATCTCAAAATCTGAATTAAAGACTGTCAAAAGCATGATTTGTTTTTGGTGAAAAAAATGGCTTGTATGTTAAATGTAGGAATTGGTAAGAGATTAGACTATACAAATGACTACTTGTGCTGATAAGTGCTTTCTTTGAGGTTATTGTGCAAAAAATATATTGATTGTATCATGTTTATTAAATTATTTAGAATATTTTCCCAGGAAATATTTTCGATATACATTATAATATGTCCTTGCAGAAGAAAATAACTTACTACACTTTGATTGTTCCATGTAAAAGTGGAAGGAACACATCATGAAAGACTCTTAATTTATCTAGTTTAAAACAGCTCCCTTCCTCCTACCCCCAGTTTCTCAGTTAATGTCTGGCAGCTTTTTGTGATAGTACTTTGGTTATAAAACTCAATATAATTGAGTAATTTATGGCTAAAATTTTAATGTCTTAACACAGGAGTTGTTTTAAAATATACTAAAAAGTTGGCATTACTTAACATTTTGGTTTAATATCTTTATAAGTATTGTAACTAAAGTTTTCTTTGGACAAAATACATAGCTTATCAAAATGATCAGCATACACACACACAAAAACGTGCATATAAATTAAAGACTGGACGGAGGGTGTTGACTCAGAGGACAGTAAGAGTAATGTTAAATAAAAGCTTACAGGATAGATTTTTTTTTGACAGACTTCTTCTGTTACAGCCATCCTATGCACACTTGCTAACTTGCTGCTGAGTGACATTTATGTGCTCTTGTGCTTTTATTTTTTTTAATTTTATTTTAACACAACAGTGAACATATTAGGCAAAGGTTTATATAAATAACCTGAACTTTTCATATCTCAAACATTACCATTTGACCACCGACTGACTCACTGGAGTAAGTATTCATATTCTTGAACAATTAAACCAGGTGATATTCATGCTCAGTATCTTGTTTAGAAGGCAAGGTGACACATTTAGAAATAAAGTACTATCAAATAGTATTAATTTTATTGTCGTTTAATTGCACACACAAGGTAAAACAAATGGAAAATTAGCATGCATATTACAGCAAGAAACTTGCACGTCTTTCCTCGTTTATTCATTGACAGTTGCCTTTATTCCACAGAGAGATTAGAAAGTACATAAAGTTTTAAAGACAAGTAAATAGACGAACCAGGAAGTGCTGGTCCTGAAGTAGATGAGGGTGATATCCACTATCCATTCATATAATTAGATTTGGTAGTTGATACATCTTCATACCCACAATATTGTTGTCAGGGGAAAGATCTCAATTTACAGGACCAAATGGTGTGCTCAGGTGAGTACACCTCAAGTAATATCTTTCCATTCTGATTCTGTGTTGTACTTTTTTTTCTTAAGGCAATATATATTTAGTTTTAAAGTGTAGTACCTCATACTTAGTTCTTCAGGGCATTTTGTTTGGTGCAGTACCACATGGAACACTATAAACAGCAAAAATCAACAACAACAACAGAAACACCTCTTGGCATAAGTATTAAAAATAATACCTTTTATAACTAAATTTTGTATTGGATACAATACTTACTTTTAATAAAATGTAGTAAGATATTATAGCATTATGACACATATCACAGTTAATCTTCACTTTACAACAAATCTCTATGTTCCCTCCACCCACAGCCCTGAATTACCTCGAAGGAGCCTCTTTCAAGACTGTTCTTGTCTTATTAATGGGAAGTTTCTGTCAGAAAGTATATTATTTTAGACCCTGATGTAGCAATCCATCCCTATTCAGCAAAGCACTTAGCCACATGCTTAACTTTAAGCAAATGCTAAATCCCATTATCTTCAATGAGATTTAAACATTTGCCTAAAATTAAACATATGCATAGGTGCTTTGCTGAACACTATCGATTTGGACAAATGCTTTGCTTGCTCATGGCCTGCTGACCTGATCTTCAAGGTGCTGAACACTGCCTGTGAGGTGGTGAACATCCTTAACTTCCAGCAAAGACAATAGAAGTTAAGGAAGTTCAGCACATCACAAAAGCAATCAGCAGCTTGGAGGATTGGCTTCCTAATCACAACGGTAAACCAGAAGTAATAATTGTCTATTGTGCAGTATCACTTGAAAATTAATCTTTGTAAGTTATATTTTACTTTGCTTTATAATGCAAAATAGTAGAAAAATATGTGAAAAGACATTTGGGCAGGTTTCATCCACTGAAACTTTCAGGCATGCATGTGAAATTTTCATGTTAACCTCTGCTAGAGGCCCCTTGGAGGTGGGTTTTTTGTTTTGTTTTTTTGGTTTGATGATGTCCACTGGTTTCTCTTTTACTTGCTGTACAAACATGATGTCTGAAAAATGGGATCTTTAATATATTCTGGATGCCTTTTTCAGATAAATATATGTCACCTTCAATGTGATTAAGAAGAGCTATGTAAGAATGTGTAAATGTCATTATCTCTTTGCTTGAGATACATTGTTGCCTATCCAGTTCTATAATCCTTTATGAATTATCCTCATGCTTTTGCTATTTGGAAAATGTGCTGCTTAGCGAAGAAAACTGTTATCACACCTCAATGTGGTGACAAGCCACATCTCTATAACAATACAATTTTTTTTTTTTTTTAAAAAAAATCATCTTAGTATGCTATTCAGTTAATTGGTTTACACAGGTATTGTACATTAACAGTCTCTTGATTGGGAAACATTGTATATGTCCGGTTATCATATATGTGAGTTCTAACTATAAATTAAAAGTATCCATTCTCCCATCAGTATGCACATGTAACTCCCGTTGATGTTAATGAGAGGTTATGCCTGGTACATCAAGAAGCAGTTAATCTTAAATGTTTAACTAGCCAAGCAAATGTCCTCTTTCTTCATAATAATGTATGTAAAACAGTTTATAAGAATTACAGACTAATCCCCGAGTGTAAGGTTGGTCATGACTTGTGCCTTGGCTAATTTTCTTGAGTCTAATCAATGTTTTTAAAAAAATCTTACTTTAGCACTAGCTCAGTGTAGAAAAGAAGTGTGGAGCTTTGTGATGAGGGTAATATTTTGACATTTAACGTGGATACAGTTTGGAAAGATGTTTCTAAAAGAATAGGTAAATGTTCTATCTTCAGTTTGCAAAATAGTAAGTACTCTACAGTTGGTTTTGGAAATGTCCCATATTTGTCACGTAGTAACAAATCATTTTGGAAACAAGGACTAATTAAACATGGTGATACATTTTTTGAAGTTTTTGTTAGCTCTACTTAGCACAATGTGTTCAATTAACAAGTAAAGTCTTTATTTTCCTGTTCAGTGAAACCCTCATGTCCTGTGTGCAAACAGCTAACTTTCTACTACAATCATCCCTCACTCCAAAGGGATGGAATCTGAGTAGAGGAGGAGTTTCATGCTTTGAAGGACTTCACTAAAGAGTACCTATTGTTGAGGGCAGCTGGGAAAGCATGCATCTTCAAAGGGATTGGGTGTGATTTATTAACTTTGACAGCTCCCTGACTGTATGTATGGATATTTATCTAGACCAGTAAGAGGTTCAGCAATTTGATTATTGCATCAGTCTTTGTATCATGACCCATTGATACATACATATTCTCAGAACTTTTATTTCCTTTTTTCCTTCCTGAGCATATTAAAATGCTCCAAAAATTAGACATCTCAGTTAATGAAATATATATATATTTTAAAAAAACTAAGTGTGGAATGATTGGGTTGGATAATATTGGCCCTTATTCACCCGTAATACTGAGGCATACGTATATATAAATGTGCTTCTTCATTTCTGCCTGCTTAGATACCTTGTGCCCCAATATTTATTGTAGGGTTGACTGACTAGTATATTTTGCAGATTAATTTCTACCCTGAAATGACAGGCAACTTTCACTGTAAATTTGATATGTGGAAGTTTTAGAATATTTGTGCAGTTAACTTTTCAGTGCATTGCCCTTAAATGGAAAACTTGGCCATGATTAGGTTTTGCAGTAAAACAGTAATAAATCATCAGACTTCAGAGTTAAAATCTTGGTATTTTTCTTGTTAGCTAATTACCTAAATCCTTTAGAAGCACTCTAAATTCTTTACTATAATTAGTTTAAGCTTGTCATGTTATTTTCTTTTCCTTCTGGGAATACTTAGAGTACATCTTTGTTACACATATTTGAGAAATACAGTTCAGCATTTTACAGCCAGACTTCTAAAGTATGTTTTCAGTATTTCTGTTTATAGTAAGTGTTAAGGAAGTGTTAAAGCTGCAGAATGAATTCCCTGTATTCATTCTTAGAATGGATAAAATATATTGCATATAAATTACAACACAAGCTTCTCCATATCTTTTTACTCTTTCAGACTCTAACAAAAGAGTATGTATACCCTGTGTCTGGGAGATGTGCTCAGTATCCTTTTTATTTGGCTTGATTTCTCTTATCTAAGAGAGATTCTGTTGTCCCTAATTATATCACATTTTGGACATTTCTACTGTTACTCTAAATGCTGCATTCTACAGATATTTTGAAATGACATTATTAAACTCAATCTTAATTATCACCCACATTAATGAATTAATATCCAAAAGGAAACAAAGATTTTTGTTGCATAATATCTCTTTTGAACCAAAAGATAGTAAGAGAACAATTCCAACTTTTACACAGAATGCAAGTGACAACTTAATATTTATTGACCTTGCTAAGCACGGTGGCTTGCAAAAGTGAATTACATAATTAATTTAACTTCACCAATATGTGCTGAATGCCCCCAATAACCAGTATAAGAAGGGCATTCAGAGTGTTATTATGCAAAAATATCTTTATAGTTCCTCTTTCAGATTGATCCCACAATTCCCGTTCCTATCTTGCTTTGTTAACTTCCACTCTGTCCTAATGCCTTAACATGTACTATGTGTTGGTATGTCACATATGCCCCAGAACCAGTCTTATTACTATTTTGTATGATTATTGAATTTTGCAAAATCATTTAAAACCAAATATCATAATATGTAAATATACAGTCTGTGTCATGCAGGAGGTCAGATAAAATTATCATAATGGACCTTTCTGACCTTAAAAATCTGAATACAAAAGAAATTTGGAAAAACACGCTACATATGAAAAAAACTACAATACTTACTTACACATCCCCACTGTGATGGGACAGCTGCAGGAACCAGTGTGTTTTTGAGGTCGCTCTTGTATCAGTGTGATGGCATATCAGATTGGAGGGGAGCCAGCTCAGAGTGGTGGGGATGGATATAATGAGAATTGCATGAATGAAAGAAAATAAATTAAGCTTTAAAATATTTTATGTTCCTGGTTCCTCTCTCAGCCTGGGGGAAATTCAGCAAATACTGGTAACGGAATTTTGTAATTTACTTTTGTAGGCCACTTACAAGTATCAAAAATCCAAAACCACATTCAGTAACAAAGTGCCAGTTCAGCAGGCTATTTAAACATGGCCCTAACTTTAAGTATGTGAGAAGTCCCAAGTACTTTACTGAATCAGAGACCAAATTTTTCTTGTGTTACCCCAGTGCAAGTTCATTGAAGCTGACTGATTGCCACAGTTATACTTGAGAGTAGAGTCTGTCCCACACTTTTCAGAAAAGATGAGACATATTTTAATATAAAATGTGAACACTGAATAACCACAGTTGCTTAAAAAGTGCAGGTTTTCTTTTGCCTAAGTGGGACAAAACAACAAACTAATTAATTAACTATCAAACAAACAAAACTCTTTGAACCAGTAAAATCTTATGGATTCTTGACATTGGCATCACAAGCTTGTTTGAACAGAACAGTGCTTTTGAGTCAGATTCAGAACAGAGACATTTAGAAAATGATCTGATTTCTTTTTCTTTGTATACATCTTTTAAACCAGTCATTTCCCCACTCAGAAACTTGTTCTGCCATCCCCACCTTAGCTTGTACAGATAGAGTTGTAGCATAACTTCCAATGCATACTTTTATTATTCTCCCAAAGGATCACAAATAGTACACTAATTATTATCTTATAAATGAGAATTAGGAGCTCAAAACAAGCATTTCATATGCCTCCCCCAAATTTAGCATGGTCTATCCTAACCCTGGCAAGCATAATCTATTATGTAGTAAGATTTTATTTTATTGGTTCTTATTCAACAGCTCAAAGAGAAAAACCTCAAAACCTCACCTTTTACATTATTAATGGTTTAGAACCTGGACTGTGTTGTTCAATATTACTTGTGTGAGTATAGTGAACAGGATTTGGCCCTATATGAAATGGAAAATGCAGAATCATTGTTGTAACCATATTCCCAGAGTTATGTCTCTTGGATTCAAGAGAGTTCAAGAGAGTATAACTCAATTCTTAAGTATGTTCTTGATCATACTAATGGACAGTGCTTGGCTATATTTGCTCAGACATCTTTGTTCAATCTATTGGGCAGTCCATTGTGCATATTTGATCATGCAGTTTTGTGCTATCCCCTAGTGTGCATACAAATGAGACAGATTTGACCTAAAATGCTTGGCTACTTTTGAAATTAAAACTTTACATGTTGAATGACCAAATCTGGCTTAGGCAAATGTATGTAATTTACTAAGTTTAAAACTCTCATTCTGTATGCCAAGTTTAACCCACAGCAAATGTTCTCATTGGAATCTATGTCTCCTAAAATGAAGATTAAAAACGAAAATGGAAACATGACTAATGAAGCAATAGCAAGTGCTAATATAATAGACAATTAAATTGGTTTTCAGTGTTTTCACTACAATAGTGTAAGTTAATATTTTATTATTTTACCTCCCCTAACTTTATTTTTTTGCTGCTTTTAACATGCATTTGTCTTGATTCTCTAGAAGGTCACTCCAATTTTATGCTAGTGCAATTCCATTACTTTCAGTGATGTTACATGGACATACCATTTGAATTGGTGGTGGTGAATAAAGCTCCTGATCTCCCTCCATGTGCACTAAATAGGTTGTAGTGACATTGTGTGTGCGTACTTCATTATATAAAAAAGGGAGATTTTAGTTGATGTGAAAACCAAATCACTGATACTTTATGAATATATAATTATGCTACAGTTGCCTTACGAGTTTATCAAAAAGCAGTAATTGATTCCTTTGAAATAAAAGTTATTTTTTCTCCAAGTAATTTTGTGAATCCTTATTCACTGGGAATAATTGTACTGGAAATTGCAAGATCTGTATTTAATTATGGGTCACTACATGCTGAGCCAGTGACCCTCCATTCTGATCTTGGGATATAACTATTTTACAGATTTAGAATACTCTTTCATAAGACTGATTTGAATATGTACTTGCAATTTCATTTTGCTGCCTTCCATCTAAGCAACTGAATCTGTCAACTTTACTCACATAGAGTAATATTTTACTTCACAAGTAGAGAAAGAAACTAGATTATTCATAGAGCAGGTAATGCTTAGCATAAATAAGGATGACAAAACTGGGTCCTAAATTAAGCAGCAACCATTTTCCCTGTGGTTTTGAACCATCAGTAAATTCTTCCAGAAATTATAAAACATACTGTGCATCTTGTAACTTAACAATTCATACACATTTACAAAATTGAATTTTCATCTAAGATATCTAAAGAAGTTTACTGATGAGTGCAAAGTAAGATAAATACCTAGACATATTACATATTCTAGCGGAATATGTGTTGATTTACTGTATGAATTCTTTCAACAGAGACAAAGGGGATGATTCTGATCTCAAATACATCAATAAGTAACTTGAACAGGTGTAAAACAAGTAGAAGTGAGATCAGAACTATACTTAGTTCTTCTTCTTTATACTTCTTGGCCTTTTATGAGAGCTATGAGTTGGGGATCCTACTCACATTTAAGCTAATAACAAAACTCTCAATGACTGATGAGAGCAGGATCACTGCTATGAAACACCAGAATATACTCTTATTACTCTTTTGAGTACAAGGGAGTTATTAGCACATGATGCTGTAGTTACACAGTGTTATATCCATTATATATATAATTTATAATTTGTTTGCATTTTTGTAAACAGAAAAGGGATATTATTTGAATGGCTTTGATATATATGTGTCCTTTACTATATTGAATTGAGAGAAAGATGACTTGGAGGAACTCATATTTAGTCTACTAATAAGGAAAACAAATAACAAGATTAACTGCGTTTGCAAAACTGTGATCATTCTAAATATGTATTTATTAAAAATGATTTTAAACTTTGCTTTTTAGCACTAGTTTTTCTTTTGTGTGGAGGGAAAGATAAAGAGCAATATGAAATTCCTTGCATGTAAAACAGATTGAACAGATTTACTTAGCTCGCTTATTCAGAGGACTGCAAAATAGATTTTGACTTGTGTGGTATTCAACAGGGAGTAGGTTTTGCTATATTTCCTTGGCAGTACAGGTTTTGCTGAATATACTGATAATTCATCTTGAACAGTCTAGCACTGAAATTCAGGGTACTTCCATAGAAATCTAGTGTGTTGAATTTAGTGTGTGTTTTTACTTGTTCTTCATTAAGTATAGAAAGTGACTGAACTTTTCAAGTTAAATGGTAACCTTCCTGGAGAATTAATGTTACATAAATATAAAAGGGCTAGTTAAAGCTTCCCTCTATCAAATGTTTCTAAAAGGCTTTATGTATTTATAAGACTTCATGATCTACTATTGATGCAAATTACTAAGGATAAAAGAAAATCCATCTGTTATCAAAGAAAAAAATAAATGAAATAAGTCCAAGGATTTGAAAGACTTAGCACTAAGAACTAGGAATTCATACTTTGTGATGGGTTTATAGTAATTGACAGAAGAAAAGACTTCTTTTTAGCATTCACAATTTTTTTTTCAACTAAGGGAAAATGACTTTGCTATAAAAGCCTCTCTTGTAACATATCCTGTTTCATTTTATAACTTTGTATGTGCTACTAAAAAATCTCAATTAAAATATTACCGAGCATCATTTCATGTATGGTTGGGAATTATTAGTTTTGTTATTACTACCCTTACATCTAATCAAATTGTCCGTGGCTAAATAAATAGCATTTCATCAAGAGGCACTGGTTTCCAATCTACTAGGATTCAGATTACTAGCATGAGAATGTATCTAAGGTTGGTGTCTTCAATCTGCAACTAATTCTGCACTGATAATGGTATTGCCCACAGGCAGTTCTTTTTTGCTGTCTTGATAAATGATAGATTTTTCTGTAAGTTAATGTTAAAATCAGATGGAGACATATTATAGTACAGTTACTACTCTTAACCATTCTTCTTTGCTAATTTGAAAAGTGATCTATGTATTTAATTTCCTTAGGAATAATATCAGGAAAAATAATAATAATTAAAAAAAATCCTACTCACATTAAAATAGAGTTAGTTTTATAGAAAACTTGTTGAAAAAAATCTGACATGTATGCAGAGTCCCCTGCCAAGATTTCTGGGAACAGAAGTGGGTAGCCAACAGATGAGCTCAAATTGAACCATACAGCTTTGCATGCCATTAGCCTACAGTCGCACATATTTGTTACTGTTACCCTCTTTCTTCCTTCCTTTTCCCTCCTACTAGTTGTCAGGCACTTGTTGAGTTTTGTCTTATAAACTGTACAGAGTAGGGACTATATATAAGATTTTTACTCATGAATCTCAAAGCATTTTACAAAAGAGGGTTTGTGTAAGTCCTAGCGCAAAGGTAATAATAATAGTAATCTGCAACATGAGGAAAATTTTCATTTATAGAAAAATTATTAGTGTATTTGTATCATTGTACCATCTTGGATCCCTTGGCTCCCTAGTCATGGACCAGGACCCCATTGTACTAGGTGCTGCACAAACATAGAACATGTTAGATATGAATGTTAGATATGAGAGAAGCTTTTAATGAAGGGAATGAATAAACATTAAAAAGAATAGTGGGGCAACCACTGTTTTGGGCATTGAAAAAAGGCTTTGTTATGATCCATGTAATTTTGTTCTAGCAAAATGATTCCAACAGTTTGAAATCTATTCTTCACCTTACTGGTTACATGTGAACAGCTCTTCGCTTTTGCACTAAAGCAAGTGGGAATTGTTCGCTGTCACAAATAATAAATAACAAGAGTACCCAATCTGCACAGCATGGAAGTGATAAAAACACATGCTTATGAGTGCTTGAGATTTCACAGCTATTAATTTTGAACTTTTTGATTGCAGTTCTGTTTTACAAGAATAAATGCTGTTAGGGCTGCAGTACACCATGACAGTGAGAAATTATGACAACATGCATTTATCATTATGAACCTGATCTGTTCAGTCTAAGAGGTGATAAGATGGTGTCCCTAGAGCAAGACTCATAAAATGTTTCTCACCTTTATTGCATGTTTAACTCTTTTTAATACTAATAGTTGTTAAAATATTTCAAGGCACTAGCTAATATTAAGTACTGATTTATTCTTAGGAGGATTACTTTGTGCATGATGAACATGAGTAAACTCATCAATGTTAATGGGAGCTTTATGTGAACATTGAGAGCCCCCAAGTATAAATGTATTGTATGCTACTGTATATACAACTTGTTTTCTCATTCACACATATTCATAGAAAAGACTCTGCCTTCTGGTTGAAAACCCTTCATAAGGCATTTTTGGGAAGAAAAAATAATGGACTTAAAAGGATTGTGTTCAAGCTGAAAAAAGTGTTACATTGTAACTTTAGTAAAAGATACAACATTTTGAACAGTACAATACATGATGTCTCTAAAAAGTGTAATTTCCAAATACAGAGGTATTATTAAGGTATCGTGGCTAATTTTATTTTCCAGTCTGTGACGTGCAGTGTTTACTTCACAATAGAGAGCATGAATTTAGCAATCCAACTTTTATTTTATGGACCCATTGTGGACAAAGCTATTAAATATGAGTAAGGTTGTGATTCTTTCATGGAGGTAATGGAAATCATGGATTCGTGACTTTCTGTAACCTCTGTGACTTCCACACTGGCTGTGTGGCTGTCTTCAGGGCCACCTGATCACCTGGCCCCAAGCAGTGGTCCTGGGGGTATCTCTGAGGAGTGCTTGAGTAGCTGTCCTGGGGGCTGCCCCGGAACCAGCTGTACTGGCCACTGCTCTGGCGGCCCTGGGCAGCTGGTTTCAGGTATCGCACAAGCAGCAGCCAGTGTGGCTGGTTCCAGGGACCGCCCAAACAGTCCTGGGGGGGAGCCCCAGGGAGCATCTGAGCAGCGATCCTGGGAGCTGCCCGGGGTCAGCCACACTAGCCACTGCTTGTGCGGCCCCAGGTAGCTGACTCTGGGGACCACCAGAATAGTGGCTGGTGTGGTTGGATCCAAGGAGCACCAAAGCAGCAGTCCCAGGGGTACCGGAGGGACCACTGGAGGAGTGGCAGTATGAGTGCAGCTGGTACAGCAGCCATGGGGCAACTGGAGTAGCTGTCCCATGGCATCTGGAGCTGCGGTCCCTGGGCACCAGGAAGTCACCTGGAGAGCAGTCCTGGGAGCAGCAGCCGGGGGTGGTGGTGAGGGGCACTCAACTCCCAGTACTGGAGCAGTGGCCCCCAGCGAAGCAACGGGGAGTCCAGAAGTAGAGATTAAGTCAAGGGTAGTTTTGCTAAAAATCATGGGCAGGTCACCAGCCATGGATTTTTATTTATCGCAGGTGACTAAATCTTAGCCTTAAATATGAGTAATTCCTGAAGCTTTCCCTATACTGTGAAACATCAGGAATCTGAATTCTGATCCTATATAGTATTTTCATACAGCGTGTGATAGCGCAGACTTTTATAATGAGAACTGGGATTGTTTAGTCTGCAGAAGAGAAGAATGAGCGGGGATTTGATAGCTGCTTTCAACTACCTGAAAGGGGGTTCCAAAGAGGATGGATCTAGACTGTTCTCAGTGATACCAGATGACAGAACAAGGAGTAATGGTCTCAAGTTGCAGTGTGGGAGGTTTAGGTTGGGTATTAGGTGAAAGAAAACTTTTTTCACTGGGAGGGTGGTGAAGCACTGGAATGGGTTACCTAGAGAGGTGGTAGAATCTCCTTCCTTAGTGGTTTTTAAGGCCAGGCTTGATAAAGCTCTGGCTGGCATGACTTAGCTGAGGATTGGTCCTGATTCAAGCAGGGGTTTGGACTAGATGACCTTCTGAGGTCCCTTCCAACCCTGATATTCTATGATTCTATGAGGGGGATTCACCTGGAGCTCCTCTGCTCCTGTGGTAGCATGGTACCTGGAGAGAGGTAATCCCTCAAATAGGCCATCCTCAAGCCATTTAGAGCCTTAAATGGCCAACACCTTAAACCCTACCCAGAGACCAATAGAAACAGTGCAGATCCCGGAGTGCTGTTTTCGCATACTCTCAGTGAGATGTGCTGCTCAACATGTGAGCTGCTGTGCTGTGCATCAGCTTGAGTTTCTGAATGGTTTTAAGGTGTAACCTGTAGAACATATTGTGATCATCTGATCTTGAGGTTAAAAAGGAACAATGTCATAGAAAAAGAGAAGTCCAAATTATATCAGTCACATTTTTGTTGTTAGTAGTATTTTTCTGTGGTAGAAAATTGCAGATATTTATTTTCTCCTCCAGAGGAAAAGTCTAGTATTTTAGCAAGAATTTTCTTAGAGATAAAAAGGAGAGCAGTTAGAAAGAGTTCAGGTTTTTTCCCCCCAATAATTTTGCTACAAACTCCAAAGGAAAGGTGGGTTTGCTTTGAAAAAAAAAATGGTTCAAGCATTGTACTTTTTTTGGTGAGGTCTTTTATTAAACATTTGGGGAAAATGTTTTTGGGTGGTGGGAGGACTTAGGAGAAAATGCTTTTTCTTAATCTTCCTTTTCTTCAAAAGCAATACATACTAAACACGCTGGGGGATATAGATAGGAAATTTCATCTTTTTGTGCTTTCATGATTGCCTGAATTTTGTAAGCTTATATTTAGAAAGATTTTGAAAGAATTCTTACACAAGGCATAGACTAGCAACTAGTATGAAGAAATGAAGACAGTATAATATAAAGAAAACCTAAGATGGAAACAATAGTATCTGAAGATTTTTCTCATTCTCAGTTTCTTTATTTAAACACAAAGTTTCTGATGAAATAAATCCATCTGGTGAGCTTTAAAATAATCATTGTATGTTGTTTTTGTGGAAAGCTGTTTCAAGAACCACATAAATTGAACACTGCTATAAGGTTTGTGTTTGTGTTTGGAGGGAGATATTTTTCTAGTGATGCAGTTGAACAGAGATTAAAAGCATATAGAGGAATCTTGACCTCCTATGGCATTTCCAATGTACCTTTGGATTCTTCAGTATCTATGTATTTCAGTCTCAGGTCTTCATGGCCTGAATTTTTGGACTTTTTTTTTCCCCAGTGACATCCTGAAGGTTTTTACACTTTAACTCCAGACATCATTCTTCCCACCAAACAGGTTTAGTTTTCACACTGTCTCACTGGGAGGCAGATGTCAGTGAGCACCAAGCAACCAAGCGATAAGAAAATTTTGAACACTGAACGTTTTTCAAGCTTCATTCTCTCTGCTGGGTTATGGAAAATGTTGGAAGCTCAGCAGTACTGGATTCTTTTTTTTTTTTTAACCTGAGGCTTCTTTGAAACACTAGGTATTTGAAGCTTGATGAGCAAAAGATAAGACATGGAGAGCAGAAAATGCTTCAGTGGTAGAGTTTCCCTGATATGGAGCACTGCAATGTCCTTATGTCTTTATGCCCTTTTGGACCTTGATTTCCTATAGAGGAATCCGTCCTTTGTCACAATAGTGGCAGAAGGATTCTCAGATTCAAGCTGATTTTGTGACTGTGGATCCACATGGGGAGTTAAAATGAGAATCAATCTAATATGCACCTGTGTCTGGCCTAACTTGTAGAAAAGTAAACAATGGAAATGTCAGTATTATGACTAATCCTCTGGTTTCCATGAACCTTTTACTTCCAAAAAAGGCTTAAGTATTTCAGACCTAAATGAAATACTATCCCTCTACCCTACCCAGCCATAATGCAAGAGCAAGGAGTCCTTTTTAGTGAGAGGCTTAAGCAGAGAGTTTCTGTATAACTGGCAGTGAAGGGGAAACGTGAGGCAAAGAAGACCTCTGCCTGTTCTTTCTAAGGAAAGCAAAATATCTCTTTATGCCTTAATGACCCCCAGCTATATTTAGACTCAGGTTTCTGGCATAATTTTAAAGAGGTGAAGGGAAGGTAGAAGATATTTAGGATATAGTAGGAGTTCAAGTAGGAATGACTATATTTAGAAAGTTAATTGCTTGGGAAGTCCTGTATATATATCTGGCATATCTCATTGGCTCATTGGAGTTATAGATGCACATTGTATTGCAAGATTTGTATGACAGAGTTAATTTTTTTAGTATAGAATTACTTGATGCCAATTTGAAGGTATAAGGAGGATTTTGAGGATAAGAAATATATGGAGGAAGGAAAGAAAGCAGAGTTGGATCATCAGCCTTAAGAGTTTAATGGGAAACAAAAGACGTACTAGGTAATATATTGAACACAGCTGGTCAAACAACTGAGACAGCCTGTGTCTTTCCCATAGTTCAATTCCAGCTGCTGTGATGTAATACTATTGTGCCTCTTCCTGTATACTATATACCTTTTGCAAGATCATTTGAACCAATTCCCAAAATATGGTTGCTCTAACATGGTGTTGGAAAATAATTAATTAACATTATTGTTGAAATCACGTTAAACTGTTGTTAACATATATTCTCATTTGTGTTGGGCATGAACAAACCACATGGGAGAGGAAGCGTGGTCCAGTGATTAGAGTGCTAGCCTAGGATTTAGAAGATCTACATTCAAGTCCCTTCTCCAGCAATCCCCAGTTTGACCTTAGGAAAATTACCTATCCCCTCTGTAAAACAAGGATAATGGTACTTACATACCCCATGGGGGTGTTGTGATGTTCCCCAGTACTACAGTGATGTAGTAGGCAGATATTCCTTTGTGTTCATTATATTTTAAGGAAAGTTAAATAGCTTAAAGTAGTCTTATTTGGAAGCAAACTGAAAATAAATTGGAGTTAATGGAAGTCTGCCTTGCCCTAGTCTGTTTCCTAAGAACACTGAAGAGAAAAGTTATTTTAAAATATTACAGCTCCATAATGGTGCCTTGTATGTGGTAGATCACCCAGCCAGAACAAGCATCTCTGTGTGGTCCAAAACAAATATATTTTCAATCAATGAAAGGTGTAGGACAAAAAGATAGAGATATAGTGGCTACATTTTCCAGCATTGTACCCTACAGAATTTATTTGCAGCTTGAAAATACTAACTGGTATGTCTGAAACATGAATAATAACCCAAAACATTGAAGTACTAGTGACTAAATGACATGGGAGTTTGTGATTTCACTAGCTGTTAGTTGGTATGTCTTCCTGTTTCTTATAAGTGAAGAAAAAGCAGCTTACAAGATCAAGAAGGGGAAAACCAGCACCATTCTCATTAAACCATATTGGGCTAGGTTGCCACAAACCTTTACTACGCTACTCAGTGCTGTTCAGGTTGTGACACTGACTGCAGTACATCGACCATGTGGTTGCAAATATACTGTGTTAAAAGCAAGTGAGTGAAGAAGGGAGTGGGTTGTGGGAGGAGCACTAGTTTATCCCATCTCTTTACTAGCCAGGGTAACTGAGTGGATATATAGGAAGAGTAAACTGCTCCATGAAAGGGATGAAGTAATTTACTCCCTCCCCAGAGCTGGGGGGAGCAGCAGAGCAATTGTGATTCTAGTCTATTAATTCTCTTCTGTGCTTTTGGGAGATGGGCAGCTGTGCACTTTCCTTTACCCAGGATATGTTGTAAAATTACAGTTTAGCACACTGAGATTTGGGAGACCTTTGACCAGATTATGAGTTCTGTTTTATTCCAGATTTACATCAGTGACTTTGATGAAATCAATTTATATTGAATATAAATAAATAAATATAATTTAATGTGTTTACACTGGTGTAACTGAAGTTAGAAGTGTTACTGAAATTTACAGCAGCGTAACAGTTTCTTTTTCAAGGGATCCATATGAGATTCCTTTAAAATATTTTGTTAAGCCATGGAAATATTGAAAGATCCTATATATGAATTTCGGTTTGGTTATCATGGTAAAAATGAAATATATAAGTCAGATATGGATTTGAATTAAGGGTCAGATTTTAAAATGTATTCAGGCACTTAAAGATTCAGATAGGCATGTGTGGGATTTTGAGAAGTGCCTGGGATTTGAATGGCAGTTGACCTAGGCGCTTCTAAAAATCCCAGTATGTGCCCATTTGCTTCCTTAGGCACTTAAATATCTTTAAAAATATATACTTTTAATATGCAGCATAATCTACATGTCATAACCAAAAGCTATCTACTGCTTTTACCCTTTCTTGTCTACTAAGGTAGGTAGTAACTGGTGAATCTTAGAATAGGACTTTTCTTTATTGTATTTCTGTTTATTATAGTGGGTTGTTAGTGCCACAATAGTTAAGTTTGTGCTAGAATTTCCATTTTAACACAGATGGAAAATATATATACAAAATCCTGTGGCTCCTGTCCATGGAACCAGCTGGACTCAGCTCTTTGCTTCAGGCATTGGGATATCTTGGGTTGCAGAGCTGCTCCAGTTTGGCCTGGCTCCCTGATGCGGGGGGAACTGGGCAGGCCAAATTTATGCGAGTGGTCTTGTGACCTGTTGCAGGGCGGTTGCAGCACCCTCAAATTTGGACTGGCCAGCTCCCTGTTATCATGATGAAATGGTGGCTGGGCCAAACCTGAGTGGACCGTGTCTCAATTCCCAGAGCAGGGAGCTCAGCTCAGCTCAATGGACTGGAACCACAGAAGCTCCCATTGCTGGGTGATTGTACAAGAGCCTCTGCCACACCCCCATAAGACTTCCCACCACCCCTAAGGGCAGGATCTAATCTCCTTCAGTCCCTTATAAAGGAGTGTCTTCAAATCACAATATTTCATAAACATCTTGCCTCTTAAAGAAAAATGAATTACTCTTAAATACTTATATAAACTGTTAACAAGTGTTTAGTAACACAAACATTAAATTTTCAACCCATCTAGTGCATTTTCATAAACCCAGTGTGTCACTACCTAGAGAGGAGAGGTTACCAGAACACCACTTCCAATTTAGCCTTTACCATAGACTCTCCTCAAATATCCCTTCTCCAGACAGGTTAGCAAGTCTGTATGAGTCTTCTAGGACATTTAATCTCCCACTCTGATCTTCTCAGTATCAACCTTCCATTAGAGTCTGAGTTGTTCTCTTGTTCCTTGACAGTTTCTCCTTTGTGCATTGATGATAAAGAATCAGTCAGCTATAAAATGCCATAGTCCACCTCAGCTGTCAATGTTTTGAAACTTTCTGGAATTAATTGTAGATCTCTTCAGTTATGTTGAAATTTGTTCCCCTGGTCTGTCTTGGAAGACCCTGAATATAGCTGTTCTTTAATGGGGTATTCCTTTGGTCCCAAGCATTAGAGGTGTGATTCATCAGCCACATTCGATAACCTGGGTTAAGAGATGGGAGATCACAGGTCAATTATTTTGTCAAAATAATATTTATGTTTCTGATTTTCTTTCATCTTCCATATGATTGCATTGTTATGAGATTTCAGTAGGTTATCAGTAATTGGTAAATTAGATTTGATCCTTCTTCCCGTTAACTAGAGCTAGAGAAAAAACATTCTCCATGGGTGTACTTTGGTAAGCCAATAAAGGTTTATACAAATCACCCCTACTATCAAAAGTCTTTTTCATAAAGATTCTTTACTGTCCATATATAGACCTTTCTACATTTCTGTTTGATTGGGGGTAATTTGGACTTTGTTTTATGATGAAAATCCCAATCTATGGCTAATTGCCTAAAATCTGCACTGGAAAAACACAGCCCGTTATTGCTAAAGACTTCATCTGGAATTCTATGTCTGGAGAAGATTCCCTTCATGCCAGATATCAGTGACTTACTATTAGTACTATGCAATGTGCAAATTTCTGGATACAGAATATAATAATCTGTGGCTATTAAATAATCCTTTGATAGCCAGGTAAATAAGTCAGTACCTGCCTTCTCATAAGGCCTTTGTGGAACTGAATTAGGTCGCTGTGGCTCTGCCTGTTGGCATGGCTTGTATTTCAAGCATGAAAAGCCGTTTCCTACCACATTAGCAATGTCTTGATTGATCTGAGGCAAATACAGCACCTTTTGTGCTCGTCATTTGAACTTCTCAATTCCTAAATGACCCTCATGGATCTTCTCTAGCATTTCTTTTTGGAGGCTCATTGGAATTGCAATCTTACTGCACTTGAAAATTGCCCCATCGATCACAGTAAGTTCATGTCTGCAGTTCCAGTTGTCTTATACTTGGACAGCAACTGCTTATTTCTTCAGGCCACCTTTTAATTATCAGTTCTTTAAGGATTCCCAATGATTCATCTTTCTCCATTTCCTCTCTTATTTGTTGCAGTTTCCTGTTAGCTATGGGAATTGACTTTACAATCAGATGTACTTGCATCTCTGTCTTTAAAGTCTTCTCTGGTTCCAAAGGGGCCACAGCTCTGGAAAGTGAATCTGCAGTGAACATGAATTTTCTGGGTGCATAGGTCACAACCAACTCTTATTTTTATAGCTTTAGCATCATTCTTTGAATCCTTAATGTGCAGTCATTTAGCAGTTTGCTAAATAATGCTATCCGGGGCTTGTGGTCCATTTCAACTCCCAGTGTCTGTCCATAAATATACTGATTGAATCTCTCACAGGCAAACAACATTGCTAAAAGCCCCTTCTTGATTTGTGTGTATCTGGTTTCTGCCTCAGTCAGTGATTTGGATGCATATGCCACTGGTTGCCAACAATCCTCAGGCTTCTGTAAAATCACTGCACCTAGCCCAGACTTTGAAGCATTTGCTGAAACTTTAATAGGCCTTCCTGGCACATAAAACTTCAGCACTGGCTCTTGTATCAATTGCTGTTTTAAACCTTCCAATGATTCTTCCTGTTCTGCACCACACTACTTAAGATTTTGTCACGATTGTTTTTCAGTAAAAGTCACAGACAAGTCATGGATAATAAAAGATGCACAGAAGCCCGTGTCGTGTCCCTGACTTTCACTAAAAATAACTGCGACAAAATGGAGTATGTGGGGGGATCCAGCACCCACCACTGCTGCAGCTCTGAGGTCCCCCAGGTGCCTGCGGTGGCTCAGATATCCAGGGTCCTCTCACCATCCATGGTATCTGAGAGTGCTGGGGTCCCCACCACCACCTGCAGCATCTGGGAGCTGTAGGGTGTCTATGGTGTCTGGGAACTGCAGGTTCCGCCTGCTGCCTGTGGCATCTCAAAGCTGTGAGGGGCTCCCACTGCAGCTTGGAGCTCCGGAGATGGTGGTTGGAAGCTGAAGGGGGTCCATACAGCTCATGGCTGCTGAGAGCTCCACAGTCCCCCCGCCACGCACAGTGGCTGGAGCTCCGGGACTGGCGTCAAGGAGCAGTTAGGGCCCTGCCACCTGTGGCAGCTGAGAGCTCCAGGGCCACACTGGCTGACAGCTCCAGCCCCACTGCCTCTGGGCTGAAGTTGAAAATGTGACTGAGGTTTCTGGAAGTCATGGCACCTTTCTACGTGGGTGGATAACTGGAGGTACCTGTTTGTTTATACAGATTTATGTTTCCTTGCAAGCTACATAACCCTGGAAAAAGGTCATGTAATTCCAAAAAGAGTGCCTTATCATGAGGTTCAGTATGATATTGTAGTGAGAGCACCTGTTTTACCAGGTGTAGTTTCTCACATGCAGCTAGGCCTAGAATTGGGATTACCTCCTTTGGCTCTAAAATGGACAGGAGCCTGTACGTGGTGTTTTTATTGTTGATGGTAGCAATGCATCTCCCCTCCAGTGGTATATTTGTTCCAGAATAACTAGTAACCTTTATTTTTGTTAGTCCCAGTTTTGGTTTTATTTTTGATCTCTTGTAACCTTGTTCGGGCAGAATATTAACCTGAGCGCCTGTGTCCAGTGTCAGTGAAATAATTGTTCTTTTCGCTGGCATAGGCAGTATCCAATCCTTCTCATCAGGCTTGGTAGATCCCAGTAAGCCTGTGAAAAACTCCTAAACCATGTTTTCTTTAACTGAATGCACTTGCGTTTTCTGTATTTGAGATCTGGAGCATTTTATAAAATGATTCTTTCACCTGTATTTATGATGGAGTTTCCTAATGGCAACACATTATTTGGGGTCATGCTGTGATCCTCCCTTTTCATGTGACCGTCTGTACCCAGTCTTTCCCCAGCAGTGGTTTTTATAGTGATTGGTTCCATTTTTTGATGTGATCTATTCTGGCAAAAAAAATGTACTTAGTACATGAATAACACCTTCTGGTTAATTCAGGTCTTTGCTGGCTTCTGTTTTCATGGTTTCTGTTGCCCTGCATATTTGGAGAGCTTTTTCTAAAGTTAAATCTCTTTCACAAATCACTCCCTCACTTAACACATTGTTTTTAATGCCACAAAAGATTCTCTCCCAGCTCACCAAAGTCACAGGTTTTACTGAGTTTTCTTAATTCTGTGACATATTGCTCTATGGTTTCCTCAGTTTTTTGCATTCATGTAAAAAAAATATGTCTCTCAAAGGTCTCATTTATTTTTGGCATGTTAGTACTTTATTTAACTTCAGGCTTTCACCTTCTTCAAACTTAAAGTAGTTATAAATATCCAGTGCTTACTCCCCAACAATTTGCAAAAAAGATTGATGATTTTACTTTATCATTTTTCTCCTCTGCCTCTATAGCTGCTAAATGTAATTAAAATATCTTTCTGAATATTTTCCAGTTCTCTGCAACATTTCCTGACAAATGCAGACTGGAAGGAGGTTGCAACACATCCATTTTTGGCATCACTCCCCCCTCTCCCTCTTTACGCTAGTCAAGCTACCATTGTGCTCACCAAAGATGCAAAAGCCTCGGTGCCTGGTGCTCCACATGCTTCTCTGGTGCCTCTCTTTGCCTCTGCTTTCAGTTGCGAACACAGGAGTTAACTTCAAAATCACTGCAATTTCCTTCTCAGTCAGCCCTTTTGACACTATATAATAACGTTGGGGTTCATTAAATAACAAACCAGTGAATGAGAAAGGAATAAAGCTTTAATAAAACAAATTGGAAAGCTTCTGTGGTGACCGGCTGCACACATCAATGTGGTGTTCCCAACCCAGCTCTCCAGGGCACATCTCCAGATTTCCACACTCACAACATTGTCACAGTATTCAAAGCTTTCATTTGGGAAATAGAATGTATAAAATAATAGTGTTTTTTAAACCAAATTTTTATTCTTTTGGAAAGCTTATCTCTGTTAATATCAGAACCAGGTCCAGTCTCCTGATTGGTGAATAACCACCGAGTCTTTTTGGGTGGCAGAAATGAAAGGGTGGATCAGGCGCTCCAATCAGAAGAAATCAGAAGCACACAGAAGTGGATTTTTCATGATATTGGAAATACATTGGGCACAGTTGCATGAATATGCTGGGCTCCCTCAATGGGGACAAAGAGTAATGTCAGGAGTTTTCATGGAAGGGGTGCAGGAACCTTTTTATAAAGCCGCATTGGAACTTTTAGATCTAATGTGAGTGCTGATGGAGAAGTGTGGGAGCTGACTGGAGGCTAGGGAAGTGTGGGAGAGCAGAGTACAGCTGCATAAAAAATGAGATTCCATATCAGGAGGGTCCACACAGGGCAACGTAATAGCATATGGAGTTTCTACAGTTCCAACAGTCCTTACAAGGGTGCTAGACAGATCTTCTTCTTCAGCACTTAGTCAGATAGTCAGCCGAAGCGCTCGTTCGCCATTTAGTCCATTCCTGCACAACCACAAAGGAAAAGACTTGATGAACCCATGTAATGGGGGTCTGCCTCTGGGCTGCCTCCACCTCTTGATTGGTGGAGTTTTATCCCAGATGTTACAAGCCACCCGGAGAACAGCATTTGCTGGAACGTCTTTCTCACATGTCCTTGTCATATGTCTGAAAAGCATAAGGCGCCACCTGCAGACAATGGCCCTGATAGTCTGTAGACCTGAATGACCATAAACATCTGCATTACAGATGAAATCATTCCACAGAGGCACAAAGCATCTGTAAGGGGACTGGCAGAATGGCACAGACAGTTTGTAACTCTACACCTTCTTAGCCTGTGGCTGGCTTAACTGATGAGGCCAGGTTAAAAGGAGTTCATCTGGACTAGTTCCCAGAAAAAGTTAGAGTAACTTCATATTGCTCTAATCTACACCAGGCTGCTTGTTACTACAAGGTTCATTTTGGTTGCTGTGGGTCACTGAAGCATAGGCCGTGGTTATACTGGCACTTTATAGCGCTATAAAGCTGTCAGGAGCACTATAACTCAATACCCATCCACACTGGCGAGGCACGTAGAGCGCTATAACCTCGGAGTTATAGCGCTCCTGGTAATCCACCTCTGCACGGGGAATAAGGGCTGTAGGGCTCCTGCTGTAGCGCTATGGTGAGAATGTGGACACCCACTGCGCTACAAGTGATCTCTTCAGATGCCTGGAGCTATTTAAGGCAATTAACGTCTCTTCCCTTTTTTTTTTGAACTCGGCTGGAGGAATGCGGAAGTACCTTTTCAGCGTTTCTCTCTTAACTCGGCAGATAAGCAATGCAAATGTTTAAGGAGGGAGCCTGTGTGAAAACAAAGCCTGCTAATCTTCTCTGTGAACGGAACGCGCTGACGGGATCTCAGAAGGACAGAAAAACCACTCGCTCTCTCCCTTCCCATACACACAACATGTCCCCCCTCATCCCCCTCATTTGAAAAGCATGTTGCACCCAGCTGAATGCTGGGATACCTGCCCTAATGCGCTGCTCCCAATACCGCCTGAAGTGCCGCAAATGTGGCCACGCTATAGCGCTGACAGGTGTCAGTGTGGCCACGCTATAGCGCTATCCCTATAGCTGTATATGAGGACAGCTATAACCAATACCGCTATGAACCTGTAAGTGTAACCATGGCCTTAGGTGTTGCTGTAACAAACTGGGGCCTGGACACTTGCAGCTACAAGATCAGATGAATTTAAAGGTGGTTAAAAGCCACTTGCCCCTCCCCCTGGTCCTGTTCTGTTCTCATTTTGGACAGGGTAGAAAATCTGGGTCTGGATTTTTTTATCTCCCATTTAGCAAAATCTTTAAAACAAATGAACCGAGTTCACCTGTAAACTAGTTGATATAGATTCTTTAGTATACTACAAATAAAAGATGTGAGCATAGTAAGTGTCTGCAGGATGGAGCTCTAATACAGTTTATAAACACCAAGAATGACACAATATATTATAAAACTGTTGAAGTTGTCCTTTTTATTGCTTAAAAAACTGCTTTTCCCATGCTAAGGTGATTTCTGTGTACAATCACTGATTTGAGTCTAATTTTTTAAAAAGTTATGGTAATTTTGTAAAACTATATTACAATAAGTTTTATATTTAATTATTTTAAAGGTAGAGAAAAGGGTGCCAGGATATTTGCCTGTGAGAGCAGAAGATCACATAACAAGAGAATATATTATTGTGATATTTAATAATCTCTCATTCAAAGAAAGTACACTTGTATATGTTGTTATCCACTTAGAAGTAAGAAAAATAGCTGTCATGGAGTAAACTACTCGTTGATGTTTGCACCTTCTTATGGCCATGTCTGGAGATTAGTTCTTAACCAGTTGGACACATCCTCCTTGGGTTGCTCACCCCTTCTCATCCTCTCCCCTCTCCTGGTCTCTCTCTCTGGACTTTATTGTTCTGTCTTTGTGACTCAGGGTGCTCACTCCTTGTGGCTTGGTCTTCTGGCCTTGTCATTATAGCTTTCCTGGGGTAACAAAGTCCTTCTGGACAAGCTGTTTAAGTCAGTCTTCTGCTCCACCACCCAGACTGTGCCACTTCCCCAGTAGTTGGTAGGGAAAACTAGTCCTGCCCACTATTCCAGGTTCCATCCCAGAGACCCTATTTCTTGCAAACATGATCTGATTGCTTCCCTGTTGCTATCTCCCTGGACTTCTTCCTACCTTTCTTCATTATCTTCTGCCCCAACCCTGGGTGGAAACTCCTTTGTTCCATGTGGCTACTTCACCTGGTCTTGGGTCTTGCTAGAGTCTGTATTCCAAGGTAGGATCTCTGGGCTTAGTCTCCCCTAGGCCTCCTCCTTGTTTGCCTCCATCTCTCTTCTTTTCTAGGAGTGACTGCAGAGCTCCTTTCTGCAGCCTCTGTGCCTATCCCAGCTCCTCCCTAGCTGTGCTTTATCAACCATTAGGCCTTGTCAGTCCTGACTCTCCTTCAGGTATGGCTTGTCACATGGTTAATTGGCCCTTTTTTTTCTATTCAGGCCTCATGTGGGGTAGATACCTCTGCACAATACTATACTGTGCATATACTGCAACAGTGTATCATTTTCACTCATGTGTTTTCAAACTTTGCAAAGCTTATATATTTCATGAAGAACTACGACATCTCAGATGTGAAAGCTTTGAAGAAAAGAGTCTCAAGCTTCCATTAAATTAAAAAAACCCAAACCAAAACGAAAACCAAAATAAGAACAAAACCTAAAACTTTGTAAATTGAGAACACGCATAAGAAATTTAAGCCCACGAATTACTTTAGAAGGAAAAGTGTGTAGCTGAAAAGTGGTGCAAGTGCCTTCTCAAATATAGCTGCTACTATCACTATCAGTTATCACTGGTGCAATCTGTATATTACATTAGCATATTCAGAAACTGTTTAGTAATACAGCTCTGAAAGTAAAACTTGCCTGGTTTCATAATTCCAGAGACAGAATATGACATCCATTTTTTTCCTGTAATTTTGTAAAGGAACTTGGGAAGAATGGGTGTGTGCGCACACACATGTGCACCCAGGCATGCTTTTTAAAACTAGGAGCCCATAAACTCATGTCCCCCATATATTTAGTTTGGTTGACCCAAGGTGTGTTTGTGGCCAATGGAAATTTTTCCAGGTGTGTAATCTGCCAAGGGACTGCAAATTCTGTAATTTGGTGCATAATGTTCATCATGACAACTGCGTAGGGATTTTTTCCATTGGTTACTGGTAGCGTAATCTCAATACAATACATTAAAATAATTCATTACATTTCTAACAGCTATTGATTGATGACATTTTTTGATGTTGCTTCCTTGATTTAATTTTTTGGAGAGCAGAACTCTTGCTGACCTACAAAGGGAGAGTATTTAATGTTAGCTATATAACTATATTAGCCATTTCATTCACCTATTTTGAAAAGATCTGAAGAATCTCATAGCAACATTATTTAGGTATCACTCTGTTGGCTATCAAAAGTGATCAGTATTCATGTGATATACTCAGGAGTATCCCGTTCTTCTCCAGGAATCTCAGCAGACAGAGCCCAGCAGCAGAGAATAGCAAATACAGTATCTGTGATAAGGCGTTACAAATGTCAGCAGAATCTCCTTGTAAGTTATCTCATCCCCAGAGGATGTGAGACAAGTTAGTATATTATTGGTTGCATCTCCAGCATTTATCATCTGATGAGACCTACTTGAGTATAATCTTCTTTATACATTCTGTATGGTGTTCTATAATACAGTCTCTATTTTGAATTTTATTCTGATACTATCTAGGTAGAAGAGAACTATAAATTTTCTTAATGGTTATTTCAAGTATCCTAAATCAGTGAAATCTGAAACTGTTTCCATTTCATCTGAAATTTCTGTTCCTACAGATTAGGGCCACATCCTTAATCTATTTATATGATTATGAAAAACTCTGTTTATTTTAATAAAAATAAGAAAATATGCATATAGTTGATACAAAAACATATGTAAATGTATATGAAATTTATGTAAATGAGGAGTATTCACTATGTATGCAAATTGGGTGTGGTCCTTAGGCTACTGGCAAATATGTACCAAATGCAACCTTTATTGCTGCAAAGTTTGGACATCCATTTCTTTTACTGGAGGAAAGGAAATTAATTATTTTTCATTTTGTATTTGCTTGTAACGTTCTTTTTTTAAAAGGAGATTCATACTGCTTTTTTGAGGCAAAAAAACATTGTGGTAGATTTTTAAATTAATTTATTCACCTAATATAAGAAGGACCATACTGAGTCAGACCAATCATCTATCTAGCTCAGTTTCCTGTCTTCCTATAGTCACCAGTACCAGATATTTCAGAGGGAATTAACAGAACAAGATAATTAGTGAGTGATTAATCCCCCTGTTGTCCACTCCCAGCTTCTGGCAGATGGAAGTATAGGGACACTTTACTTTTTAGCAAAGCTTTTGATACGGTCTCCCACAGTATTATTGCCAGCAAGTTAAAGAAGTATGGGCTGGACGAATGGACCATAAGATGGATAGAATGCTGACTGGACCGTCGGGCTCAACGGGTCGTGATCAATGGCTCCATGTCTAGTTGGCAGCCGGTATCAAGAGGAGTGCCCCAAGGATTGGTCCTGGGGCTGGTTTTATTCAATATCTTTATCAATGATCTGGAGGATGGCGTGGACTACACCCTCAGCAAGTGTGCAGATGACACTAAACTGGGAGGAGTGGTAGATACACTGGAGGGTAGGGACAGGATACACAGGGACCGAGACAAATTAGAGGATCGGGCCAAAAGAAATGTGATGAGGTTCAACAAGGACAAATGCAGAGTCCTGCACTTAGGACGGAAGAATCCCATGCACTGCTACAGACTAGGGGCCGAATGGCTAGGCAGCAGTTCTGCAGAAAAGGACGTAGAGGTTACAGTGGATGAGAAGCTGGATATGAGTCAACAGTGTGCCCTTGTTGCCAAGAAGGCTAATGGCACTTTGGGCTGTATAAGCAGGAGCATTGCTAGCAGATCGAGGGACGTGATTGTTCCCCTCTATTCAACATTGGTAAGGCCTCATCTGGACTACTGAGCCCACACTACAAGAAGGATGTGGAAAAATTGGAAAGAGTCCGGAGAAGGGCAACAAAAATGATTAGGGGCCTGGAGCACATGACTTATGAGGAGAGGCTGAGAGAACTGGGATTGTTTAGTCTGCAGAAGAGAAGACTGAGGGGAGATTTGATAGCTGCTTTCAACTGAAAAGGGGTTCCAAAGAGGATGGATCTAGACTGTTCTCAGTGGTGCCAGATGACAGAACAAGGAGTAATGGTCTCAAGTTGCAGTGGGGAAGGTTTAGGTTGGATATTAGGAAAAACTTTTTCATTAGGATGGTGGTGAAGCATTGGAATGGGTTACCTAGAGAGGTGGTAGAATCTCCTTCCTTAGACATTTTTAAGGTCAGGCTTGACAAAGCCCTGGATGGGATGATTTAGTTGGGGATTGGTCCTGCTTTGAGCAGGGGGTTGGACTAGATGACCTCCTGAGGTCCCTTCCAACTCTGATATTCTATGATTCTGTGACAGCCAGAGCATGTGGTGGTGTCCCTGGCCATCTTGACTAATAGTCATTGGTGGACCCCATCCTCCATGAATTTCTCTATTTTTTTTCTGAACCCAGTTTTACATTTAGCCTTCACAACCTCCAATGGCAAGGAGACATAAGTTGACTGTGTACTGTGTGAAGAAGTACTTCCTTTTTTTTCCTTTAAACTTGCTGCTCATTAATTTCATAACAACTTTGGATATACATACAAAAGCTTGTTAAACTGTGAAAAGTTTCTTTTAGAGAATACTTTTTCATTTAGGACTTGATTCAGGTGAATACATAAGCATACACTTAACCTGAAGCCCACCGACTACAGGAGTAATCACATGCTTAAAAGTAGGGATATACTAATTATCCTACTTTATTAAGGCCTAAATTTCACACTATTTTATTTTAAAAAATAGTGATTGAAATGTGTAAAAAAAAGTTTCTAAACATAAGCTCCACAAGTCCTTATCTATAGTTTTAAATCTGTTGGAATCCATTCTGAATGTTGTTAATTTGTTACAGAACCTCTCTTTTAAAAAGGAGGAAGATTTAAGGCTGCATGCAAAAATGTGCATGTACACATATATCTTATTTCTATATAGAATTAATGTGATTGCACATGCACATCAGGTATGTGCATGTTCAGATGGTTGTTTGCATGCTCAAATATCTGATTTGGGTACACATTTGTCCTAATCATTTTTGCAAATTTGGTATGCATACTATTGCATGCGGCCCAAGGCTTCTGCTCATATACATTTTAGGACTCAAATATTAAAATAAAATGGAAACCACCATGCCTATTTAGTATACTATAGGAACATTTTTATCCGAAATGAGATTGACTTTCTGGCACTCTAAGAACTAAAAAAAAATCTGGTTTTATTTAAAAATCTTTCTGATACAAGTTTCTTCATGCTGTTTGCTATACTTCTCCAATTACTGTGCTATCCACCATGAATAATTTTCCCATATTACTGCGACACAAGTATTAAACAAAATCTCACGGGAAGAATAATTCCCTGAGCATTTCCACTAAATGTTTGAAAGCAGTTTTGTTGGGATAGTATCAATAGAATGATGGGCTCAAATTCTACTCTCAGTTACACATATGTAAACTTTATTTCAGCACATTACCCTAGGTTTATGCATATGTAAACTGAAGCAGTAGTTGCGCCATTATATCTTCACCATATTTTACTTCAGACTGGTAACTCAAACATTTTTTGATTTAACTCTGGAACTTAAACTCCTTACAATAGTTGTTGGAACTACCTTGACTCAGAATGATCATGGGTTCCACAATTATCTAAAGCCACCACTCAATAAAGTATTGATAGCTGGCTATCAGCAGGCACAGACTGTGTTGGGTGAACCTCAAAACCTTCTGGCATTCTACAGTTCTGAAAGACCATTATTCACTACTTGAGGCAAGGATTGCAATTTTCCACTGCAGTAAGCTAGTAGAAATGTATTAGGGCTAACAGTGGGAACTCTGGAAGGGTTTTTGTTAACCTCTTGATGCTAGGGATCCTCATTAAAATGTGCTAATTGAGATATGGAAGCTCTGGAGTGGTCAGTATCAAGGGATAAAATACCACAACTGTAAACATCACTGTTTGGTGCATTCTTAAATGATGAAGGAGGGGAAAGTACTGCACATTTACTTACAGGCAAAAAAGCACCTAAACACCATTCTCACATATATGAAAAACTCCCAGATGGTTGAAGGAATATTATTGCAATTTTCTAAAAAAATAAAATAAAATCTTATGGGACAAGGTCAAATATGAGAAATTTTAGCACCAAAAATAAACTATTTGAGAATTTAATAAGTAGATATTTAGAAAGGAAGTGCTATTTCAACCTTAACTGTAACATACTAAACTCATATACATATACACACACATACAGACACACACACATACAGACACACACACACACACACATATGAATGATGTGGATTATTCCATCTATAAAAAATGGGTCAGTGAAACTACTGTAGCATGTTATTCCCAGGCCTATGTTACTGAAATCCAAATTCTCCTGGTATCAATCAGTCCATATTATTAATTTAAATTATTAGGATTGATCCAAAAAAATGATGCTTGAAAAAATGCATCAGGTGTGAGTTACTATTCGCCTTTAACGTGTTTCATTAGAATATGTCCTGAAATGAGTTTAGCTTCCTACAAGACAGAGTGCTGAAAGATAAGTCATCTCTCAATGACTTGGAAGATGGCTGTCATATTGCAACTGCAGTAGTGATGTGAGCAGAAATGCATCACTTCATTCATTTTCCTATGTGGAAAATATGATGTATTGATTAATTTCAAATTGTTTGGGATCTGAGGTGTTTTGTGCTTGTAAAAGTTATGAATTAAGGGCCATAAAATATAAGCATTTAATATGAATGAAATTCTCATACAGTGTAGGAACTATTAGTCTGAAACAATAAATCTTGTCAAGCTCAAGGTACTCTTGTGGCTGTAAAAAATGAAGGTCACACGATAATACTGTCCTGGAAAGTGGGTAAGACATTTTAAAAGATTGATTGTAGTGGGTACTGCACCTAAATATCTCTTCAGGAATCCTAATACTTTTGAGGTTTTCAGTCTTAACTCCATTTTGTCTTTACAATAGATTATTTCTGATTATTTAATTAATCTGTTTGAAAGGTTGTTTCCAATTAGATGGTCTTGCTAGGTGGATTATCATGTTGCTGTTTTTCCTAATTATTAAGTTTATACTTTTGGAAACTAATGTGTATGGCAATACTTAATGATTATACAGGACTTCACAGCTTCAAAGCAGGGTAAAAAAGGATTGGACCAAATTAAGCATCATGGCTATTTTGTATCACAGGAATAGTGCAAAGCATCCACAGTGTACTGGTGAATCTGCCTTGAAAACTAATAGAGGGCCTAATCTTATGCTCAGTGAAGTCATTGGGCATTTTATCATTGAGTTTATAGGAAGTGGGATCAACCCATAATTAACAATGCAGCATGAGCTCGGAGAAAGTTGTCTATGGCTGCATCCACCTAATCAGGACCATAAAAGATGAACCAGATGTTTCCTCATTGTAATACTCACTAGATTAACCTCCAGTGCATTTCTCTTTTCAGTTTGCTTAACTAGTGCTGATAGCTGCTACAGCATGGATAATATCATCTACAAGCAAATAGTTGTTTCTGAAATTATATCAAATCTCTTTTTGGCTGACTCTTTTGTAACAGAATTCTTGGAAGATTCTGAAAGAGATGCAATTGATCAGAGAAACATATAGCAATCATATAAAATTTAGCTAGAAGAGAAACAGAAACGTTTTATATCTTACTTGGAACAGCCGGTATGACGATACCTTAAAATGTCATCTTGCTCTCTGCATCCTTGGAAGAGACTACTCTCGAGTCAGGCAGCTAGATCATTTTCTACTAGATGTGAATATTTGACCTTTCAGAGAAAGGATTATTCAGTCATCCTAGAATGAGCACTGTTTTAGCCCTTGTGCACGCAGTGGTCTTATTTAGGGAACCTGAAATGGTTGTCATTACTTGCCATTTTAAACAGCAGCTTCTAGTTTGCAACACTAATGCTATATTGTATTTTATGGTAGATATTTCTAGATGTCTTTAATCTTAGGAATTATTCTCCTCTCTAGAAAAATATGTTGTGACATTAAACATTGGGCATCAAACCAAAGGGCCATTTTTGTGAGGTTCTGATCATTTGAAAAGTGTTGGAGTTTGCTCTATGTCTTTGTGGATAAGTGCTTCTTATTAGCCTATGTGATATCCATTGTTGTGAGTGAACACAAACTCCTTTTGGGTGGCAGAAAATATTATAAAGCCAATAATCTAATCATATTTCATGGATAATTGATGCAGAGTCCCATGCTCTTTTGTATCTCCTTCATGATTTATTATGGTTAAGGTTGTGAGTCAAATCAGCTGGCTGCAGATTGTGTTAGTGCCAGTAGTTCTTGGAATAGATGGGGAGGGGAGGATGAAGCTGTCTGGTGAAAGAGTAGTGAAAATCAAAGGATGCCCAATTGGTCTGGCTTTCTCTGTGTTATAATCACTACCTTGGGGAGACATGTAACCTCATGGCAGGCATGCTTATTAGAATTGATGACTTAAGGTAAAAACCAACACTAATGCCCTTTTAAAATAACAATGCTAATAATAATGTTAATAATATTATTAATAAATAATAATTAATACAAGATACAAATGGTACTGATCTTTGTTAAGAGCTTAGTGGCAAACCTTTTCATCATGCATTGATTTCTAATGATCTGGTGATATGGTGCAACAATATCTGTAGCTTTTCCCATTAGTCAGAGTGTTTTCACCTTTGTTTCAGTCTCTACCTGACATTAATACAACTATTGTTTAAAAAATCCCTTTAATTAAACTGATTTGCTTACAGATAATGGCTACTAAACAAAGCAAACTTAGTGAAGTAATTAAATAAAAAAGAGAGCAAACTTAGTTGTGTGGATGGCAACTTGAGTGAGTTGCCCAACTGAAATACTGGGGTCCTGAGTGTGTACATGGGCAGCTAGCTCCCCTTTATAGCCTCCTGTCTGTTGTAGATGAAGGGTGTCAATTAATCTGCAACTTCCCTAGACTTTTGCTGCTGTAGGGAAGGGAGAAGAAAAAGGGTTTCACTATGTCTTTCTACCAACCTTATTGAAGCCTATGGCTAACCCCAGGGCCTACTGGCTTTTGCTGCTGTTCAAGCAGGGAATGGAGCATAGAACAGTAAAACTTCAGATATGATTTTAGTAATGATATTGGTAGCAGCAGAAGCACTGGATCTGTGTCTGCAACAGTGCATTATACACTTGGGCCCCAGTCCTGCAAACCCTTACACATGTAATTGACTCTAAAACTTCAGTGGAGACATGCAGATGCTTGAAGCATATATATATATATTCAGGAATGAGGCCCTAATTCAAATTTACATTTGAAAAGTAATCTTTACAGTCACATTGGCTAGAAATACAAATTTTTATTTTGCTTTTTAAATAAGTGCTTAACATCTGCAGAAATTGATGACTTAGTCTTCCAAACACACCAGGAAAAGCTTCCCACTTAAGGTTGTTGCTTGGGTGGATGGATTTTTCAAGTCCTGTGTATAAGATTTACAAAACAGCTTTATTTTTACAATTAAAACCCAAACATATAAATGTTACATTTCTGTACCTTTTTTGTTATTTCCTTAGGGTAAATACAGCCAGCAATATTATAACTCTTTTACTTTTTTGTAGTTCATTATCTGCGGAAATAACATAGCTGTGATTTGTTCAGGAAAACATGAAAATATCTGCTTTTTGTCTTCAGGGAAAATGCTTACAATATTCTGAATCAAGGTCATTTAAAAAAGTTATTTACTCTTTTCGCCTTGCTATGTGATATGACTGCTTATATTGATTGTTTTTATTTTTATTCCAGTTGATTGCACAAAGCCCCCTACTTTTATTATAATGGAATATTTGCAAATCAATGGAAGCTGTTAAATTAAAATGACTTACCCCCAGAGGATGTTCAAAGACCAAAGAAAATATAATTTTGCAGGGGAAAAACCTTAGTTTTTGGCTTATCATAGTACTGATATCATATACTATGATCTGTTCTAGGGTCACAGTAAAAGCCACTTTGTTCTGGAAATATGTCAAACTGAAACTAGAAGTCATAAAAGAACAAAATAAAATAATAATAACAATATCTAAAAAATAAGATTTGTTCTGCCTAATAATTAAGAGCTTGATTTTCAGGAGAGTCACACACTGGCAACTCCCATTGAAATAAATGAAAATAGTGGCTTTTCAGTGTCTTTGAAGATGTGGCCCTAAGTTCATTTTCACAAAATCATGAAACAAGTAATAGTAAAATCTTGGGATCTGGTGATTTAAATATACTTGGATATCCCTGGCTGGCATTCCCTAGTTGGAAACGATTGACTCAGTATTTGCAATGACACACTTCTTGAAGGTTTTTTTGTTTTTAATTTATATAGCAAAAGCTGTTTTTCCCCAGACACTTGAATTCACCATATAAAGCAGAAAAACTCTTCCAAAATGCCTGTTATGTAGATATATTTTGTTTATAAAGTAAAAGCTTGAAATGAAAACAAGTTGAATGTTGTGGTTGAAATCCAGAACATTGTGCCTGGCCTAAGTAACCAAATAGAATAACTTCTAAAGCGGGGTGGCCAACCCGAGCCTGAGAAGGAGCCAGAATTTACCAGCGTATGTTGCCAAAGAGCCACATTAATACATCAGCAGCACCCCATCAGCTCCCCCACACACCTCTGGTCCAACCCCCAGTGCCTCCTGCCCACCAGTAGCCCTGCCAGTCAGCACCTGCTACAGTTAGCTGTTTCGCAAGTGCAGGAGGACGGGAGCTTGGTGGGAGGGGAGTGAGCGCATGACAGGCTTGGGGGAAGGGTGGAGTGGGGGCAGGGCCTGAGGCAGAGCAGGGGCTTGAGCAGTGAGCACCCCCCTCGCACATTGGAAAGTGAATGTATGTAGCTCCAGCCCCCCTTGCTGTGCTGGGCTCAGATGTGTCCATGGTGGTCATTGGAGCTGAAGTGGGATCGCCCTCAAGTATCACGTCCAGGTCTTTGTAGAATTTGCAGGTGACGGTAAAGCACCAGAGTGGCTGTTTGCCTCATGGGCTTTGCCGTAGGCATTCTGCAGCTCCTTTACTTTAACCTGATATTGCACCATGTCCTGGTCATGTCCCCTGACTGTCATGGCCCTTGATATCTGCCTGTAGGTATCGTAATTCCTACGGCTGGATCGCAGCTAGGACTGCACAGCTTCCTCCCCCCAAACACTGATGAGGTCCAGCACCGCGCCATTGCTCCATACTGGGGATCACTTGGTACGTGGAGGCATGGCCACCTGGAAAGATGCGCTAAGAGCACTCCATGCCTAGCTGAGCAAACAGGGAGGAGATTTTCAAAATTCCCAGGGAATTTAAAGGGCGGGTCTGATGCTTGGTCACCTTAGGACAGGGCAGCAGAGTTCAAAAGTAATGACCAGAGTGGCTAGAAGAGGCATTGTGGGACACTTCCGGAGACAAATCAGAACATATTAGGTGTCCACACTGGCACTATGGCGCTCCAGCGAGAGCGCAACAAACGTTATTCATCTCGGGGAGGTGCATTACCAGGAGCGCTCCAGCTGCGGAGTCAGAGTGCTCTATGTGCCTTGCCAGTGTAGATGGGTAGTAAGGTAGAGCACTCTTGGCTGCTTTATTGCGCTGTAACGTGCAAGTGTAGCCAAGCCCTAAACCTAAGGGAAAGTAAGCTGGTATAGCATAGACTAGAGCTTCTTCCTCTCTCAGAATAATCACTCTGCCTTTTTTAGATACAGACTCACACCTACTTAACATCCCTTTATACATCAAGATCACTTCTGAATTTGGCTGACTGAGTTTAAGGGAGTGGAAGTTGGTGTAACAAATGCTGACGACCTGGAAGAAAGAAACATGTTAGGAAAAAAACAGTAAGGTATAAAATAGTGTAACTGAAGATAGGCCAGCCCTTAATTAAACTTACTTAAACCTTTTATTGACTTCTTGGTGTGTAAGTACCCCTCAGTTAAACTCCCATAATAATATTAACACCCAGTTGCCAATGTGTAACATTGCATAGCATCAACATTGCTATCATCATTGCAATCAAAATGATTAATATTTCTGTTTCATTCAAAGATTGTTTAAAAACACAATAATCTGATGTGTTCTCATTTTAGTTATAACTGTTTGGCCAGATGTCGTTTTAAATTCATGTTACTGTACAACCCAGAAACTGTTGTATTTTAATTTGTCTCAGTTTGGAATTTTTGAAAAGGTATCTTATATCCAAACTCAAAATTATTCAGGGATCTCCAAAGTCTTTAAAATCTGGGAGTTTTTCCCTAAATAAATGAGGGTTCCACAAAAAATTCTAAATGCTTTTATACTAGAGGCCTTGTTGAAGAGTTCAAAGAATCCCGTCGGTGTTTATAGAAATGATCCTTTTACAATCTTCAGTCTGTTTAATTAGAACCTCTTTGTTCATGGTTTATGAGAAAGTATCTCTGACAGTTTAGGGTTAAACCATTAATGAAAAGGGTATGTTAATTAAGCAACTTGTATATTTCTAATTGGCAAAAGATATCCTAACTCGCCTGAGACTTACAACAGAGCAGAGCGACGTCTGCTAAGAGACACCAGTGGATTGGAAAGAGACGTCATAGAAAATATTAGAGTGTCTTGGGGAAATAGCAGTAATGAAAATCTTGTATACTGAATGTTGCAAAGAGGTAAACGACGTGGATATCCACATTCTCAAGAGCCCTCACATTATTTACACTCAGCAAGAGTGATATCAGAGTTACAACTGAAGTCCAGTATTCGGAAATTATGACGCAAACAGTAAGAAATTGGCTGTAATACTTGAAATTTTCATTTTGCATTGCAGCATGAAAACAATACCTATCTCTCTTCCTGTTTTCCTTCCTGCTTGTTTGCTGTGGTAAAAAATTGATTGAAAGAAAAATAGACCTGGACTATTAAAAAAGCTTCTGAGATATGATGCATTGATTCACACAGTAAAGTGACAACATTGCATCTATTGTGCCAGTTTTCTTCATTGACAACTTCTTTAATGTATTAATAGAAGGCCTGCTGATTATCCACTCAATTTAGGTAATGATACATGAGTGTAAAGTTGAAGTTTCATTATGATATTGTGCTACACGAAGTGCTAGCATTGAAAATTCTGTTATGTTGATGAACTATGTGAAATCCAGTTATCATATTACTTAATATAGTAGGAGTCAAAGGAAAGAAAAATAATTACAAAATTCCAAATCTGTCCTCATAAAGTTGTAGGGGAAAAAAAAGAATGTAGATAGTGTTAACATTACATATGCTTTTTTAAAATCTTTCAGTGGTTATCATGAAGTATTAAAATTAACCTGTTTCTTTAATGAAATATTAAAGTGCCCATTTAAAAGGTCCCTTTTATAAATAGTTAAAATTATGCTGGAGTTACCTTTCCTCTGTATAATTTTTCTATTTATAGCAGACGTCGCAGTAAACTAATACAAACTGAAATTCTCAGAATCCTAGTTTTGATATTCAGTTTGGTTATCACTTTATAAATTTTAGTCCACATCATTCAATTGCCACTGAAATAAATAACATATAATATAATTTCATATACATTTGTTACGGGTGCTCTGCACTTCCCAGGATTTGGCCCCTGTACACTTATGCACTGCTACAGGCTGAGTACTGACTGGCTAGGCAGCAGTTCTGCAGAAAAGGGCCTGGGGATTACAGTGGACGAGAAGCTGGATGTGAGTCAGCAGTGTGCCCTCGTTGCCAAGAAGGCCAATGTCATATTGGGCTGTATTAGTAGGAACATTGCCAGCAGATTGAGGGAATTGATTATTCCCCTCTTTTCAGCACTGGTGAGCCACACCTGAAGTACTGCATCCAGTTTTGCCCCCCCCCCCACTACAGAAGGGATGTGGACAAATTGGAGAGAGTCTAGCAGAGGGCAACAAAAATGTTTAGGGGGAATGGGGCACAAGACTTACAAGGAGAGGCTGAGGGAACTGAGGTTATTTAGTCTGCAGAAGAGAAGAATGAGGGGGGATTTGATAGCAGCCTTCAGCTACCTGAAGGAGAATTCCAAAGAGGATGGATCTAGGCTGTTCTCAGTTTTCTTCATTGACATTGGATATTAGGAAACACTGTTTCACTAGGAGAGTGGTGAAGCACTGGAATGGGTTACCTATGGGGGGTGGTAGAATCTCCATCCTTGGAGTTTATTAAGGCCTGGCTTGACAAATCCTTGGCTGGGATAATTTAGTTGTTGTGGTATTGATTTGAGCAGAGGATTGTACTAGATGATCCCCTGAAGTCTTTTTCAACCGTAATATTCTATGATTCTATGATTCCTTTTGCCAGGTCACATGATAAATGCCATTTTTTCTAGCACAGCTAGATAAATACTTTGCTATGCTTTGCAATATTGCTAAAAGTATAATTTTTATTACTAACTGAGGCTAAATTAAACTGATCTAGGATAATATCCTTTAAATGTGATCTTTTACATAATAGACTCCTTTGGTTTGACATCTTCGATTTTATGTCCCAGACCTGCTATAAACACGTTAGCTGGATACATTTTGATAACAACCTGGGATATCTTTAGTTTACATGCTTCTTGCCCAGTTTCAGTAAATTTTATCTTTAAACCAGTGCAAACTTGCATGAAATCTAACTATTAGTAATTCCCAAAATATTAGCCATGTGCTTGTAACAGTCTGCAGTAAGTATCTGAATAGTATTGTTTAGCCTTAGGAGTTATACTAGGGACCTAATCCTGCTCTCTTTACTAACATGAGTAGTTCCACCGACTTTAGTGTCACTAACTGTGTGAGTAAGGTGAATTTTTTTTTTGTCAAATCACTAATCAAGACAGAAAAAGAATCTAAGAATACATTATATTATCAGAAAATGTGGCTAAGCAATCAGGGTTGAATTAAGTCTCTTACAAAGCTAAACTTGGCTGTGGAGGGAGAAAGGCACATTATGCTTCCTGGAAATGTCAGGATGGGGACTTATGGACTTGCTACACTTTAGAAAATACTCAGAGCTCCTATACTGGCATATGAGAAGTGCTGAATCCAATACTGATGCACTTCCCTATTTGTGTTTCAATATCATTGACAATCTCAGGAATGAAGGTTGGTTCATTAATATCCAGCCATTGCTGGCTGATTGGTTCTGCAACCAATTGCAGAAAACAAAATATTGTGAAGCTTCATCAAGTGAACAATATGAGATACACTAGACAAGCTGAGCAGAAGGAATGGAGGAAATTAGTTTCTTACTTGAATTTTTTGTTTCTCATAGTAGGTTTCTCTGTTCTTGCCTTAGGTTCTGCTAAAGTAAATCGTGTGCAGTGAAAGGATGCTTGGGCTTTTAACAAAACAATAGGAGAAAAATTGGCTGATTCAAATGAACATCTATATTTTTCTTGGACACACAATCACAGGGAGACCTGAAAGCTGTCTGATCTGGGAAAATGTGCAAATGTTCATGGCCGGAAAGAGCTCTGGGTTTGCTGGCTGTCCTTGAAGAGGTAATAGTTCAGGGAAAGGTGAGCTTGGGGAACGTAATGAAGAGACAAACCTCAGACATGGGCTTGAAGGGGAATTATTCCACTGTCCATCTGACTGCAGGCCTTTCCTGCCCCGCTGCTTTAAGTTACAGAGAAATGTATGGATGCAAAAATTGATTGGTGTTTGAAGCCTTAGATGTTACACTTTTGAGAGCTGAGGGTTGAAGGCTGAACTTTCAGGAAACTAAGGTTTAAAACTAATGAAATAAGGTTTAAAACTTAATGAACTAAGGTTTAAATCTTAATGAAATAGGTTTCTAATAAGAATTACAGGATATGGGGATATGGTCTAGAGACAGCACCAAGAAAAACAGGTTTTCAAAATACCTTTTGTATGAACAAGTAATCAAAACTCTTCTTCATTTCAGGAGAAACTTCACTAAAAGCATGATAATACCCATGCCAAGGTAGATTTGTCCTCTCAGGTTACAGGTTTCCTCTGTCTTATGTTTGGGAAATATTTCAAAGCACCCATACACTAAAATAGGTCAAAAGAGTGATGATTGTGTCTAGTGTTGGAGAAAATTATTAGTGTTGTGTCAGAAAAGTCAATAGCTACCTCCTAAATCCTTTAGAATATGTTGCAGCATTGTTTCACTAGGGTCTGAGGCAGGGCTGGATTTCCAATTAGGCACAGTAGGCATTTGCCTAGGGGCACTGGTAATCTAGGGATGCCTAAAATTTAAAAGTGGGTTACAAGTTTAATTTTTTTTATGGAAAACATGAAGTTCAGCTGTAGGCAGCAGGGGCAGAGGAATGTGGGGGGAGGCGGACTGAAGATGCTGTGCCTGGGGGCATGTAAGGTGTAAATCTGGCCCTAGTCTGAGGAATGCTTCAGAGTTTTCTCTTGACATTCCTAAATAGCTAAATGATATCACAAGTTGCCTGGATGAGGTTACCTTTGGAAGGTTCAGTGTTCAGGTTTTGGGGCAATATGTTTCTTTGTTTCTAGAGTAATTTGTTACCTTGTTGATTTAGTTTATTTTGCATTTATAGATTCACTCTTGGAGGAAGTATTGGCCTTTTTGAAGTGTTTTTGTGATGGATGACTGGGCTTTGAGCGGGGGAGCTATAAAAGGAAGTTATTGAGAGAATCCTGGCCCAGGGGTAGCCTAGAGCTTGTGGATGTGTAGCTGCATGTGATAGGTAGTGGACCTACTGGTCAGTATCTAGATACTCTAATGACTGGTGCTTTATAAATATCTAAAATATATAGAGTTGGAAACCAGTGTGAACACTTCTGAGGTGCCCTTCTTGCTGTCCTAGTGTGAAAGTGTCTGAACAACTTTTAACTTTATTTTGATTCCCATACTGCATTGAATGTAACTTGAATGAAATCTTTTATTTGTCTAAGGCTGTTTCCTGCTTAGTAAGGAACTTGAAATTGATTTTAACTTGACACTTTTCTTCTCTGAAGTAATATAAATTCTTCGTCTAATAAATGTATACAAAGGCTTTGTGGGTCATCAAAGTACCATGACATTCCACTGTATTGATCTTGCAGTGTTAAAGGATGACAGATTTGGTGTTAACAGGCCATTAGAGAATTGGGATTTGAATTGCACCCCATAAGCTGAACTGAGTTTCCAGTAATATGACAGGCTTTCTAAAGCAGTTGAAGTAATTGTAGTCTTATGTAATTCCTTGTGTGCAAACTTGGAATATTAATTTAATCAAGTTTCGGTGTAATCATGCACAAATATAAAAAAGTAGAATGGTTAGTAAAGTATTAAGAAATCTATGAAAAAAATTATATTGACTCAAAACAAGTACAGTTTAAAAATTGCTTTAAAACTGTTGTTTGTACACTTTCAACATATTTTAATTTTCTTCTTAAAAATGATACATTGTTTCTATTATCCATTAAAAGCTAGTATAAGACATAGTTATTTTATATGAAAAATATCGCCAGTGATGTGGTAAGAGCTCCTGACTTTCGGACAACGTAGTTCACTTTAACATACTGGGATTTCTTTATTTTTTTCTTAGTTTTTGCTCCTTTTCATTCTTACTATATTTTTTGAATTATGATACATGCAGCAAAGCATGGCCAAAGGTCTACAAGTATAATGCTGTAGCAATTCTTTGTTACCCTACAAAGCATCATACGTTGACAAATAATAACAACCACAGATGTGGACTAGAGAGAAGTACTAATGGTCATATTTCATTGTATTCTTCTTCCATTGAACTGTTATTTTTCAGTTTAATGACTGTATAGTGGATGCATTGAAAATAACATTTTGATTATATGATTATTATGTAGAAAAATTCAAAGATCTAAGTCCAACTATATATTTGGAAACAAATCGTGAGGGTACTAGATTTATGGACTTATAAACAATCTATCATAGTCAGCTTTTAATTTATTTTTGAACGTTCTTGCTATTTTTTGTGCTTGAATAAGAGTCTGACCTGTAAAAGAGTATAGAAAACATTATATAATATATGTTTGCTCTGTTTTCTAACAACATAAGTATTTTGCTTAAGCAGATTTGCTAGGAAGTGACAGCTCTGAAAAATTGGACACCATGGTTGCTGGAAGCATTTCAGTTCTAGGCAATCTAAATAGTGCAGAAGGGGAAGATGAAATATCACCATATTTTAAAGATGACAGTTTTGTCAAAGATTTCTTTCTACTCTTCGGCTTAAAACAAATGGAGTAAATCAAGTATATCTACTTAAAATGTGTGTGCACTCATCGGGGAAAGCACCACTTTTTATATGCCTTTCTGCAGAGAACACCAATGGCAAAGTTGACTTAATAAATGTAAAACAGAGTGTAAAGAATATAATTTTCCCAGTTTAATTACTAGTTCAAAACAGTTTCAGATCATAACAAGATTTCATAGAACATAGGTACTGAGGACCTAAGTAAAGTCTGGAGAGATTGGACTACAACTCATTATATTATTTTGCACACACCTGTACAGCTACTCTGAAATGAGGATTTTTTGTCTAATAAATGTTCAATTAAATGTCCATAACCTAGAAATAACTACATGGCATTCATGAACAAAAACAGGAACCTACTTCATTTTTTTATGCTGGGATTTCTATGCCAGGATCTAGCCAGGCCCCCCTTCCATTTAGCAATGTGGAAAGATCAGGATAGTTATTACTCCGTGACACCTGTTCCTGGCCATTGAAAACCCCTTGAGTAGATCAATAGAATTTTATAGAGTATATTGTGTATGCCATTTGCATGTCTAGATAATTGCTATTCTGTGACTTGGCCTGCCTTGCACTGGCTGCAGTTTTCCTCTCACTGGTAGCAATAAGCAGGGGGAAGGCAGCCAGCCAAATTGAAATACCTCCGTATGTCTTAGTGTCTCTTCTTATTTCACTCTTTCTCAGCTCCACAGCCTCACGGTAGTATAGAAGTGGGAAGGTGCCCTGTAAGGCCCACTTGTATCCATCATCTTGAATTTTACCATGCAGCATGGATTCAGGCTCAAAAGCCTTAGAAAAGCATAACCTTAAAAATAAAAAAACAATGACACATTATTCATCCTGCAACATCTATCTTCCCTCTTTTACTACAGGTAATTTTTGCCCACCCTGCAATTATTGCCGTTCGTACCATCAAAAGGGGGCAGCAATTTAGCTGCTCTTGAAATAATGTCTGTCATGCCTGCTGCAGACCCCAGCCTTTTTTGATAAAAGGCAAATGGGTAATTGCCATAATAAATGGGGAGAGGCCAATGGAAGTGTCAATCTTTTTGCCCTCTTCCTTGCAGTACTTGCCTGAATAAATCAATCCTACCTGGCAGCAGAGTCTAAAGCCAAGACTTTTTCATTCTCCTCGTCCTAAACACATCACTAAAATATAGTCAAGGATATTCTCATTTTCTTCCCCATTTCCTGGGATTTGTTTGCTCATCTTAAACTTAGTAGGTCCCAGCAAAAGTTCCAGAGCCTTGACTTTTTAAAGTCCTTCTCATTTTTATCTGTACATCTAGACTCTCAGATTTGTCTTCGGAAGAAAGAGAGGTTTCCTTAGAATCTGAGACTGAGATCTGTCTCTTAAATCCAGCCAGGAGTGTCCCTCAGGAAAACTGGATGTATCTGTTCAGAAATGTTTTTCTTTGCTATAAAACTTGCAGGTTCTTAGGAAAAGGGAGAATACAAAGATCTTCCTCAGTTCCTAGGATTTGGGAACTAAGAGAGATGCTGTTTTAGTGCATGCCTCTCCTGTAATGCTACCTGATGAGCACTACAGGCACTCCTGTCTCAGTTTTCCTTCTCTTAGGGCCCTTGAAGAACTCTACACAGTCAATATAGCTGTTGACAAAGTTCCCACACCGGCTTCTTTTTAAATACAAATAACTTGGAACTTAATTCTCTCTCCTTGGGTTCAGAGGTTATACAGCTCTACTCTTTTGGGCCTGCAGTTTTTAGTCCTGGCCTCCCACACCTGTAATATCTCCCCTCGACTCTAGGGTTACACAACCTTTCTCCTTAGAGCTTGTGGTTCTCAATTCTGGTTCTCAATTCTTGTGGTTCTCAATTCCTCTCCCTTAGAAGAGTTTCTTTCTGTGAGCATCTGCTTCAACTGACACTTGATGGTCTTTTATCAGGCCCAGGTGCTTGTTATCCAATTAACTGCCCGGATGGGCTGCTTAAATTAGGTGGCCATGAGTAGCCTGAGCTCAGACTCACCTTGAATGGGCCAGCAACCCAATGAGAGAAGCCATCCTGTTCACCCCACATTGTTGAAAATAATGAAATGCCCTGTACCTTGCCTGATGCCAGACTAGCTTCCAAAACCATGTAAGCTTTCAAAGGATTTTTCTGAGAAGTGGTTTAATTGCCCTAAAGAGGATTCTGTTATGTCTGAATCTGAAAAAAAAAATGGACTTGGAATTCCATTCTAAAAACAGCAAGTGGTCACCTCTCAAATGGGAAGAGTGAAAGCTACATCAGCAGAACTATGTATGGTCTTTGTTACCTGTCTTTGCCAAGCTTACAGGGTGTGTTTTTCAATGTCAATATGTGTTACCTACAGATAATGGGTTGTTTAGAGCAGAAGCAGTGGTATAACAGAGCCATCCTTTTATAGTGAAGGTTCTGAAGTCATTTTATTTAATTGAGGAATATCGAGCTATCACTCAGACTGATAGTGATGCTCTGATCATGTAGGAATGGAAATTCTTATATATTATTTCTTTTTTTAGTATTCCGATTTGTGATGACCCACTCTCGGAAGGTTCAGTTCGGAACTGTTAGTTCAGATTTTCAGTAAGTTTGCTCCAATTGGTTAGTTGGAGATGGAGGGGAAGGGATACTTATTTATTTGTTTATTCCTTTTGGCAATTGTTGCACTAGTCCACAAAGTTAAACCTCTAAAATTGGCATGTTGGTGTTTCCGGAATAAATATAAGATATGCATCGGCTCTGGAAAAATCAACTGGGAGGAAGTTGCAGCTGAAGAGAAATCAGAACAAGGGTTCTAAAAGTCTTAAGATACTACTATAGCAACTGCTTACCAGTTAGTAAGGAAAGGAGGAGTACCTTTTCAGTTGCAAAATGATGTATTATGATGCAGAAAACCAGTCAAAGGGCTCAAGAATCTCCATTTTGTACCTATGATTATTTTCTGTGGCATTTTACAGTTGGAAAGAGAGAAGCTAAATAAATATTTAGAATTAAGTCACCTAGCAAACTTGGTTATTGACTCAACATGCTCAGTCAGCATATAGCATATGCTCAGGAATGCATGTGTCTCTGTCAAGGCTTTCCTTTTATTCTGAAAACAAGCAATAAAAATATATTTTCATTATTGTATTTTATTCATCAAAATATCTAGCAACATATTCTTAAGCTAGTGTAGTACTGAGTATTGCTAGTTATAAGTGAACTGAAAATGGATGCTAGTATACAAATAAAATTATATACTAGTATAGTCGGCCTAGACTGAAATAGGCATTTCCACAGTAGATGTATATTTCTGGTATTTATAAATCTTAAACACTGTCAAAGGAGCTGGAAACGTCTGGTGATACATATAAGGAATTACTTCCGGCATTTAATTCTCCTATACATTTGAAATTGATTATTGATTCCAAAATAAACATTATGCTGTTCTGTCAGAAAGAAAGATGTTTTACTTTCATGTGTCAATTGAGATTGCAAATTTAAGTCATCATTCCCCTGCAGCAGATCTGTTCGTAATTTAACTTTTTATGACGGTGATGAGTATCTTAGGTGAGATGCTAAATACCTAAAATATGTATCATATAATATGTTAGATGTTTGGTCATAATTTTACATATACCATAACTGTTAGCAAACATCATTATTTAATCACATCAGAGTTAATAGAAATGGATGTCCAAGAAACCAAAGGCGAATTCATTAACTACACTTGTTTTCCTTTCTTTCTTGTTTCTTATTTATTCTGGATCATAAGGTTTGCTCTGTTTCCATTAACGAAAAAGTGAGTAGAGAACAAAATGCCAATTTTTTTGCACATAAAATCCATTTGATAATTTGACAGACTTTAATAAAACCAATTTATATCAGTGTGCTTATAAGACAAACAGTACCCAGTAACCTTTTATTTGTTAAGAAACACCATATCACTTATTAAGAAGTTCAAAACCTGCAATTTATTTGAAAACACAAGATTTATAGGTTTTTTTGAACGATGAAAAATGTATTCAAAATCCCTTTTGTATTGAACATAATTTTCGAGAAAATTATTAGTTGTAAAATGTAAGGGTCAAACTGGTTTGTATTGCAAATACAATATTTTCTCAGTTAAACCTCCAGCATATTACATCACAAATATTTAGCAAGGCTATAAGGAACAAAACATGCATTGGGAAAGTTAGTTAATTCATCCTCACAACACCTCTGTGTGAGATGCAAATTTAAGGGTAGTCACTCAGATGAGTACACTGAGTCAACGAGAAGTTATGACTTCCTTATAATTCCTTGGACTGCATATCAGTGGTATATTTAGGAGGCACTTAAAAGCGTAGATCCAGTTCCTTGGTCTACACATTAGACTGCACTGATATTTCAGAAAACATCATTTCTTGAGTCTTTAATTACTTATGACTATATTGTTCTTGATCCATGCAGACAGTGAAAATCTGCTTATATCAGATAGACACATATAGCTGTTAATTCTTGCGCATCCTTTCAAAATTGGCACTTCCATTTGTGAGATAGATATCCATTCAATACATTACTGTGTCTCCTATGCCCATGAAATGGGAGATACTGCTTTATAGTATATGGAAAACAACAGCTGTATCATCCTTGTCCTGGCACTTCACACTAGCTTATTTCCAAATAAATTTACAGAACATTTAGTTCCACGAATAATGTCTTTCTCACAAAATCATTTCTCTAGCAATCTCTGGTGACCTTGAGTGTATACATGAAGATTGTAGTGAGCAAAAAATTTAATTGACAGACAAAATTCCTTGGAGTTTTAAATTATACAGTTAGGAATAACTTCCATGAAAAATGACAGAACACATGTTCTGGCAGTTCCAATGCCTTTTAAAAATACAGTTGCATTCTCAAATATATATGTTTCAATTCCATCTTAGTTTTTGCACACTTTAGATTTGGAAACCTTGTCTTGTTTCAGGTTCTTTTGTTTCAGTCTCACTTAGGGATAGAGAATGGCTTGATAATCCACTTTGATGCTAGTGGGATATTAGAAGTGGCATAGAAGAATTGGCATTGTCTCCAGAGGATTCGGAAAGACAGGACATGGGGGAACATACTCCCTTTAACAGCATGTAGTGACCACGGTGGGCTGATGTGAAAAGGTTGGGGGACTATGGTCACATTTCGTATCCTTGGGTGGAAATGTAATTCCTCCATTGTACTTCCAGAGCATAAGAGGTAGGATTTTGCATTCCTTGGAATCTGCTACAGCAGGTATGACCAGGGTGAATGGCTTTTTTCACCATTCCCTTGTACATCCACACAAGAGAAGCCTACTTAGATCATTCTCCTATGGTATGTCTTCACTACCTGCTGGATCGGGTAATGATTGATATTTTGGCAATTGATTTATCGTGTCTCGTTAAGACACGATAAATCGATCACAGAGGACGCTCCTGTCAGCTCTGGAATTCCAGCTCGCCAAGAGGCTCAAGCTGGAGTCAACCACTGCCGCTGTGAGGACAGGTAAGTGGGCTGAAGATGTGCGACTTCAGCTATGTTATTCACGTAGCTGAAGTTGCACATCTTTGGCTGATCCCTCCCCCTACTGTAGACCAGCTCTTATTTCTTGTGGCATTGGTTTTCACCACCTGCAGGTAGTTCAAACAATTAGTTGCTTTAGCTGTACCTAGAGGCATTTTGGTTCTATATGTTGTTTACAGAGAAGCACAAACCTCTCTGTATGGATGATTACAGTTTCAGAAGCATATAAGGCCATCGGTGCTTATTGTTCACTTCCCCTTGTTCCTGTCAGACATTTTATTTCTCTGGGATATGAACACTATCGTTAGTGTAGTGTAGCCAGATAGCCAGTATCGTTACAGTTTCCAATAAAGATCATAGGATTGGAGTCTGAAGAATATAAGGAAGATGTGTTAAATTTGTAGCATCTTTCATTCTTATTAAATTCTTTATGAGACAGCATTAATGTTTGTACCATTTTCTACTGCAGTTTTTGTCACCAAGAAGGAGTGACAGAGTATTAATGTACATATTATATAAGCATAAATTTAGTCGTGAGCTCTAGTCTCACCTTTCCAATAGAGGAGGGGTTCCCAAACTTGGTTCATGGCTTGTTCAGGGTAAGCCCCGGCAGGCCACAAGATGCTTTGTTTACTGGCGTGTCTGCAGGTACGACCGCTCACAGATTCTAATGTTAGGGTGGCCAGGTGGCTGGCTTTCCACTGGAAACTTATCAAAAAGAGGATCTGACAATATCTGGTGAGTCCTACTAACTAGATGTCCAATGTCAAGTCACGGGGCGGAAAGGGAGGTGGGGAGGTGCCAAGTCATCACCCGTGCCAGCCCCGTCTCAGCCAAGGCTGCCTCCTATCTGCCTCAGGTGGCTGCAGCTCACACCGTCAGCTCCACAGGCGAGTCTCTCTCGACTTGAGGGTGGGGGGTTAAGGGAAAAAGCAATGAGTGATGTGGGGAGAGGGAATAGGAGTGAATGGGGACAGTGCCTTGGGGTAGGGGTGAGCCTCAAGGACAGGGATGGGCAGAAGCAACACCTCAGGGAAGAGGCAGAGCAGGGGTGGGGCCTTTGGGAAGAAGCGGGGCGGGGCAGGGTCTCAGAGGGGGAAGAGGTGGGATCAGAGAGGTTCTGGCACTCTTCCTGGAGAGTCCAGGTTTTAAGTACAAAATTGACAACCCTAAATGGATGATTTCATTAGCCCATGAGGATGACAAACTTCACTTCAGATCAATGTCACTCAGGTTCTAGCCACACTCTTTAGAATTATATTCCCAGCATGAAGAATGTGTCCTGTTTCACTCCTCACTATTGCAAAGTGTGACTCAAGGTGAATGACAGCAGATAGTGAGCCTCATCCTCTAAGATGCTGAGTGCCTCCTCAGAGGTGCTTAGCATTTGAAACTTGTGTAGCATTCATAGGGTGTGGACGATGCTCAGAACCTTCTGTTGGACATTTGGAATTAGGCTCAGTGTGATCAGGAAATGAATAATAAAGGAGAGCATGAACAGGGAGTGAATGATATTTAAATGTCCCTTTCAAGGAATATTAACCTTTCCATTTTTATGCTCTCATTTTAAGTTGGAATCTTTAGAGATAATTAACTTGATTACCTTTCACTTAACCAGTATAAGTCAGGAATAAGTACATCAGACTCAATTGGCCAGATACTCATTGGTGTAAATCAGCATGAAATAAAATGCCGATTTAAACCAGCTGGGAAAACAGCCCATTGGATTTAAGCAAGTTTAAAAGAGAGGCAATCAATGTTCCACTACTGTTGAAGTGCTGTACCATACTTATAGCATCTCACTTTTGTATATTTTTCTTTAAAAACAGCAACATTTATTTACTTGTTTAAGGTGTTTTAACAAGTTTACAAATCTTTGACATATGACTATCAGAAACAAAACATTCATTACATCAGTTAGTTTTTGTTTGAAAAGACATTATACAGGAATGCATCATCAGATCTTTCTGTATAACAGGGTATTACCATATAGCAAAGTGAGCATAATTACAACACCTATAATGAGTCATTTCTAGTGATTTTTATTAAATTGAGTGAAATCTCTATATCCACGTATTTAGCTGATCAGGAATGTCTAGCAAATGTTAATATTAAAAATCTTTTAGGTTTTTTAATCTATTCAACATCATCAGTAAGAGTATTAATATATTTTATTATATAAAACTGGGCGATGAGGGTCCAGCAGCCAGAGTGCTGCCTCACGGACTGACAGCCCAAGCCCCACCGCCCGGGGCTGAAACATCAATTTCCCATATTTCTGCATGTGTGCTGATGGTTTGGTTAATGCGGAGATCTGGAGGCTTGGATAAATGTTTTCTACTGTATACATCACATTTTTCATAGCCTGTTTGCTCTTACTGTTGTAAACTGCATATGTAGTTGTATACATTGCAGAATTTTATAAGTAAGCTTGCAGCATTTTGTGGCATATGACAGAACATACATCACAAATGACATTTTTGTCTGATACTTGCTTCAGTGATCAGCATCAAGCATGCCATGACTTCAGCTTCTCTTAGAGCCACCACCCTGCATACTACAAAATTCCGTAGTTCTTTTTTACATTTTAAATAATATTTATTATTGTTAATAATCATTTTTGATAGTGCTTGAGCTCTCCAATCAGGGATCAGAGCCACACTGGGTGCTGAGCAAGCAAATTACACAAAGACAAATTGTCCCAAATTACTCACAAGGAATGATTTAGATAATACGCAACTGGTGAGTAAAGTAACACAGGCAGGGTAGGTAGCTGGAGAAGACAAGGTAACAGTAAAGAGATGCGTGCTTGCATGAATGAATAGTTCCATGGATTTAGTAGTCATGTGTGGTTGCCAGCTATCTATAATCTATTTCTGTTAAATTGTGTTCTGTTACATATTCTGTTATGAAACAATTACATGAAATAAACCTATATTTCTAATATGTTCAAGGCGATAGAAATGATCACATGCCAATGGCAATCCATATGCCTGATAGAGTGAGTCCAGCCTTACAGAGAGCTGCAAGAGTCTGCTGTAGGGTGACCAGACAGCAAATATGAAAAATCGGGACGGGGCTGAGGGGTAATAGGAGCCTATATAAGAAAAAGATCCCAAAATCAGGACTGTTCCTATAAAATCAAGACATCTGGTCACCCTAATCTTGTTCTCACACTGAGCAGTCACTCTAATGATTGCTTTGCGTGCATCTGTCTGGTTTTAGACAGAGCTGATTGAATCTTGGCCACTCTTCGTGGTTCTCAATATATGTGCCCTCCCACACTGAGAAATGTGGAAAATGGGGAGACAGTAGTGTTCACTTCCCAGAAACCATAAGAGAGGGAGACTCCATGTGCCACTGTGAGCAGAGGAGAGAGAGGAAGTATAATGCTTCTCCCACTTCTGTGAAGGAGAAGAAGAGATGAGAGAGAGTGGAGTTTCCTAGCGGTCATTAGAGGAGTTGGGGGGAGGGGTTGAGCTCTCCGCTATGGCTTTGTGCCTAGAACCTTTTGATAGTCCCATGAGGACCCATCTTTACTCTCATTATTTGTTTCATGAGTTTGGCTAGTGGATTTATGGTAAAGAAAATAAGCCCTGCTTTTATTTTTATCTTGCACTGAATTAAAGTTTGATGACTTTTTTTTTAAATTGAAGAACATCATTAACATAAAACACATCTGTCACAGATGAAAAACACTCTGCATGTGCAAGACTGTAATCAGTTCATTTTTATGGATCTCCAGTTCTCCAGAGAATCTTAGAAATGCACATGATACTCAATTTTGTTTTTGCATCTTGGAGTTAACTGAAAGGTGCTTAAAATCACAACTAGGTAGAGAGATCCCTGCTGACTACACATTGGAGGAGACTAAAATGCTTTGCTCATTCCGGCAGATACATGAAATATTATGTGCTCAATAAATGTAGCACAACTACATTTATTCCATATGAATGCATAAATAACTGATGGGTAGGAATGAAGCTTCCAACTTCTGGGGAAAACCATGTCCTTTTGATGTATCTTGATTCCACTGTTTTGGAAAGTCCTGTATTTTTGCTCATGGATGATACCTCTGACATGGTGGAAACAGCACAAAGAAACATGCTTGATAACTGGACTCATGGCAGTGAAGAGTCTTACGGAGACATTGTAAAAATATTGCTTCTGAAACCAAGGCAGAATGTTTTGCATGCTTGTCCCATCTGGCTTCCTGTGAGAAGATCACATGTAGATTGGGGAACAGACGTTACTTATTTGAGGACATTTGGCAGCTTTTTATGGATTATCCTCATAAAGCAAATGTTGCATCTTAGAAATGCTCATATTATTGTCTTGTACTTGTGTAAATTAGGATTAACCTTGAATTATGTAATGGATCCAGAAGAGTTCCACAATCTATCAACATGATGGAGAATAAGGAACAAGAAGTGATGAGTGCAAATGAACAAATAATGGTAATTAATAAAATAAACAAACATTCAATTACCTTATAAAACCTAACTGCCCTTTTTGTGTAAGCATCTTGCACATTGCAGTATTGCTGGGTTAGTATTTTCATGAAGATGCATTGTTCTTGAATAATATTTTAAGAGCTATTCTTGAACAATGTATTGGAAAGCTGCTTTCTTTTAGCATTAGGCATGAATGTTTTTTTACTGCATCATTTATCTCATCAACATATTGATCACAGTACTTCAAGAAAACCATTAATGCTTCATTTTCTTTATGTCCATCCTGTAGTTATAATAGTGATACTTAATAGCCAGCACTTTCACAGTGCTTTACATGTTCATAGGATTATACAAACAGTATCCCAGGATGCTGTTGCTTTTCAGATGGTTCCCCCCTCCTCCCCCTCCCCCATAAGAGTCCTATTCTAGATTTTGCTAATCTAAGAAAACTGGTATTGTTGAGTCCATCATTTGGGGAGAGAAAGCTGTGTTTGTCACTGATACTTGGAAGATTCGTATTGTTTCTTGTTCCATAATGAAGCATGTTCAATGACAACAACTAAGGAGACGAAGGAAACAAATTTTAGTATATTTTTCCTATATGCTGTAAAACCAATCAAAAGTGGACTTTGTGGACTTGATTTAAATTGCCAATGTATTGGTAAATCGTTTGCAAATTGTTATATCTGTTTTCATTGCGATATAGTTGTCTTATGAAATGTGCTTGGACCTAATGGAGAGAAGAGGATTCTCTCTGCTCAGGTATAAAAATCCATGATATAGGGTTAGGTTAGCTAAACCCTGCTCACATCCCGGTAAGCAGACATATATTTTTGTATTTTTTGTAGGTGGATACAGTGCAGACTACGCAGCCCCCTGGCCACCTTGAGGAATCGTGTAAAATGAATGTATGTGCTCGTAAGTGAAACATTTATAAATAAAGCTCCAACTTTAATGTATGTTGGATCATAAAACATGTAAAACTTGCTTACTGTCATATTAAGAAATCGATTCCCAGGGGGCAGGGTGACTGCAGAACTAAGAAGATGTGCAAAACAAAGTTCTTTTTTAAAAATAAAAATGAAAAAAACCCCAAGAACTTTAGAATTATTCAGAACAGATAAACATTGTATAAACAAGATATTCAAATTACCTCTTGGATGTATTTGGGAAGTCACTGAGCTGATTCAAGATTCCCAAACAGAAACAAAGAAGGGATGTGAGAAAGGTTTTGTAAGCTGAAATCATCATCCATCGAGGAACAGGAGAAATGCCTTCTTACTTAGGAGTATGAAATGGAGGACACAACCTTTTCCCCCTTCAATCTGTGTTTGAGAGGACAGAAATTTTGAAACTGAATTTGATCAGAGTATTGCTTCAGTTAATAACTGGGAGAGGAGTGCTGATGGGGTTGACTTTTCAATGCCTGATGTAAGCAATCAGTTATATGTAGAGGAAAAAAAAACAAACTCAAGCATGTGCTAGATGAACAAAGAACATGGAAACCGTACCTGAGAATTGAATTCCTGGAAAACCAAACACAGTCTCATCATTTAGAAACCTTGAGCTACTTGAGGAGGTGAGAAGACTCAGACTCTGGATTTTGCTGAAAATGACTTCATGAGGAATTTAAAGTAGATATGCAGAGGAAACCAAAATGTGTTAAATGGTCCTATCACAGAACTCAGAAATCAGCCATCAACCTGCACATAGAAATTTTGTACTTTAATTGATAAACATAGACTAATCCAAATGAATAAGAAATTCTTAAGTATTTAATATGAAAGACCTTTGCTTGATTTGAATAACTGTACAAAAAAAAAAAGGCTTTTCATTCTGATTAAATAAAAACTGCATGATAGGGAACTCCTCATTACATTTCTAGTCCTTATAAAGATAAATATATCAAATAAAATCAAAGACTATATTTTTTGTTACCCAAGAGATTAAAATATGTTCGGACACCACCAAGTTAGTGCATTGATTTATGTCTTTTAGAGGATGAAGAGGCTGAATACTCTGTTCCTAAATAATATTTCCTTCATATAACCCATCTTCATCATAAACAACAGAAAACAGGGACATTTGAATATTCATGAATGTTTCAGAATGTTTACTTAACTCTAAGGTATAACTGAGTTTTTCAAATTTTTGGTCTAAATCTGGTGCACTTCTATGCAGAAACTATGTTGTATTCAGTAATAAATGGTACATATATTCTATCTCTTGCTTTCACAATATGCCTTCTCTGATATTGAATTACAAAGCTAAAGATCATATTCCCCCTTTTGATTGCTATGCATTTAGCTCCAAATTATATCACCCTTCGTGTTTATCTTTTAGGAACTGGTGTTCTGCCTCTTTCTACACTTGTAGTCAATTTCAAGTGGTAGAATTTATGATTTGGGAGAGGTTTTGGCCTCTTTATTGTATTAAGAATATATTATCAAACTTCAAAGTCTGTACACTTCTACTGTATTGATTTTTTTCTGTGAGCAAAATCAATAGGCAAAATTAAAATAAAAAATCAATTTCTTCATTTTTGAATTGCTTTGTATTTTTATATACATATTTGTTTATTTAACCTTGAAGGTTTTTTTGTGAACTCATTGTTACAGAAACACAACAAAAGTGTCAAGTAATGATGAATAAAACATACTCATGCAAATAAGTGAAATACAGAGGGAAATACATGTTTCTTTTAGCTGGGAAGAGGAAAGATAAATGCCGAAGACCTGTGACCAGATTCTGATTTCTGATGTAGCATTGTAAGTCTGGAATAACTTTGATGAACCTACTCAATTTATGCTGGATTTACACCACTGTATCTGAGATCACAGTTTGGTCTTTGGTTCTTCTGTTTTTGTAGTCTTAATTTTGTATTCAGGAACAATTACCAGCAGAGGAGTTTTGAAGAAATATTGCACAGCTACTGTAATTTTCAGATTCACGTTTAGCAGGCAAGTGCCTCGCAAGGAATAAAACCATGTTTATTTTTGCCTCCTGCTACCACTCCAATGGGGAAAGGTCAGCAAAACAGTGGGAGGCCAAATGAAGGAAGATTTTTTCCCTGTAAGACATCAACTTGCAAGACACTGTGAATTTCAGAATTACAAGTGATATAGCTTTTTTACAACTGCTCCTTTCCTTCTCGCCTCCTACTGCTGCTTCATTGTTGGATAATGTCTTTTTCCTGTCAGAATAAGCAAGCAAGAGCTTATTTGTGACAAGCGGAATTCCACTTTCTACCTAGTATTGTTGCAGATGGAGGAAAAAAAAGAATTTGATTCATACCTATCTCGTTTTCTAGCTTTTGAGGGTTTCAGTTAGGGCCTTTAAAGCCAAATCCAGCCTGCCTTGTACACATGAGTAATCCAGTTGATGCTAGTGGAACTACTTGTAAGATTAAAGTGAACAGGGTATAGCTATACATACCATTTTATTTGTATATTTATTTTCCCCTCAGACCATGCCATTGAAGAAAAATAAGTGTCACTAACAGGTTGCCAGAGAAGCTGGGATACACCATTGCTATGTTCAAAAGTAGGTTAGAGAACAATCTAGGAAGTTGTGTTTGGTGAGGATGTCTGGGTAGCAAAAGATTTCTTTCATATCCCTACTAGCTATCATTTTACGGACCTTATTCTGTCCTCAGTTCACAGAGACAATACCATTGATGCCAATGGCAAATGTATGTGAATCAAGAAAATAATATGACCTAAAGTGTAACAGTCACTTTGCCAAGCCATCCATCAAACCTAAAGAGTTAAATGAAACAGAATACCACCAACTAGACTGCATTCTAGCCTAGGAATGAACAACATAATTTAATAAAAAAATATTAAATATCTGGAAAGCTCCCTGTAGCGAGGCGAAAACTCAGTGGTGCAGTGCCTCCTGCTGATCACCTGGGAACTAGTGATTTCCAGCCTCAGGATGCCTCCTGCTGTCCAATGTCTCACCTGCCTCAAGCCCCATGTCCCTCCCAGACCCTGGTGCCCTTTACCTCAGAGTTCTGCCCCAGCAGTACCCCCTCACGCTGGGTCTCCCCTCCTCATGGAACCCCCAACCCTTTAAACCCACATTGCCTCATTGGCTACTGTCAGTCATCATCTAGCCCCCGCTCACTGGGGCAGACTGCAGTCTGTAATGGCCACTCAGCATTGGCAAGGTGTTAGGACGTGCTGCCTTTGCCAATATCTGAGCTGCCTCAGTACCTTTTTGGGCCTTTAACAAGGCCTGAAGCCTGGGGGTTTACCAGGTTGTAGTTCTCACGTGCCTCTTGCCCTTCCCCAACACTGCTCTACTTCAGATACCTTCGTCTCAGGCAACTAGTCCTTCCAACTCTGGGCTAGAGTGAGACTTCTTTCTGTTCCAGGCCCCCAGTCCCCTTATCAGGGTCAGCTGGGCCCTAATTGGGCTGTGGCTGCTTCCCCAACCTAATTTTGCTGCATTTAGCCCCTGCCTATCGGAGTGGGGAAACTGCCCCACTACACTCCCATTGAGATTTATCTGGTTTATTAAAAAGCCTCTGTCTCAAACCTTATTGCAAGCTCCATTGTATGATGGAGGAAGGCACATAAGCATAGAGGCTTGGTTCAGCCACGCATCACTTATTATGCTTCAAACCAGCACTGATTTTACTTTGGGAATTATGTGGTATACTATGTTTTGCTGAGCTAGTAAAGAATAGCAGGACCTACATTTATGCAAGACATACTTGTTATGCCTGCTTATGAGCTCAACATTATCTCTCATCTCTAGAAGAGAATAACTTGAACCTATTGTGCCATGACACTGACATTATATTTGACTTTTGACATTGCATTTAGGAAACATTTTCATTACATGAATATCTGTCTCCAGTTTCTACACAATTCTAAATGTTAAAGGGTAACTTGTAAATATGAAAAGTCCCAAAAAAATTACCACATTAATAGTATAGTACAGTATATGATGGATGCCCCAAATTACCCTGTGCCAAACTATCAACATGCCTACACAATTTCAGTGTTTAAAATTAAGCCATTTATTTCAGTTAGAACAGGGCAGAAAATATCTGAAATCACAATCAAATTACAGCATAGATTGGTTTATGATTCCAGCTTTGAGTTTTCTTTTGATCTGCATCTCCCAGAGACAGAACCGGACCTTTCAATCCTAGGAAAGACATTTGGCTACCAGTTTTGCCTCCTAGCAATTTCAGCTCTTTCTTTTTGGGCCTTCTTCAGTCTTGAGCTGCTGAACACAAGGAAATAGTTAAGTTTTCAGATTTGGCTTAAAGTTCCTTTCCCTTAAGCATTTTCTTCTCCTGTCTGAGTACTCTTATGTTTGAACCACTCTCAATTTAACCTAATAACACCAGGATGAATGCCAAGTTTTAACCAGATAAAATTTCACCCTTTCACAAAAAGAATGAAAAAAAGTTTTATGAAATTCATGCCATAATTTTTTTACCTTTAACTTACAAAAAAAAAAAGAAAATCATGTTGGGATACAGACCCTGTATGTTTGTTTTGTATTCTACTTTTAATAACAACCAGTTACCATATAACTTTTTCATTTTTCAAATTGCTTTAAAATATCCACTGTTTAATCTTCACAAGAACTATTTGATGCTGGCAAGTACTTCAGATGGTGAAATGAGACAAAGGTGTTAAGTATGTTTCTAAAGTTAGTGAGGGAATCAATGTCATATCTGAAATTAGTAGTTCCTGGGCACCATTCTGGGCACACTGTACACAGACCACATCTCTTTCTTGCTGATAAAGCACAACATACAGTAGTTGCTCAAGACCAAGGACAGAACTGTTAATGAAATATAGCAATTCAAACTGAAACATTACCAGGTACCAGTATAAACTGTGTTTTATGATAAAGCTGGATGGAATCCACCATCTATCTATCTATCTATCTATCTACCTATCTACCTATCTATCTATCTATCTACATGAGATATAGATATGTTGGAACCTGAAACTGGAATCTCAAACCCCAAACTATATTTATTGGGAACATCTTTTCTTGAAAGAGGCCTGGTTCCTGTACACAATAGTAAGCTCCATCTTCATATCATGTCTCTCCACCACCATTCTTATCACACATGCTCCCAAACCTGTGGAAATGTTTGAAGAAAGGATGTCATGGCAATCAGTTTCCACTGTAAGGAAGTATATTATTTCTAGTTGCAATGTGAACAACAAATGTATCAGCCTTAATAGTCCATGTGCATCGTAGAAGGAACATATTTTTAATTGAGCAGTAGCCTTTTAAAAACTTTAACTAGATGGTAACCCTGTCATTCACCCTTCAGATTCTCCTGGAACAAATGAGCAAGGATCAGTAAGAATAACCTCTAGATAATGAATCATGTGGACGTGATATATCGTGACTTTAGCAAAACTTTTGATACGGTCTCCCACAGTATTCTTGCCAGCAAATTAAAAAAGTATGGATTGGATGAATGGACTATAAGGTGGACAGGAAGCAGGCTAGATTGTCAGGCTCAGTGGATAAGGATCAATGACTCAATGTCTAGCTGGCAGCCAGTATTAAGCGAAGTGCCCCTGGGGTCAGTCCTGGTTTTGTTCAAAGACTTCATTAATGATCTGGATGATGGGATGGATTGCACCCTAAGAAAGTTTGCGGATGACACTCAGCTGGGGGAGAGGTAGATATACTGAAGGGTGGGGATAGGGTCCAGAGTGACCTAGACAAATTGGGGGATTGGGCCAAAAGAAATTTGATGAGGTTCAACAAAGACAAGTGCAGAGTATTGAACTTAGGATGGAAGAATCCCATGCAGCGCTACAGGCTGGCAATTGACTGGCTAAGCAGCAATTCTGCAGAAAAGGACCTGGGGATTACAGTGGATGAGAAGCTGGATATGAGTCATCAGTGTGTCTTTATTACCAAGAAGCCTAATTGCATACTGGGCTGCATTAGTAGGAGCATTCCCAGCAGATTGAGGGAAGTGATTATTCCCCTCTATTCAGCACTGGTGAGGCCACATCTGGAGTACTACGTCCAGTTTTGGGCCTCCTACTACAGAAAGGATGTGGACAAATTGGAGAGAGTCCAGTGAGGGGCAACAAATGATCAGGGGGCTGGGGCACATTACTTATGAGAAGAGGCTGAAGAAAGTGGGCTTGTTTAGTCTGCATAAGAGAAGAGTGAGGGGGATTGGATAGCAGCCTTCAACTACCTAAAGGGAGGGTTCCAAAGAGGATGGAGCTCAGATGTTCTCAGTGGTCTCAGATGACAGAACAAAAAGCAATGGTCTCAAGTTGCAGTGGGGGAGTTCTAGGTTGGATATTAGGAAACACTGTTTCACGTGGAAGGTAGTGAAGCACTGGAATGGGTTACACAGGGAAGTGGTAGAATCTCCATCCTTAGAGGTTTTTAATGCCCAGCTTGACATAGCCCTGACTGGGAAGATTTAGTTGGTGTTGGTCCTGCTTTGAGCAGGGGGTTGGACTAGATGACCTCCTGAAGGAGGTCCCTTCCAACTCTGATATTCTATGATTCTACAATTCTATGTTAACATAGAAATGAAGACCATTTTTAACCTTTGGGGGTAGGGGAGTTGCATTAGAACAACTCAGGGTGTCAACAAGGAAACAGGAATAGCCACAAATCACATTGGTAACCTTTTTTAAAGCCTGCTGGCACGTGACTATCTGTGTACATGATGTTTCTGCCAACCTGTTGGTGCAATCCATTCAGGGGAGATGGAAAGGCAATCTGATCACCAAGATCAAGTTTCCATTCAAGGAGATATTGGAGAAGCAGGCAATGAGAGAAGGACAGGCCAAGTGCAAACACCTTTTTTGACTTCCTGGCAGCTGAAATAATGTAATTCATCTATGAATATGTTTCATCCAGCCAAACTGGCTTTAAAGGACCACTAGATCAACACACAAATTAATTGACTTTCTCAAATGATTTGTATATCAAATAACATTGTAGGGACTATTTTACACAAACGATTACTCTCAAACCATGCAGAAATGAAAGCAAAGAAAAACCATAGGAAAACTAAGAGAAGCAATAGCTTTTGTGCTTTAATGCCGTAAAAAAAATTATTTACAAAGAAGGCTTACCAAGAAATTCCAGCATTTTAGTGGAATGTTCTTTGAGAAAGCCTAACATTTGAAATGTGTATGTGAGAAAATGTTTTATATTTCATACAGCATTTCAGTGAAATAAAACTTATGATGTCATATAATCCATTTTATTTGGTTTAATCATTCTTTTACATGTTTCCCATGCGCTGTGTTTATGTTCAGGAAGGTGGCAAGATGTGAAATTGGCTTATGGAACAAAAAAAGCCTTTATTTAATGTGATCTGTATGAGGGCAAAAAATGACAGCAAATAATCTTACTTCATGGATATTGAATGTACAAGTAATGGCTAGATTTTTATTTTAGGCACAGCTGTGAGCAAGGGGTGTTTAGTAAGCTACCCCACTCTTGGAGTAGCCCTATAGGCTTTGTGAGTCAGAGATACATCTCTGCATCATGATTTCCCCCACACTTCTTCTTTTGGCACCTAACAGGGTAGTAATTTACTGTTGCATAGACCCATGAGTGGTGGAGAGTAGTACAGGGCAAAGAGTAAAGGGTGAGGCCCCACCCTATCTGCCCACTCCCAGCCATCTGCTCTGAAGAATAAGTAAATGTGTGAGTATCTGCACTTAGCTGTAATGCCTTCAGACTCAAGATCTGGGTGGACACATAAAGAGTTATACCATTGTGAATTCATGTCGTCTGAGTCACAGTCTAGCTATTTGTTTTATTAGAGATTGAACCTAAAATTAAAAAAACAAAAGTTCCTATTGAAAGTTTAACATCATTTAACATGGTTCATGTTGTTTGACTTGAAATATCTCACTTTATTAACTTGGACTCATTGATGAATAGCAAAATATAAGGCATGTTCTCATATTACTAGCGTCAGAATAAGAAGACATATGGGTTGGGAATCAGGATATGTTGATTCTATTCCTGACTCTGCCACCAATACCCACTGTGATCTTGTGCAAGTCCTCTCTTTGTGCTACAATTTTCCCATTTGTAAATTGGAGAATAACCACACTTCCCCACCTCCTAAGGGATTGTGAGGGTCAATCCATTACTTTTTGCGAGGTGCTATGGTAACAATGGCCCCAGAAATGCCTATATATAAATAAAATTATACATATATATATATATATATATATATATATATATATGTAATATTCACTGCAATGGCTTCATTTATACTGAGGGAGATTATTGAGTAGAGTCTCACTGGCTTTCAGAGGAGGTCCTACTTTCCTTATCATCTATAAACTGCTCCCTGGCCTAATTATGTGAAGGAATAATATTCAGTTTGTTGTTCTGTAGATGATACAATGATGTATATATCGTACAGTGCACTTTCATCCAAGTCTGTTGTACTTGTAAGGTTAAAAACGCTATATTTAAGACAAATAGTTATAGATTGCCCACTTTTTTCCAGCAATTTATTATTAGTGAAGAATCTGAAAGTTATACTTTTTGGCAGGTATATGTATTTATTTATTTATTTAGATATTTATTTATATCTGAGTTTTTAGAGCTTGTGAAAGGTGATGGAATTGACAGCACTACAGGCTGAAATCTTCCTGCAAACAGAGCAAAAGTTCAATAGGGAAGTAGTCAATTTCTTATTATTATTGAAATGTTGATTGTAGACTCAGTGCTGTGTGAGCCATAGATAAACACAGTCTCTGCCTTGAGAATCTGACATTCTAAAAGATAGACCAGCCACATTAGGGGATCCAGATGGGTGTTTAAGTAGAATTAAAATGTAATTCTGTCTTACTTTCCTCTCTTTTGAAATGTTGGTTGGAGAAGACATTTGCCTCATGTGAGTTATTGGTTGCAGGGACTGTGGAAGAAATGGGTCTCTAGTACATATTAGAATAAGCAGAAATGAGAAGTTTGGTGCATTGGGGTTGAGAAATTATTCTGTGTACAGGTGGAATAAAGGTAGAAAGCCTCAAGATGGGAGTGAGAAAAAGACACAAATAGTGTAGTGAAGAGTGCCCATAATACTCAACACTATTGTATCTCTTGCCCTGCTGCGTGTCAAATCAGAAATTATTGTTGTTTGTTTCTTAGAAGATGGGGATTGCATGATAAAATCTAAGGTAGGGAATTTAGGAGCTGAATTCAGTTCATTGTCTGAAATATATTGTCTATGCATCTGATTCAGGTCCTGACCCTCCAAAGATTTGAACCTGTGATTGTCTGTACACATTAGAATAATACTGTTGAAGTCATAGTTAAACATGTGTATCTGCCTTTGCAGGGTTGGGGCCATAGACTGGAACAAGTTTTGTAGTGTTAAGCACATTGATAACTGTCACTAAATAACGAATAATATAGAAATAATAAAAAAAATCAAGGTTTAATATCAATAACAACTACATTATTAAAGAAGCAGATTTTCACTTAAGGAACATAGTATGGTTTCAGAATATGGCATTAGATTTTAACTACACTGAGTTTTTAACTTCATGATGTTTTATGTTATGTGTGCAGTACTGCAATGCAGTCTTCCTTTGTTGCTTTGTTTGACTCATTCTCACTGTTAACCACACAGATTTTGACTCCATTGAAAACGTGTGACCATAGTATGATGATTTTTGTCAAATTTGCGCTGCTTCTGTATTTCTCAACATTGCAAGCCTTAGGTGAAATGGCTCCTGAGTGCTCATGAGATTGAATTTTTGGCTATAATTATAACATCAGGATGAAGGATTGCTTTCCAAACATACGGCTTAGAACTGCAGGAAGTCAGGCATTAATGTCAAGGCCCATCTTTTATGGAATTCTGTACCTTAAGTGATGAAAATAGGTGATAAATTAGCAAGGTTTAAAATAAGATTGAAATCTTTTGAAATGCATTGAGTGTAATAATTGTCTAAAGCTCCTTTAGTTATTTTTTATCTCTGCTATATAAGTATTGATAGTTAGATTTCAGTCTTACTACTTACCTCAGTAAAATAAATATTGTACTCTTGGCATCTTCAGTTAACCTATGCTCTCTTTTTTATGTAATGTAAAATATTGTGATGTAGTATATAGAGCAGGAGAATGGGAATCTGGAATCCTGTGTTACCTTTCTAATGATGACATTGAATTACTGTGTGATCTGGGACAAGTCACCTAAGCTTTTTCTGCCTTGATTAATCTAGCTATAAAGTGGATATAAAATATTTTCTTACCTCGCAAGGCATTGTGAGGATTAATTAAATAGGAACAATTCATGCTACTTTTGAGGTCAGTAGAAGTTTTTCGATTCAAGATTAGGCCCTTAATATATGCGAAGCTCTTAGACATTATTCTTCTAAAAATATGGAGTGCTTTTGCATTTCAGAGTTCAATAATCTGGATCTAAAGCTACAGCACAATAAATTCTGCTCTGCCTTTTTCCAAATAATAAATGCCGATTTGTCATTTATTAGGAAGAAGGGAAATGGCACAGCATAGCAGAAAAAATGGTAACTGCTTCAGTTTTGTCTTACTTATCAGAAATATGATAAAACCCACCTCCATTGCTGATTCATGTACTGAGTTCAATCCTATTGAACCTCCAACAAAGAGTCTATATTGGATCATGCCAGAAAGTGATTAAAATAGCAATTGCAATGTACATAGGATATATGTTTAGGGTTGGATTTTCAAAGAATACTCAGCGTTGGCCTAACTCCTTAAGTACCAGTACCATGCAGCAGATACACAGATGATCCTCTATGTCTTCTGGTAACCACAGTCTGATTTGTGCAATTGTGAATTCAGGCAGCAGGTGAGGAGGTTCTGGACATCTGCATCATCTTGCCTGTGCTTCTTTCCCTCAGAGATTGTACTGCTGCCATGGTGGCTTCCCTGCATGGCATATCCAGGCAAAAAATGGCAATTGGAATTCTAGTTCCAGGCAGAGACATCAGTGGCTGGCACCTGATACTGAATTCCCCACTCACTGCATGTATTTTATTTTTCTGTATATCAGCAGACTTTCTAATGCACATGCACCTAAAAGCTCCGCGTATGCTTTCAAAATTTCATTGCACCTGTATGCATTATTGTATTTTATTTTAGGCTTGAGAGGAGAGTAAAACTTGTTCCAAACTCTAGGCTATAGAAAATGTATTGACTAATGATTTGTTTTTTTAAAAAAAGAAAACAGAAAAATAAATTTATCACTGCATCTTTCATAGGAAATCCTTTTCTATTCAGTTTTAAAATGCATTAAATTCTCTTGAAGAAGCTTGTGATCAGCTTTCCCTCACCTATGATCTTACTCAAATTAGTACTGGTGATATGCAATACCTGCAATATCATAAGTAGTTCTAGCCCTTCTATAATCTATTCTAAATAGGAGAAAAAATGTTGTCCATATGGTAACCCGGAGGAGCAGTCTTGAATTATTTCTAGGCCAAGATCAATTATATAGCTGAGGTTTACCTATAGTAGAGGTGGGCAAACTACAGCCTGCAGGCCACATCTGGCCCATGGGACCATCCTGCCCAGCCCTTGAGCTCCCAGCCGGGGAGGTTAGCCCCTGGTTCCTCCCCTGCTGTTCCCCTCCCCTGCAGCCTCAACGCACCATGCTGCAAGCGCTCTGGCCTGCTGCTATTGCTGGACAGCATGGGTGGTGTGGCTGGCTCCAGCTGGGCAGCGGGGCTGAGAACTCCTAATGCGCGGAGCAGCATGGTAAGGCAGTGGCAGTGGAAGGAGGGTTGGATAAGGGCAGGGAGGGGACAGTCAGGAGACAGAGAGAAGGGGGTGGTTGGATGGGGAGGAGGTTCTAGGGGGGAAGGCGGTCAGTGGACAGGGAGCAGGGGGTGGTTGGATGGGGAGGGGCGGTCAGCGGGTGGGGAGCAGGGGTGGTTGGATAGGCATGGGAGTTCCAGGGGGTCTGTCAGGGGGTGGGGGGATGGATAGTTGTCAGGGCAGTCAGGGAATAGGGAGCGGGGTGGTTGGATAGGGGGTGAGGTCCTGGGGGAGTGGTTTGGAGCAGAGGTCCTGGGAGGGGGTTGTCAAGGGACAAGGAGCTGGGGGTGTTGGATGGGTCAGAAGTTCTGAGGTGGGGTGGGAAGTGGGAGTGGACGAATTGGGGGTGGGGGGCAGGCTGTTTGGAGAGGCACAGCCTTCCTCACCTGGCCCTCCATACAGTTTTGCAACCCCAGTGTGGCCCTCGGGCCAAAAAGTTTGCCCACCCCTGACCTATAGCCTCAGTCATTAATTGTTTTAGTAGAGGAATAATATCCGTTTAAATCAACATTGTCTGAGGCCATCTGTTGACTTCGTAAATCCAAATCCGCAGTTCTTGATTTGGGCCAATCTCCGATTCAGCAGTATACACCTTGATCTACTTTGACTTTAGAACACTGGAAACTTGTAATCATGAGACAACGGTTTGGAGCATTATGGGTTAGAATAGGAGGTGATATGGATTAGGGCCTGATCCAAAGCTCTTTAAGTAAATAAAATGGCTTCCCATTGATTTCTGCATGCTTTGGATCAGTCTGTTACAGTCTTAGTCTGGAAAACTAATTAGTAATGTAGCTGACACTATGTAAATATTAGATAGGCATATATCTAAAAAGAGGGTAACCACTGTTCTACTTCTTTTCGGGAACGTTGCTACAGACCCATTCTGTCATGTATTGACATTCAACTATTAGGATACAAACAGTATATTCTGCATTTTTGACTGAATTTTAAGTTTTCACTAATTAAAAATGCAGCTAGTTTCTAGGAGACCTAAATGAAAAGTGTAATCATATTTAAAGGAAAATTCATTTAAATATTTGGAGAGGTCAAATCGATGTCTGAAGCCATCAGTGTAATAAAAAAACCCAACCCAAACCTGCCACTGTTCCTGAATGAGCCATGAGGAGTAAAATGCCTTAGAGTACTCATAATTTTGAATCCACTTTGTGGCTATTGATATGTCACTATATTATGCTGGCAAGGGACTACTGTAGCTGCTGGAAAGGGAATATACTTTTTGTTGCAACAAAAAAAGCAAGTTACTCAATAGATCTAATGATAGGAATACAGAACTTCTAATAGCTTATTGCTAGGACCAACAGTTGGGTCCTCTGTAACACAGAATTCCAATCAGGTTGTGTGCAGACTTCTTTATTACAAAGAGAGGATGACATTGCTTGTCAGAAGCTTCTATCTGCCAGCGTGTTGAATGTACTTTTCTATAGCTGTATTAAAAAGTAATGACAATAGTCATGAAAATATTGTGCTATAAAAGAGATAAAACCTCCTCATATTACATTTCTTTTTTGTAAGCTGGTAGCAGTTGAAAACAACATAAAGAAGTGAAATGGTTTAAACTATTTCGTTAATGTCAGTAGATTTCCTAAAGATATCTCTAAATCTGACTTAAAATGGTTGATCTGACTATTTTTATTATTGTATAACAATTGCATTACTTTTCTTGGAGCAATATATTTGATTTGGATAATATAATGGACTTCCAGAGGACTGTAGAAACACCATTATTTTTTGCTCATTTTGTATTAAATAAGTACTAGCCTGTATGTGGGGGTTAATGTATGCATGCCACTTGGAACTTACTTAGTGTCATTATGTAATTCACAGATGTTTTATTATTCATAGTACTGTGCATTCATAGCTTTCTGTTCACTGTTGTGCAAAAGCTAATGAGGGAGAGTCTGTGTAAGTCTTTTTCCCTGGTCAAACTCTTATTCAGTTAACTCAAGGAGGATATGTGGGATATTTCACTGTTTGACAGATGGAGTAGAAAGAAAATAAATATACATATTTTGATAATTTTTATGCTTATGTTTCATAGTTTAGTTATAAATTACAGTTTTGTAGGATAAAAAAGCCAAGAGCCAGACTTTCCACAGAATTCTACCTTGTGTAGTAATTTGCTCCTGTGTGAAGTGGGTGTATAACAACATCAGATCAACATGGTAATTTTTTACACCCACTTTGCACAGGTTGAAATGACAGTAGTGGAAACTCAAGCTCCAAGAATTAGAATTTAACTGAGGTGTAGTGAGAGTTCTTTATATGTCCTATTTTGGGTTTTGCATTAAGACAGATGAGAGAAATTTTCTGCATCCAGTTTACTGAGTCTGCCCATATGAATTTTAGCAACAGATCAGTACTGGAGCATCATTCTGGAAGAAAGAGGAAAATAATGTTTGAGGCTGTAAATCGATTTATCATTTTCTATTAATATAAGAAATATGGGATCTTAGTAATGCTGTAATTCCACTAAGAGAATCATAAGGAGCAAAGCTAGAGTGATTTGTTAATGTCACCAGAACACTGAGATGGAATTGCATACATATGTAGATAGATAGATAGATAGATAGAGACAAACTGAAACTATTAACACAAGATGATTAAAACTCTTGACCTCTTCATACTTCGCTTTCTTGTCTTTTTGTCTCTTCTCTTACCCTCCCACCATTTCATTCTTCACCCCTTACGTTTCTGGTTCAACTTGTCACCTGACAACCATGCTGGCTTTGTCTTTTGGATTTTGGAATGATGCACATTCCAATATTTAATTTTTATTACTTTCTTATCTATTGCCACTTATATATTATTTTATACCGCTTTCTTATTATGGTACCAAGTATTATACAGCAATAAGGATATTAACACTCACTTTAAAAATAAAAGTGTATGATAAACGTTACTGTCTAATACCTTAGAGATTTTGGGTTTGCTACAGACCCTGGATAGTGAGTTCAGTGAATCCAGTTCAGTCTTTTCTCCAGAGGGGTAGTTTTTTGCATTGCACCTTTGCCTAGTGCAGATTAATTCTCTCTCTTTATTTGGCCGTCTGTGCTGGCTCTTGTCTTGGGGGCTCCTGAATTGAAGTCTCTGGTCACTCACCATCCCTGAACTGCAATGGAGGGTGACTCAGAATCCCATAAAGTCTATGGTCACATGCCAGGCTGAGACCTTTGCTGAAGTAGCCTATGCAAGAGAGTGTCTCATACCCCTTAATTAATCTGGTCCAAATATGAACAAAAGATGGACATAACAATCTTTGAAATATAATACTTTTTCCACAGGAGTTTGTAGAAATTTGTTTTTCAGTTAATCACATTCATATTGCCATTATGTTCATTGATATGTTGTTTTAGGAATTGTGCAAATCACTTTCAACTGAATCTTAATCTTTCTTTGAAATATCTGTGAGAGAGTCATAGAAAGCTAGGAAAGACTGATACTACTGTGAATTCTGTCACATTTCTGGAAACTGAGATATCCATCAAATTGAAGAGGAGGAATGGTTAGCAGCCTATGGGCCCGGTAGGGGCGCAGCCTTCCAGTACTGGTGGGTTCACAGGAAAGGAGCCCCTGGTTCCAGGGAGGAGCTTTCTGCCACTCAGGACTCCTCATAACAACAGCTGGAGCTGTTTTCATTGACAGCTCCTCATCAGTTGCAAAGAAGCAGCTGTAGTGTGGACCCAGAAGTTAACAATTCTGACAAGCAACATTAAATTCTTGATTGCTCAGAAATCAGCAGGGTCAGCTGGTAATGATAGCATAATGTGGGCAACTCCTTCCTTCTTGTCTCAAAATTTCCTAGAAAACCACACTCATGGAGCTTCAGCAGGGTCCCAAACACTAAAGAATGATACCCCTTTGGAGGCCACATAGAGGTCTGCCAGAGCAGGGTTCCCTCTGCTTACAGAAGAGTGACTTCTTTCTAATGATATACATTTATATAGATATAAAATCACAAGCACTGAGTGAGTCACAGTACACAGTGAGCTTAGGGAATCACAGTCTTTTGTTCCCCTTTTGCTCCTGGCCTTTGTCTGGTACAGATTAATTCTCCCTCTGTACTTGGTCATCTGTACTCCCTGGTGTGTTGGGGTTTACCACAGTGAAGTCTTGCCCACTTTCCATCCGTGATGAGGATACATTAGGGTGACCAGATGTCCTGATTTTATAGGGACAGTCCTGATATTTGGAGCTTTGTCTTATATAGGCTCCTATTACCCCCTATCCCCATCCCAATTTTTGATGCTTGAGTCTGGTCACCCTACGTATGTGTGTATATGTACACACACTCACACAAACATATTGGTATATGTGCTCAAACATACTCAAGGGCAGAGTAGTATCTCAAAATGGAGCTAGGGTACCAAAGAGCAAATCGGTGGGCCTCTAGGGGCCATAGCCTGCATGGGACACAACGCTTTTAATGATGGCCCTTGCTGGCCATGGATCCCAGAGGATCTGCAGGATATAGAGACAGGCTTTCTAGTCTTTACTATAGGAACTCAAACTCTGTCCTCCCAATGGAATGCTGCAGGATAGTCTTTTCATGGTAATCCTCATGGATATTTCTTTATAAAGACTTCCTTCCAGGGGTCTATTAAGCAGGGGATCATGATTTAGCCCATAATTGTTATTTGTTTTGGGTGACATGAGCTTTGGGTTGTTTGCTCCTTTTTTTTTTCATTTATGTACCAAAGATACACTGTTAAGGAATTTTAGGTTTTGGAGGGGCCCATGTCAAGGTAAGTAATGTCAGCTACATTTATATCTGTCTTATGTAGTACAGTCAGTGATATTTTTGGTCACATCATTGCTCAAAGGTTGTGTGTTTGGTGGGTTCAGATACATGTGTACAGGATCTGATATGACTGCACAAATGGCATCACTCGTCATTACTAAAAAAATTGTCCTAATCCATTGGCTGCGTTTTGCCTGGCAGAGAGGTTGAGGAGTTAGGTAAGTCAAAAATATGTATTAGTGGTAGGGTGACCAGATAGCAAGTGTGAAAAATCAGGACGGGGGTGATGGGTAATAGGAGCCTATATAAGAAAAAGGCCCAAATATCGGGACTGTCCCTATAAAATCAGGACATCTGGTCACCCTAATTTGTGGCTATGGAACCACAAAATCCTAATTTTCTAATAAGAAAATGCACTTGTCCAGATTAGATTGTGGCCTTTTTATGTATAAGAAGGTGGGAGTACAATTAAACATCCCATACAAGCTCTCATTACAAATCTTCTTCTATAAATAGTAAAACTATCGTATGCTATCAGTCAAGCTTCACATGAATTCATTATTGGCTAAATATGTCAAGCTACTTTTGTGCTTACAAATCATCATTCATTCCATGGTGGCAATTTATGAAAAATTTTACATCAGTAATATATTCAATTAAGAGAACTCCTTGGAAGAAATTCTCCATGTCTATTAATATACTGCCAACCACAGAACAGTCTTGATTATCCAAATGTCATGGGGACATTGAATTAGTGTGGATAATCAAGCTTTTGCATAGTCAAAGGTATTTTCTGTGTAATGAATATCTATAGGGGCCATGCCCCAATTTTGGTAACGAGGAGACTGGGTATAATTGCAGTTTTGCTATGTACAACATATACTTTAGATCAGGGATAGGCAACCTATGGCACGTGTGCTGAAAGCGGCACGCGAGCTGATTTTCAGTGGCTCTCACACTGCCTGGGTCCTGGCCACTGCTGCGGGGGTGGGGGCCCTCTGCATTTTAATTTAATTTTAAATGAAGTTTCTAAACATTTTAAAAACCTTATTTATTTTACATACAATAACAGTTAAGGTATATATTAAAGGCTTATAGAAAGAGACGTTCTAAATATGTTAAAATGTACTGGCATGCAAAACCTGAAATTAAAATGAATAAATTAAGACTCGGCACATCATATCTGAAAGATTGCTGACCCCTGCTTTAGATGCACAGGGGTTCACTGTGTTTTGTGTATGAGAAATGGAGGATGGTGTTTAACAGTCCTACCTCTAGTTTTAAGGAGCAGGTCATCATATTTGTTTGATTTTTACTGTATTGCAAATTGAGATTACAAAATGAGACCAAGAGATTGCTGGGAAAAAAGCATTTTCTCCTAATGGGCCCCTGCAGTTTCCCAGCTGTCAGTCCACTCTGTCTCTGTTGCTAGGGGGACACTGGCTGGCACTCTGTTACCAGGGCCATAGCCAGGTTTCAAAAGCAGGGGGTGCTATCACGAAAAAAAAAGGCTCCACCAAAAAAAAAAAAGTGCCACTTCTAAAAAAGAAGGTGCCACAAAAATAAAATAAAGGCACAACTTGCAGCTGGCAGAGCTGCTGCCGAAACGCCGCTGCCAGACAAAGCGATGAAGTGGGTATGGCTGCCAAAATACCATCGAAAGAATTAGAGCGCTTTTGATGGCGGACAGACACGCTTTGCTTTGTCCGGCAGCAGCTCCACGAGTCCCCCCTGCTCCAGCCACCCAGTAAGTAGGATCCACTTTTGGGAATCTGGCGACTCCTCCCCCAGATCTCCCCCTAGCTATGCTACTGTCTGTTACTGTTACTCAGCCAGAAATCCACCATCCTATCCGCAGACAAGAACATCAGAAGCGGCTTGTCGATCTCTGATGATCACACTGCTATCTACAGCATTGGCAGTGCAGTTCTATATTAGGCCTCGAATTCTGTGCTCATGCAAGCAGCTGATTCTGATTTGGCACCAAAAGAATAAAAATAAGAAATAGGACAGCAAGATAGACTCTATACAGTGTCCACAAGATAAATACTTAAAGCAAAATAGCTTTGAACTGGCTTTCTGTAAAGTACAAATTTAAAAGCAGCAATCTGTCTTTCTCCAGCTCCTCCTTTCACAGACTGAGGGTGAGAACCTTGTTTTTTCTTCTTAATTAATTTATCCTCTCCTATTGTAGAGGATTAATGTCTGATAACTATCTCATTTTGGGTTCTTTCTTTGCCCTCATCCAGAGGCAGGAACATAAGAGAAAGAACAGGTGGACTATGGGAAAGATGCCACAGAACCTGAAGCAGGACTGCTCACTTTCAAACTGAAAAAGGAAGTAAGAAAAAAAAATAGAAGTAAAGAATAGGCTGAGAGTTCTGTGGGATGGGGCATTTTCAGGCATTACAGAAATGGAATCAGGTAGCTGGAAGTTTAAATGACATCAGTAATAGCTCAAAATAATTGTGACAATGAAACCATGGATACTAACAGGAATTGGTTGAGATTAAACTGAAAATGAAGCCTGTAAAGTCAAGACTCCACTTACATTTAAGTTCCCGAAAGGAACTTGGAAAGTATCTTTTTCTGGCTGAAAACAATCATTACAAGATGCAAACTGCTTAGAAGCTAAGCTTTCTAAAGCACAAAAGATATTTTGAAATTTGTGGTTTTACGCTTCACCTAGGAAGCGTGTCACTATTTCGCTTCTGTGTAACACCATCTCTAATATGTGTTAAATTAAAAATATAGGATAATAGAGACCCTGGAAAGAAGAGAAGACTATAATTCATTTGAGCTCTGCTGATGATATAAGCTATAAGAGTAACATTCTGTTGTGTTTCTGAAATCACTGGAGTCATCTATTGTAGTTTTAAAACATTAACAGCTGCTGCTGATGCTTGAGTGGAATAATTATGAGGTGCTGACATTTAAGTATCATATTTATTTAGATATTACAAGGGAATGCCATCAGTTTTTAGAATGTTCACTGCTTTTTTCCCCCACAGCAATGTCAATGTGTTAAAATATATATATATATATATGTGTGTGTGTGTGTGTATATATATATATATATATATATATATGT
>ML677326.1:29934660-29979184 GCA_007922305.1 Dermatemys mawii
TATATATATATATATATATATATATATATGTAGCACTATATCTATATATTTAGTGAAATATAGTATATATATGGTAGAATGCTCCCTCCCCAACCAAAAATGCACAATTCTGAAAACTTGCTGAAGTTCGAATTGTGTTTCCTCTATATCTTACATATAATATGGGATTTAGTAATAATGTGGATTTTTGCCCTGCAAAATAGCATGGAATGTCCTCCCTAACTATGTTTGCCAAGCCACATCCCTCTCCTTGTTGAAGTCCCTTCTGGAACAACAGTCTTACCACAGCACTTCTGGGAAGTGAGTTTCTACACCTCCAGGATGACCGAGATACAGTGTGATCATCTTGTCCTTCTTCAATTTTTAAAAATAAAAATCTCTTCCTGACCCTCGCTTCTTGTCATAATTTATGGCCAAATTCACTGCCAGTATAAATGGGCAGAGCTCCATAGAATTCACTTGTTTACATTAGCAGAGAATTTGTCCCTTCATTGTTAAAGGCCTTTTGGGCATGGGGTTTATGTTTCTTTCTCTGAAGGGCCTAGCACAGTTTTAGGTGTTCAGATGATAGTAATAGCTGTATAATTTGAGTTGTGGCTGATTTTTTGTTGTTGAACATTGCCTAGTGCAGTACTGAATGAGAAAAATTGCATATTGAAGCCAAGGCCTTACAACACTGGAGACAGTTTTTGGCTAAAATCAGAGATATGATAGGCATATATTTTTATTACTAAGTTTTATTATTAAGTTTATCACAGGAGTAACAATAGTAATGGATTTAGTGATTTAGAGTTTTTCTTTAGGACACACACACACACACTCTTTTTTTGCTTTTTATTGCCTTTGGGATCCATACTACAGTTGATCAGGAATGTTTTGTCAAAACACGTTCTCATTGGAAAAGGCAGGTTTGTCAAAACTGGTATGGAATTTCCAGTCCAAATGAGATAGAAACTCTCTCCCAGAAGAACCAATATCTCTTGGTTATCACAATTACTTGATGTAGGAGAAAGAGTCCAAGCCCATTTTCTGGACTTGACTCTCAGGTTCCCACATCCCAGGTGAGTGCTCTGAAGACTCTACTATAGAGACAGTTTTATGTCTCAGTCTCTCCTGTCAGAGCTGTTCCACTTGTATAAATAATTAAATATTCATTGGGCCAGGAAAAGAGGATGACTTTTCTGTGTCATGGGCACTTATTGGGGATATAAAAAACTCAGGGTCAAGTCTGAATCAAGAAGACCAGGAATTTAGACATCAGGCTATTGGCTATTCTGGGATGGTTTTCCACGAAAAATTTGGAAAGGTCTCACTTTGGTTCCAGTGCAGAACAAAAATGAATCTTGATTTTTTTTCCAAAACAGAATTCTTGTTTTCTGGCGAGCCCTATCCACACAACTCCCACAGCAGTCCTGAAGAGATTCTATCACACCTCCCTATTCCATAGTGAATGAAAGTGGGGGAGATAGTTTCCCTTCAGCATGTCCCCTATATAGGGGTGTGGGAGGCCAGCGTAACAGACTAAGAGGAACTTGTTCCCCTGGCAAATTAGGTCTAGGAAGGGAAATGTAGGGAAAACATTGGAGGACTTACAAATGTTAATATCACCTTCCTTTTGTCAATACTAGCCATAATTCAGATGGGTTTTTTTACCCCCCAAATTTGCTGTGACAAAGTAACTGCCCTAAGTATCATGAATCATTTATGTTTTGAGACTCAAAGGAATTTATATTTGTAGTTTGGTTTTAAAAAATGATGTACACTTTAAAAGAAATGGTAAATAGAACATCGTCACAGTTCTTATGATGAAACATTCCTTGTTCACTACCTACACGACAGCTCTGGCAATGTTATAAATCTTTCTAACCTTCTCATCCCAATTTAGATAGACTTGTGAGGATATTTGTTAAGAGTATCTTAAGCATAATAGAAAACAACGATGCTAAGCAATAAAACAAATATGACAAGTACCAGTTTTTAGCTACATGGATTTGGAAAGGATTTATACTGTATATCAAAGGCCACCCTTTCTGTGCCTATTTGCTGTTCAAGACAGTCACCTCTGACTTCCTTTGGATGCCAGAATTGCTCAGCTTTGCTTCAGAGCTCTTAGATCCTAGAAATGTACACAGTACTACTTTGGAATAGTTACAAAATGCAGAAGTTCAGCCATGTTGGTATCTATAGGTGTAAAAATGTTTAGCTATTGGACCAGTGCAGGAATGTAGTGATACAGGGCAGTATCAATCTCTTTTTTTCTTCTGGACCCTCAGGGAATGCTGTGGAGATAACATAAAGCTTCCGGAAACAGAAGTGTACAGTGCCTTCTGTAGTTCTTTAGTGACACATGAAAGCAGTGCTTCTGACTGATCTGGAGAGACCCCTAGTTAGCCCCTCTCCTCATTGTTCTGATGTTAGGCTTTAAAGAAAAAGGAGATGAGGGGGGATATTTATTTTGTTTTTGTCTGTTTTTTTAAAGAAGTATGAGGACAGTAAAGGGAAATGAGAGTTTGAAGGGGGAGGGGGAACCTTCTGTCCTATTAAGGAAAAAAAAGTTTAGTAAAGGAAGTATATTCTTGTGAAAATGAGGACGTGGTTTCTGATTTCTTATGCCATTATGTGCTTATGTAAAAGGGGGGAAAAAAATCTCATTAACAGCTCAAGTGATGGTGAAATGGAGTGAGCATGGTCCCACTGTCTTTTCGCAGTTTAATCCACTTGCAGGTTTTGGTTTATTGCTTTGCTATTCAGGCCTTGTTTACTTTGAATTTTAAAATCCAAAGAAGGGGCAACAATTTAAACAGGCATTTAGAGAAGCTTGGGCTAGTCTCCCCTCCACTGTTGATTGGCATGGTGAGGGGCAAAGAAGCAGAAAACTAGTTCAAAGGGCCTGTAACTCCTGGACCCAGGGAAGTGGAGCATTTGCAGCATGCTCTCCCCTAAGTCTACAGAAGCCCCTCTGTGTGAACACCTCATAATTGAGGCTCCATGTGCCTGAGGGGAAGGTACACTGCCAGGGAGCAGCCTTTCTACACAGCATGCTACCCTAGCAACCTGACAGAGTTCCAGCAGAAATCTGTGTGGGAGTCAATGCTGATCTTTGCAGCATTAACTCTTTTTAAAGAGGGATTGTGTGCAGCTACTGTGGGGCAGCTAATGCAGCATGGCTACTGAGGGAGATACACAGGAAAAGTACCAGATTTTACCATATCTCCTTATATGCCACATGTTTGCAAGGCTGTGCTCCTGTTCCAAGTACACAGATGCAAAGCCCCTTGCCTTTGGGAAGAATGAGACAGCAGCGCCACAAGTTTATATTCACTGACTGTGCCTTTGGCCTGTCAGTCATTTTTCACCTCAGTGGTGTGTCGACTCTAAATATGTGTTTTTTAACAGGTGCACAGGATATGTCCCTTGTTCATGAATTTCCCCAATAACCATGTTAGCCCCTTCAATGCCCATGTTTAAGCATATTTAGGTATTGGTCATCATGGCCTGAAAAGTTTAATGTTTTTTATCTTGTGCATATGCGAATCTCAGTCAGGATTTCACTTGTGCTACCCTGTTATGCTGGGCCAGAGTGCAGGGGAAAATGTCCAAGGAGCCCATACTATTGCGGCTTGCACAAGGACCTGGCACCATTGCTGAGAGCAGACTCTGTTGCTTCAGTGCATCCCCATGGGGATGAGTAGGCCTGATGAGGAGCAGATCCATTGCCCTTGTCCATCCATAGCCCTGTTACATTAAATGTTTAGGAGAGGAGAAAGGAGGAAGGGTTATTCCATTCTAAAGAAGGGTTGGTACAGCCTGTGCAATCTTTCAGCACACTGAGCCACTTGGAGAGGGATTCATGGCACAATTTCTGCCTGAGGTCTCCAGAGAGTAGCATGGCTCTATGCACATCACAATTTGGCCCTTTGTAGTAAATTGCTAGTTAATTACGACATTTTCAGGATGGACTCAAAGATAAAGATGTTTTGGAAATAAATAATGTATTGCCTCGGAACTATATCATTATGTCAAAAACCACTCTGTGATAATAATGTATTAATAAATGGAGAAAAGGCAGCTGGTATATGGCACATACAGTATTTCTATACAATCCTGATAAAATAAATCTGCAAATTCCTGAAATTAATAATCAATTGCATTGATAGAATAAAGAAACCAATGAAATGAGATTCTGGATTAAACCAATTTTTAGAGGAATAATCTTCACAAATCCTAAAAGGAGATTTTGCATTCAGTTAAGATTCTGGCATTTGTATCTATTTGACAAGGCTTTGGTGGGAAGAAAAGTTAAGGGCACCTCAGTGAAAGGTGTTATCTTTCCCTCTGTTGGCATGTAAAGACTAAGAATTTTATCAATGGATCCCAATCCGAACCCTTCTGAATTCTTTCCTTAGCTTTACCAATGGCTAATTCTTAAAGGAAAATATTTGGCTACTTTCCATTTGGCTCTTGTTCTCTGTTAAGTTTTCTAGACTGTTTCTGCATAAATTAAGCTTGTTTACAGTTCAACACCCTTCCTCCTTCTTTCTTCGTTGTATATTGAGCAATTATCTACCACTACATAGCAAAGGGAAACTCAACAGTGAAAAGGGATAGCATCAGCTGAATAGAGGGCTAAACTGGGAATGCAATCTGAATTTTCAGTGGAAGAGTGTAAAAGTTATGGCAATTTCCTGCAATGTCTTTGGGAGATCTTATTGTATTAATTTTATGTATCGTTGGGGACCAGGTGTTGTATATAATTCCATGGGGAAGGAATTAAGAACAGTGGGGGAGTGATTAGGCAAATATACAGAGCTTGTAACACCTCTAGAGAACTACCTGGAGAAAGGTATGGAAATACTGTTTCATACTTGATTCTTCAGAGGCAAACAGACAAAGAAAATAATTTTTGTTAAATAACCTGAGTTAAAACTGACTCAGGCTATTATTTCTAATCTATCAAATGGACTGGACCTTCTGTCCATGAGGGGGATGGGGAGCCAATACTTAGGGAAGGGTTGGAAGAACTGACACCTTCCATAGCTTGAGGTTGGAATTGAGGTGACCTCTGGTAAGATTTTCAGCATGCTTGTAGGTTCTTTTATTGATTACAATATGTTTCCCCTGGAATGCTTTCACCTTAAGAATAAACGTGTTTCCTTAGAAAGGGATCATAACTGTGGGCAATTACATAGCCTGTGGAGAGAAAGCAAAATGCAGAACCCTGACTGTTTAGGCTGGGAATATCACAGTGATATTCCTGATCATGAGGAAGAAAGACCCTCAGTAGGTCTTTCCCACCAGCAATGATGGCTAAGGAGCCAGGTGGGTGCAATTTCCTTGAACTGTGATTGGGACCCCAGAGTTCTCACTCCCCTACTCATTGAAAAGCTCTCTCCCCTGCACTTCCCCCTGAACCCAGGGCTCTTCCCCCTGCACCCAGCTCCACACATACTTCCTTCTCACTTCTCCAGCCCCAGGCCTATGTTCTTCCCCCCACGTTGTCCTACACCCAGCCTTGAGCTGTCCTCCCTGCACGTAGCCCTGCAGTCTCCTTGACCTACCCCTAGTCCAAGCTCTTATCCAGAAGGCCATCTCCACCAGTGGCCAGCCAGTTCTGGGAGCCTCAGGCCCCATCCTCCTCTGTGTCTTTGCTTCCTCAGGAAGCATCAAAAGCCCAGATCCAATCCCCTCACCCCTTGGGTGTTGGGGGTTCCCAGAGCCAAGGGCCGTAGGAAGATCTACAAAGCTGGGGGGAACAGGTGCACAGGGTTGTGAGAGGGGCAATTAGACCAAATACAGACTCATAGAATCATAGAACTGGAAGGGACTTTGAGAGGTCATCTAGTCCAGTGGGCTGCACTCATGGCAGGTATAAGTATTGTCTAGACCACCTCTGACAGGTGTTTGTCTAATCTGCTCTTAAAAATCTCCAACGATGGAGATTTCACAACTTCCTTTGGCAATTTATTCCAGTGCTTAACCATCCTGACAGGAAGTTTTAAACTTCTAAATTAACCAAATTAACCAAATTAAAATGCTCTTGCTGAAGTTTTACTCCCATTGCTTTTTGTCCGATCCTCAGAGGTTAAGAAGAACAATTTTTCATCCTCCTCCTTGTAACAACCTTTTATGTACTTGGAAACTTGTCATGTATTCCCTCCACCTTCTGTTCTCCAGACTAAACAAACCCATTTTTTTCAATCTTCCCTCATAGGTCATGTTTTCTATACTTTTTAATCATTTGTGTTGCTCTTCTTTAGATTTTCTCCAATTTGTCCAAATCTTTCCTGAAATGTGGCACCCAAAACTGGACACAATACTCCAGCTGAGTCCTAATCAGCATGGAATAGAGCAGAAGAATTACTTCTTGCATCTTGCTTATAACACTCCTGCTAATACAGCCCAGAATGATTTTTGCTTTTTATTTTGCAGCTGTATTACACTGTTGACTCATATTTAGCTTGTGATCCACTATGATCCCCAGATCCCTTTCCGCAGTACTCATTCCGAGGCAGTCATTTCCCATGTTGTATGTGTGGAACTGATTGTTCCTTCCTAAATTGAGTACTTCACATTTGTCCTTACTGAATTTCACCCTGTTTACTTCAGACCATTTCTCCAGTTTGTCTTGATCTTTTTGAATTTTATCCTACCCCCCAAAGCACTTGCAATGCCTCCCAGATTGGTATAATCCACAGACTTTGTAAATGTACTCTCTATGCCATTATCTAAATCGTACATGAAGATATTAAACAGAAACAGACCAAGAATGAGTGATGGCATTGTTATCTTGTGCACTGAGTCACAGCACATTTCAGGTTTGACCCGGCTTCCCCTCAGTTATGACAGAGGGACAGGCAAGGCAAACTTCTAGCTATGATCGGGGACCAAGTGGGGGCAGGACTTTGCACCCCCAGCTAACACTATGGAGCACATTGTGAGAGACCTTTGCATCGGTGTGCAGAGATGATGGGATACACAACTCCTTTCTGTCTTGTGCATCTGCACGAAGGTGCCCTCAAATAACAGTCCTTGTGCTCTCTCTACTGTGGGGTGTATAGGGTAGCTTATTCCTAGTTGGAAGAGGGTTGAGAAGAAAAGGGCTGTTTGTATTGTGAATGTCATTTATGGTGGAATGGCTTTATCGAAGCAGTCTTTGCAACACTTCCTAAAGAATGTCAGACTCTAGATTTGACTGACCTTCTCTGGAAGATAATTAATAGTATTATATAAACTTTTCTAGTGCTTTGTATTTTCAAAGAACTGTACATGATTAACGAATCCTCAAAACAGCGCTGTGTGTAGATGAGTATTATTTTTCTCATTTTAGACATTGATAAATTTATTGATTTGTCCAATGTCACAACAGCTAGTTAGAGGCAAAACCCACTGCTAGAAATCACTAGTTCTTGGCATCCCATCCCTAGGTCATTCAACAAGACCACCCAATGACTTCATTACCAATATAGAATAATTATATAAATTCATATAAATCCATGTAAACAATTGTCCTCACAATTTTCACTATTTTGGTATTTAAAATTATCGATAACATTTTCCCTCTCAAATTTAAGATTTCATGGATGGTGCCCAAATGACATTTATACTAATGAGGTGTTATGAAAGGACTTTTGATTATGTGGCATTCATCAGCAATTAATTGCCACTATTATTCACCCCATTTAAAGAATCTAAAGCAGCTAACTAGTAAAACATCACTGATGCTGCTTAAAATGGTTGTTGCTGCTCACAAATAAAAGATAGAATTAAGGAATTATTCATGTCACTCCTGGAACATGGAAGATACCATTTATCTCTTTTTCCTTCTCCACTCTCTTTAGCCACACAATATGGCTGGACTCATCAACTTGTCTTATGCATCTATAGTAGTATCCTGTTTTCAAAATTAAAGGTCCATTCTTTCTGTCTTTGGAATGGATAGCCATTTTGTCATTCGTGATGGGCACCTTAAACCCATGAACATGTTTTCTTTTTCGTTGTTGTCTGAAATTAGGTCAATTTCTTTAACCAGGCATTGCCACTTTTATGTTTTGATACTCAAGGGAGTATAATGTTTTATACTCATCTTTAGTCACCTTTATTAGACTTAGTGAATGGTTGCTTTTTTTCTGTTTCCTTCAGCTAATATCTCAAAGAAAAGAAAGTGCTCCAGTTGGATATGGTGAATGATCATCTGCAAACAAATTCAAACTCCCTTCTCAACTCAGACCAAGTGTTTGCAACTACATACTAGAACAGTGGTTTCCAACCTGTAACTAACATTTCCAAAGGTGTCCGCAGCTCCATTCAAAATTTTTTAGTAGTCCGCAAATGAAAAAAGATTGAACACCACTGTACTACAACTTTGGTGTTCTCTTTGTCTCTGGACTTGTTCTTTCCATATTTGCTGTATCAGAAAATGCTACCTGTAGCACTTATGCTACCTGTAACCACATTTACCATTCCATTTTTCATAATATCTTCAACCTGGTCTTCATCTCCTCTCAACTGAACTATATATTCCCAGTATTAGTGCTTCTCTTGTCAGCCTGTATGGAATCTTGCTTCCCATATGCTCACACACATCAATAGTTACTGGTTTGTCAACATCCACCTTATCCTCAAACATATCCATTCCAACTTCCAAACATTGTCAAGACTTCCATAGATTTAGTTCAGCCTGCTTCACAGACTTTGACTTTCTTTATCACCTCCAGCTCCTCTAGAACTTGCCCCTGCCCCTCCTGCAATGTCATGCCGACTATGTATAGCTCTCTCTCCTGAAGCTCTGGCTGTGTGAAACTGCCTTTCTCTTCCAGCAGGGACACCAGACCTGTTTTATCAAACTTAATAATAATAAAAAAAATCTTTTGTCTATGTGTAACCCTGACAGACCCAGTCATCAGCAGGTGGGATTGATCCTGGGACCGCTGGAGCTAAATGCATGAATTAAAACCATATGCTCCTTAGCTAAGGCTGTAGAGAAGATTCATTAATATCTCTCTAAGTGGTCTCGGTGCCACTAGATGGGACAGTATACCGCACCCAGGAAGTGTGTGGGTTATATATGCCTTTTCATGTCTCACTCCCACTTTCATAGGACTTATTTTCTGTAATTTTAGACTATATACAGGTAAGTCTGCAATTTTATATTATTAATAATTTTAATGCAGTTGGAAGTGCTGTTTTATGAAAGGTATATTGAAATTAAATTGGTATTGCTTTGTCCCCATTTCTATGTGTCTACTATGGTGGCAGGATTAACAAAAGTATGAAGCAAATTTTTACTATAGCAGTGGATCCTCAAGCTGTCTTCTAATATTTCTGAGAGGTGCTCCACCTCAGGCCACGCCCCCACTCCACCTCTTCCCCCAAGGTCTACCTCTGCCCATCTCTTCCCATCCTCACTTCACCCCTACCCCTCATCTTCCCCGCCTCTTTTCACCCCTCCCCTGAGTGTGCCCTGCCCTATTTCCTTCCCAGTGCCTCCTGCCTGCTGCTGAACAGCTGTTCAGTGGCATGCAGAAGGTACTGGGAAGGAGGGGGAGGAGTTAATCAGCAACATGACTCGCGGATTCCCTGTAGTACCCTCATGGAACTCAAGGGGGTCCACGAACCCCAGTTTCAGAACCACTGTACTATATTATTTCTATATTATTTTTCAGTCCAAAACAGATTTAGATGGGACTTTTGTGTGTTACCACAATGTTATCTTTTGACAGGAAGCCCCTCCACTGTGATAGCACTTCTACATGTATAGTTAAATTTCTTCATGTCTGTTCCTACCTATGTTTCAGAGCAGAAAACTGAAACAGGGAAAGGGATAAAGGGACAGAGTTTAATACCATTTTCTGTAGGAAAGAAATGGTAATCTGTGTTATTAGTACAACTTATCAGGAATATATGGTTACCAAGTTATGGTGTAGTATGCCCACAGTACTCTTAGGAAGGCAAGCCAATGGAAAAAAAAAATCAATATCTCGAAATGGAGTCAATGTGACTGAACCAAAACACAAATTGTACTTGTTAGTAAAGGAGTTAGTAAATAGGCTGGTGGTTTGTAATCTTGACTGATTCTTTCACTGGGTGCAGACTTTTCGCAGGGTGTGAAAGAAAAAATAGGATAGCAAATATAGATTTAGAATAATACCCTTATTTTATCTGTAGCAGGATTGAGTGGAGCACGGAACAAAAAAAAAAAAAGAAACCCATAAGAGAACCAGTTTGCAATTACAGTCACAGCAGCCAAGAACTAACATAAGTTTGATAATGCATATTTGACCATCACGAGATATTCAGAAATGTGGTTTTGGCAGATTCTTGACAGGCATTTACAGCAAACCTGTCACTTTTCCTGTAAGACTATAGAGGTGTTTATGACTCAATATCAGAGAGACTTTCCTTGACATCTGACATCTCTGTTCTCTTTTCTCATGCTTATGTCAGTCCAACTCATACCATCCATGTGGCCCATCTTACATAAACTGAAAAGCAGAGAAGCAAAAGTCTTGTAGCAAGAGATTTGAGATTTTTCAGGCAATCTGAATTGTAAAATATATTGTGACCTACAGAGACTACAGTGTTGTATATGTTTCAGTTAGTAGCACTCTTCTCTGTGGTTTGGAAGATGAATTCTTTTTTTTATACCAACCTGCCTAATGATGACACTGTAGTGTAGAACTGTATGTGTGTTGCCCCATGAGAAATGCAGCAGTTCATTACATGGTGACCTGTTACACTGAGAACCTTTCTAGTTTACCCCGGTGTAGGTGGAAGTCAAGAGTCCAGTCACTTTTCAAGAATATTTATGATTAATCCTGGTGCTTTAACAATATTCCCTCTCTTAAAAGACGTTTGTGCCCAAAGCTAGCTATTGTTGAGCACCCATGTATTGAGTATCATATATAATTTTGCCATCCACTGTTACAGGCAGCTAATGCATTGCTTTGTATTGTACCTTAGGATATTTTGAGTGTTAAGGGCTATTTAAAACAATTTTGTATTGTACTGTATTCTACTTTTCAATTGGTACCAGCTTATTTGGATTGGAGCAAGGGAAGGTGGACTAAAGGTCAAATTACCTTCAGAAATGGGAAATATTTCCACTGATATCAAAAAGTAAGCCAATCCCTCTCCAAGGTTCCTAGCACACATGAACACAGACACAGCACCATTTCTCTGGCTAGTGCTACCTACTTTCCTGAGGGTATGTCTTCACCAGTGGGTAGTGATTGATCTATCGGGGATCAATTTATCGTGTCTCATTTAGATGCGATAAATCTATCCCCAAAGGTGCTCCCTGTTGACTCCAGTTCACCAAGAGGCACAAGCAGAGTTGACGGGGGATGCCACCGTGAGGGTGCCAGGTAAGTTGACTTAAGACGTGCTGACTTCAGCGACATTATTCACGTAGCTGAAGTTGCATATCTTAGGTCGATGCCCTCCCACCACCCCCTGCTAGTGTAGACCAAGCCTGAGTTTGACCAGAGACATAGGCACTTGTGCTCCAGGAGACCAACGGAGGGAGTAGTCCCTGTGCTCCCTTGTTTTTCACTTGAAGAGGGCAGAAGGGAAAGTTTCTTGTGCTCTATACAAACTCCATACAAGGACCAATTCTCTCCCTCCTTGCTGGTGAGAGATGTTAAACAAAATAAAGAATTGAGCCATTTAAGGGCAAGAACAAGGCTAATTATGTGGCTTGGTAGAGGCTGAGCTGATCTAAAAATCTGCTGAAAAAAGGCCTGAATAATTAAATTTTAACAATTAAGAATTTGAACCCGCTTTTATTCACAATAATAGATATTACATGCAAGTGGATAGATATTTCCCATTTAACTTGAGGCCTGATTTGTAGCCTCTCATTGCCTTCAGTGGGCTTTGAATCAGATCCTGAATGTGCAGGAATAACATTAAAGATTGTGTTCTTCGACTTTGATCCAGCATACCACTTAATCCTGCATTTAACTTTAAGCATTTGAGTAATCCCATTGATTTCAGTGGAACTGTTCATTTGCTTAAATTCAACAAATTCTTAATTACTGGTGCCTTACTTATTTTTATAAACTGGTGAATTACAGGGAAATGAATGATCTTATTTCTTAAACTGAGTAAACAAGCACATATTAAATTCTCTAATTGTCATAAATTTAATCAAAACTTTAATTAGAAAACAAAAATGTAATGAAACAGCAAAGTTAATAAATACAGCACAAATAGCAAAGACTAATTGTAATACTGTGAAAATAAAATGCTGTTTTATATTGATAAATCTTTCCTCCAATATACATAACTTAAATCAACATTAGGATAGGTGTGGAATGGTTAGTTTTTGTTTATCCCCTGGATTTAACACATTAAAATGTAAATTCCTTTAGAATAGTCTTTAGTCTGTAAAAAGAAGCCGATTTTTTGCAGTAAATTTGACCCAAATCATAAAGGAAGAGTTTAAAATGTTTCCTGTTTAAGTAAGGATATACAGTTGAATATGATTTTGAGGATCTGGAATTGTAATAACAGATATGCAGATTTTACTAAAGAGACATAAACTACAATGTTAATGGGGTAGACGCAGATCTCAGTTTCAAGGAAAACATGAGCCATTGAAATTTGCAAGAAGATTAAGCAAGAAGAATTAATACTTAATTTAACATGTACTGAAAACCTCCTTGCTTCATCAAGTCTACATTAATTTTCCTGCATCTTTGCTTTCCTACATATTCTGAGAAAAGATCTTCCAACCACACTGATTCCTACCACCTCCTCATTTAATCACAGTCTCCTTTAGTTCATTTTACCCTTCATTGCCTTTTTGTGTGTGTGAAATACAGTAGTAGCTTCATCTACTCTGCCCCTTCTGCTCTGAAAATAATGGTGCTTCTGCTTTTTCGTGCCTACTGTATCCTCTGCCTGATCAAAAAACTCTTCTTTTCTATGTTAGATTTTCACTTGAAATCAGACAGTTTGCAATTGTTTATGTTCATCACAGTAGAGCTGGCTTCTCTTTTAGTTTTAGAAACCATCGTGAAAGTGAATCATAGCAATTTTTGATATTTGAGGGATTTTTTAAAAAAATGTTTATATATATCAGTGCAAGTATAAATTCAATATAGAATTTATACTTGCACTCATACATTTATCTGAACACATATGTGTGGGTTTGTGCATATGTATGCATCTAGAGGTCATCTTTTAGTAACATTATAGTTAAGGTTGTAAAATATTTTAAGTAACGATGACACATTCTCATGACTTTCCATTCTTGATTTCCATCCAAAGATTTTTTTTTTTCAAGTTGGAGAAAAAATTCCTTCAGCTGTTTTTATGTTTTGTGACAGTGAGGAAAAAAATATGTGCTATTTTTAGGGTTTTTCTGCAGAAATTTTGAATGAAAAATTAATAGAACTGACTTAATTATCTTTTTTTTTGACGAAAGTGTCATTTTTAATGTTTACTTTGGAAACAATTTTACTTCATTTGCATGTAAATAGAAAGATCTATTTTCTGCAAAATGTTCACCCAGAAGAAATCCTCAAATACATCATCCTTAGTGAGGCCACAATAATTTTAGAGTTTAGATTTTGAATAGGAGCATATTATATATCCTTCTTTGGATCATAAGGAGTTTGTGTGTCATTAAGAGCAAAATGCAGAGGGCTCACCAGAGGGCTATGCACAGTTTGAGTTCCACTTAATCCCTTAAAATATGAATTATTTGTTATTTAAGCTCAATTTCACCATAATGCCATGTTATATGATAGCAAGAAACATAGAAAGATGTTTTATTAGAGTATAAGAACCAGTAATAACTTGACTATATGCCGCATATAAGGAAGAACCATCAGATAATGTTACATATATGTTGAAGCTGTGATTTTGTCACCTCTAACTCTCTTAAGATTCTTCCTACTCATCCTCAGCTTTTGATGCCATTGTACATACTTAATAAGACATTCACATACCTGAATATATAAAAATAACCTCTCTTCTCCACAAACAAGACCATAGCTACTAATGATTTGTTGCTGTGTGTGGGGGGAGGAGGAAGTCTACAGTGTTTTGCAGGAAAGTCACTTTTTAAATAAAGCTTCTTTGTGTTGAATACTCATATTTATTCCACTAAATGGTTAGTTCATGCTGAATCTGCACACAATCAGCTTGATGGATATATAGATCATACCTTGAAAATTTGACAAGACAGCATGAAACTGAAAGCACCATGATTTTAGCATCCTTGGCCTCCATAAGATGCAGAGGAAGAGCCAGGGAAAACTGTTAAATATGAATCATAATTGATTGTGGTGAGTGAAGCTCAGGTTTGTTGTGCTGATAGATTTCCTATCACAGAAACTTAAGAGCGGAATTTTCTAAAGTGCCCAGCCGAACTGCAGTTGACGTCAGTGGGAATTTTAGCATTGATTTCAGTGAGGGCTCTATTACACTAATGCTTCTGAAAATCCTCAGTTAAGAACGTATTAAAATCAAATATTGTCATAGGAGGGAAGAGATGATCATGAACAAGGAGCAATGTCAGTATTTCCTTTTCATGTCTCACCTCAGGAAAGTCAATGAGACTTCATCAATTGACTTCAATGGGCATAGGATATGGACCCATTACAGTATGAGTGTGGTGCCCGTGTCTTGAGAGAGTTGTTGGACAAATCATTATGTAAAGATGAGATTGTGATTTGGTAAGCTATCCCAAGTTGGAGACATATATTTCTAGATTTCTGATTCTTCTGAAGGAAACACTAAAGTTCTACTTAACTCTGCAAACAGATTTTATTTAACAGTCAGGATGAGATCCTTGGATTCATTTCAGATAAAACTGAAAACCAACATTTTCTCTATCACCAAAGTCCAGAAAATAAAAGTGAAATCCTTATTTTTTTCATACCTTAATATATCCCATATGACTATGAGTGTATTGTCTTAGCATTGCCCACAATATTTAAAACAGAAAATAATAAATATCTGTATGCTTGTTGCTGAAAGCACACCTCTGCCTAGAAGAGAGATTGTTTGGAAACCAAAGGGCATTTGAGATGTCATACTACTCCTAAAAGCTGCCATGGTCAATGGGACAATTATTTATCTGTTCCATACGTATGTAGTATTTAAGTTACACTAGTCAAGGGGATTTAGCAGCTTACACTTCCAACTTTATAAAACATTTTCAAGAATTGTTCATATATCAGCTACTTTCTTATGCATGTTGGTTCTTCATGCCTTGACTATTATTATTATCCCTCAGTGTTACATCATGAGGATTTTTTTTACACAAATAGCTTTCACAGCATAAGCATTAAAAAGGGGAAAGCAACTGTCTAAAATTTATCCCCATTAGTCACTAATATGTGCTGACCATGAATTGGTTTGAGTAGTCAGGAGTTCTGTTAAGCTCTCTGCAGAGATCCTTAATTTTAGGCGCTCAAATGCACTTGTTGTCCTTCGACTTTCCTTAAAATTCTCACAATGCCAAAAAGTGCTGTCTTCTGTAAGTCACTGATTGTGATGTGTTCTACTCCTCACATGCTCTTGAGATGCTTATCCAAACTGTTAAGGATTGGTCCAACTGCTCCAATGATCAAAAGCATCATCATTGTTCTAGTTTTTCATAATTGTTTCACTTCATGAGTTCTTCATACTTCGCCATTAATTCTTCTTCTTTCTTTTTTATATTTCTGTCCGCTGGCAATATTCATCAGCATGGTCTTGCTTGTCTTCTTTTCTGCAAGAACCATATCTGGCTTGTTAGCCTGCACTCTTTGGTCTGTGACAATTGCCAGAGTCCTTATAATCTTGGCCTCTTCATTCTCTAGGATGCTTTCAGTTAGGTGATTATAATACTGCATGGATCATTTAAATCCGTACTTGTCACAGATACTCCAGTGGAGATGCTTGGTGACCTCATTGTGTATGTTCATATATTCTCCCCCAGTCAGGCTTTTGCAGGCGCTCAACACGTGCTCTACCATCTCTTTGTTTTTGGGACCGCAGTTCAAGGTGCAGATCTGTCTGTCAATTTTCTTTGAATCATAATTAAAATTTAAGGACTGCTCTTCTGTACTCATAATGAGGCATCCTTCTACAAGACATGGGTTATGTCTCTCTCTACTACTGTCCATGTAATAATTTCTGTGTAAATCTTTAGCATCTGTTTTTAGTGGTGTACTTTCTCCTTTTATTCTTTCAAAGGCTGGGATACATTGCTTGGTCATCATTTGTTATTGTAGCCAGATGGACTTTTACTCTGGCTGACTCCTCATATATTTGATGTTATGTTCTTCACTGTCAATTGCATCCTCCACAGATAGCAAACCTTTCCCTCCATCACATTGTCAGATGTACAATCTGACTGTCTGTTTCTTGGTTGATATTCATTTCTTTATCCATCATCAGGAGTTTCTTATTGGATATTGTTTTTTCCTTCTCCACTTGGTTCTATATGATCACTCCAGCAGCATATTGTTCTACTGGTATCAGCCTTATATTAATGGTTTGGATAAAATTCTTTGAGTTGAGTTTTGTCCTTAGAGTATTTCTTCCTCTGTCATATTCATTCCTCACTTCTTTGACTTTCTTATGTTGTACTCTGACAGTTCAGGGGCTTTGCTGAGAGTATTTTGGGTAGTATCCAGGTTAACTTGTATGCCATCTGAATGTTCCAGTTTGCCCCCTTTACAGAAGTGCTTGCATATTTAGCAAAAGCTAAACAATAGCTTTATATCTTGAACAAAGCTTTTGATACGGTCTCCCACAGTATTCTTGCCAGCAAGTTAAAAAAATATGGATTCGATGAATGGACTATAAGGTGGCTAGAAAGCTGGCTAGATTGTCAGGCTCAATGGGTAGGATCAATGGCTTGATGTCTGGTTGGCAGCCGGTTTCAAGTGGGTCTGTCCTCGGGCCAGTTTTGTTCAACATCTTCATTAATGATCTGGATGGTGGGATGGATTGCACCCTCAGCAAGAGTGTGTGATGGGGGGTAGATCTGCTGGAGAGTAGGGATAGGGTCAAGAGTGACCTAGATAAATTGGAGAATTGAGCTAAAATAAATCTGATTAGGTTCATCAAGGACTAGTGCAGATTCCTGCACATAGGATAGAAGAATCCTATGCACCGCTACAGGGTGGGGACTGACTGGCTAAGCAATAATTCTGCAGAAAAGGAACTGAGGAATACAGTGGATGAGAAGCTGGATATGAATCAACAGTGTGTCCTTGTTGCCAAGAAGCCTAATGGCATATTGGGCTTCATTAGTAGTAGCATTGCCAGCAGATAGAGGGAGGTGATTATTCCCCTCTATTCAGCACTGGTGAGGCCACACCTGGAGTTTTGCATCCAGTTTTGAGGCCCCCACTACAGAAAGGATGTGGACAAATTGGAGAGAGTCCTATGGAGGGCAACAAAAATGATCGGGGGCTGTGGCACATGACTTATGAGGAGAAGCTGAAGGAACTGGGCTTGTTTAGTCTGCAGAAGAGAAGAGTGAGGGGGATTAGATAGCATCCGTCAGCTATTTGAAGGGGGTTCTAAAGTTAATGGAGCAGTTCTCAGTGGTTTCAGATGACAGAACAAAGAGCAATGGTCTCAAGTTGCAGTGGGGGAGGTCTGGGTTGGATATTAGGAAACACTATTTCACTTGGAAGGTGGTGAAGCACTGGAATGGGTTATCTAGGGAAGTGGTGGGATCTTCATTCTTAGAGGTTTTTAAGGCCCAGTTTGAGAAGGCCCTGGCTGGGATGATTTAACTGGGGCTGGTCCTGCTTTAAGCAGGGTGTTGGACTAGATGACTTCCTGAGGTCATTTCCAACCTAATCCTCTACGATTCTGTGATCTTCACCAAACTTTTCTACACATATAATAGGGTACAGTCACTACCGTGGTGCCTTCTGCTGGCTGTCCGAGGGATCAGCTGTGCTAGCCAGTGTGCCCTCTTCTGATAGTGTCTTGCTGCCATTACTTCTATGCCAGGATTGTGGTGTTCTCTTCATGACATGGCCCTCCAACCACGTCACGCTCTGTTCTTCCCCCTTCCAGGGAAACTGCAGTCCACTGTCCAGCCATTTCCCGCAGTGGCAACTGCAGCCAATTGTCTGGCCACTCCTTCAGTGGCGAGGGGAAGGAGGGAACCCAGATACACCCACTTTTCTGGGTCCTGGGCCAGGGACTCTAGATGTCTGCCACCTGCTCTGTCCCCTCTGACACTTCAGTTCATTTCTATGGGCCACTTCCCTGTGGCCCCCAGCACGCTTTTCACCCTTGCCTCAGGGTGTCAGCCTGTGAATCCCTGCAGCCAACCCAGAGCCATCTTTAGCCATCTCTCCCCGGTTGCTGGTCTGTCCAGGGTGCTAATAGCCTGATCTTCCCTTGAGCTCCAGGCAGCAAAAGCTGAAGCTGCTCTGCACTGCAGCCCTTCTGATATGGGCCAGCCCTGCTCTGATCAGCTGCTCCTCCCAGCCCCGCTCTAATTGGCTACTTCATGCACAGGGTCCTCTTAACCCCTTATGTGCCAGTGTGGGGCTGTCACCTCATCAAAACATATCTTTAATTTTTGTTGTTATTACCTATTTCAACCTATTAGATTGTTATACCTATGTTGTTATAATCTGCCCGGAGAGTTTCTAGTTACTGTTTCTACAGGGATTTCATCTTAGCCTGCCTCTCTGAGTCCTTTCTGAGACACCTCCAGTTTAGAACATAAGAATGTAAGAATGGCCATATTGGGTCAGACCAAAAGTTATCTCAACAGCTGAAACTAGGGGTTTGGTGGTGGCATCTTCTTGAAGAGTTCGGGGGCGAAGACTGACTGATGAATTCTTGCTTGGACTTTGGTTCATTGCTAGTCTTTTAGGATGGCTATAACCTGAATAATATATATTGTATTTGAATCTTTTTTCTTTAATAATAATTTTTGTGTCATACTTGAATGTTTCATTTTCCCAGTTTTGCTGAATGGTCAGGGAAAATAAAAATGATTAATTTAATATTAACATGTTTTTACCCATCAAAAGACAGATATATGATTTTCCCAGACTGATCATTCTTTTCTAGAACTGGCTTGGGTGGAACGCTAAGTGACATATGAAGCCAATCACAAGGCAGGATCAAGGCTTTGTGATGTATTGCATAATTAAACAGATGTATGTGCCAATGTTTTTTAACAGAGTTTGGAAGGCTAGACAATACACAGTGATTCATAACACAATCTCTAAACAACCTCAGCTATTAAAATAATGTGTAGCAAAATTCTCCCACTCAGGTCCATGCACCAAAACTTGGTTCTGTAATTCTGCCCTTTTTATATGAGCAAAATATAAATATATTCCATTTGTTATTAGTGCTTCTATAAAGAATGTTAAATTAAATATATTAAAGTAGTAACAGCAATATATTTTTGGAATTCTCTTGGGGCTCTGATGATGTTGGGGTGGAGTATATGATTAATTAAGTGCAGATGACTTTGTGACTGTATGTTAGCTTCAGAACGTTAGAGGAAATTGAAACAGGCAAAGTAAAAATAGAATTCTTTGACATTTTTAAAACTAAGGACTAGTTAAATGATTCATCTTCAAATTGTATGCCCCTGCCATTAAATGAATGAGGGTGTTATGTTGTCTTTGTTCCGTGTATAGTTAGGCTAATGTTGGTTACAAAATCTTTTGCTTTGGTTAACACTGATCATTTAATTTTCAGCAGACAAAAATTCCCTCTAACTAGAAAAAGTCAATTGTACAGTACATTGTTTCAAAAATTCTATACTGTTAAGTAGTTTTTAAACGACCTTGAATAAATGTATTATGTGGCATGAAAAAGTAGATGCACAACTATTCTTAGCTAACTTTTAACTATGACCTATGTGATTATTTAGTCATATGCTGTTTTAAAAAAGAATTCCTTTTGTGCTTGGTTTTACAGCCCTTAGTCAAAAGCATTTTTGTTCTTTCATGTATATATTGAGGTGAGCAGCTCTTGTCTGCAGCTCTTCAGCAACTGTGAGTGAAACATGATTTTACAGGAATGCAGGAGAGATTCTCTTCCTATGAAATCAAAAGTGAAGTTTTTACATTTTAGTTGTCTTGAAGGACTATTTCCAGTTCTCTCTATCCTTCTGATTGTACTAATCATTTAATGTAGTTGTAGTAGCAATATACAATATGACAATATATTCTTTACAACAGGCTTCGTTGTGCCCAGCTCTGCGTGGTTGGGCAGTAGTGGACTAGGGCTAAGGGTGTGAAGATGCTTTTCCCATATTGCAACTTTGCATGGAGGCTGGATATTGGTGCCTGGTTAATACATAACAGACTTTGTACCAGTTTACCTATTTTGGATAGGAATGTGATTTTTTTAAAACTGATACACTTATATTAATCTGAAGGGCTTCAGTTATACTAGTCTGGTTTCAGTTATACTACTCTGAAGGGAGACTTATACCACTATAATTTATTCCCCATCCCACACAGGTGTACATGGAGTGTCACGCGAACCTTTCATCTGTGTGTGTTTAACGTGCTCCTCCAAAAATATTCAAATTTAAATTCCTGTGCACACCTCTTCTCTCCATTTTTAGCTATACTGGTATAGCATTTGAACAGCACCAGTATAACTTGATCTCCACTATGGAGTTGGACTGCTTTTACTGTCGTGGCATAGTGAAAAAGAGACAACTTTTGGGTGTAGACAAAGCCAGAGTCTTTATGCTCAAGTAGTGGGAAAATCTTAATCCATATAGCACCCTACTTCCCCTCCACACCAACCAGCTGAGGCAAGAGCTGAAGAGGATGCTGCACCATTAGAAAGTTGGTTTAGCAGCTTCATTCCCCTGAGAAAGTCCATTGCAGCAGTGGACCTTTTCATCACTTCCAAGGCAGGTGTGCCGCTGAAGAGCCACAGTTGAACCTATGACATTCAGTTTCGCAGAGACTGGTTTAAAATCATTATAAACCATCATTAACTTCATTAAAGGATTAATAACATGGTAGCTGTTCTCTTAATTACAATCTGACAATTTTATTAATTTTGTGGTGGGTGTTGAAAACATAAAAGTAAACAGCCACGAACATTTATTTTGGTAAAAAATAACAAGAATGAGTGAAAAGTGGAGTCTCCATGGTGAGCTGTTCATGTCAGCTGCATCATAGAATGTGTACTTGTGTGTTTATATAACCCCTTTCTTTCTAAAAGGAGCCCAGAGCACTTAAGGGATTATGGCCTGAATGGTCCTCGGAGTAGCACAGTCAGCACTGCACAAAATGATGGGTGCAAGCATGTGGAGTTCTCATGTCATTCTCCTCTTTTTCGATGAAATGTAAACCATGCTAAGAGTCTGCACAAGATCTGTACACAACTTAAATCACACTTAAACCCTCAAGGACTTGTTTTTAACCTTTTAACGGGGATGAATTTCACTCTCCATCAGGTGCATGCACAGGGGCGGGGGAGGGAAGCAGGGGCACCCCCGCCTCAAATCTCCATTTGTTTTTTACACCAGGGAGGGAGGAAGCATTAGAATGGCTTGCCGCCCAGATGAGCTTCTCTGCCCCCACCCTACCTGCTACTTCTCCTTCGCTGCTGCTGTAGTCCCAGGTATTGCCTTGGCCTCTAGCCCCTAACTCATCTCAGCTGGCATCTGCAAAGCAGGCAGCAGCACTGGGACTCCACACTCCAGCAGCAGGGAAAGAGAAGCAACAGGATGCAGCTGTAGGGGTGTGGGGAGGAGGAGCTCAGTCGGGATCCAGCCCCCAGTACTGCTTCTCCCTGCCAGGGGGAGCTGCTGCCTCCTCACTGCTAGGTGTGCCTGCCAGAGGCATCCCAAGAAATGGGGGACTGGGTGCCACGTGAATTTTTCATTTGTGTGTGTTTAACATGCTCCTCCAAAAATATTCAAATTTAAATTCCTGTGCACACCCCTTCTCTCTATATTTAGCTTCTGATTTTGCATAAGTGATAGAAAATTGTCAGAAGTGTTTGAAGCTTGACAACAGTTCCATGGTGACTATCTCATCAATAGGCTCGTTCTGCATTCCACACTCAGAAAAGGCAAAAAGAAGTGCATGGCAAGTTATGCTGTTCTTTCCCTGCAGCCGCATGCCACAGCACCATCTCAGAAGCATACCTGCCTGCTGCACAGTTTATGCAAATGGAAACAACATGATTTAGCCTTTATAAACAATAGTGTTTATATATTGAGATGCTTCCAATTAGCAGAAAATCGAGAGGACACATGAAGTCTTTGTAAAGCATGAGGTGCTCATGTCTGTGATTCATACTTTCATAGATTCCAAGGCCAGAAGGGACCGTTGGGATAATCTAGTCCAGGCTCCTTTGTAACACAGACCCTAGAACTTCCACAAAATAATTCATAGAATGTATCTTTTACAAGAACATCCAATCTTGAATTAAAAAGGAGAATCCATCACAACCATTGGCAAATTGTTTCAGTGGTTGATTACCTTCACTGTTATCAATTTATGCCTTAATTCCTGTTTGAATTTATCTGGATTCAACTTCCAGCCATTGAATTGTGCTAGACCTTTCTCTACTAGGCTGAAGAGCCCATTGTTAAATAGCTATTACCTATATAGATGCTTATAGTCTGTAATCAAGCCACCCCCTTAACTTTCTCTTTGTTAAGATGAATAGATTGAGCTCTTTTACTGTGTCTAATAAGATATACTTTTTAATCCTTTAATTATTCTTGTGGCTCTTTTTTAAACCTTCTCCAATTTGTCAATGTCCTTCTTGAATTGTGGGCACCAGAACTGAACACAGTATTCCAGCAGCAGTCGCACTGATTGTGGAGAGTTGTCCTGAGGGTAGGATCAGCAGCGGGAGCATCAGCATTTCTGTCTGCAGAATTCCTAAGGTCCATTGGACTAAAGTTCTTTGGCATCTCTATTTTCTGCTCAGCAGGCCAGCTTTGGGGAAGCTGTAAATTCATGTCATCCACTTTTTCCCTGTCCCTGCAGGATCAGAATCTCACTCTTGCAAATCACAGAAACAGATCAGTCACGAGATAATTAACTGAATAACTGGTAACATGGATTAACAGGAGTTAGGTAAATCTTGGTGGTTTGTGATCCGTCAGTAGAACAGTTTATTGAACGAAATGATATACAAAGTATATCTGTCGATACATCAGAGAAACGCAGCCACCCCTTCAGTGAAAGGTGACCTTTATAAAACCATGGCCAATAAGATTACATAATTGTATGACACAAAACATGAATATCTCATCGATAGGACTGCAGTTGAAACAAAAGAGGGAATTTGGGCACACAGAATATAATTTCCACATATTGGAATACACTGGAATGCATTGTGTATATTCCACATATACCCTACACAGACATACATATTTCTCTGTTTATCTTCCTATGTGACATAACATGCAAAACAAGGGCCTGATCCTGCAAGCTTTGCTGCAGAGAGTAGTCTTTCTTAACAGAATTAGCTCCCTTGACTTCAGTGGGTCTGTCTACATGAGAAAAGATTTTTCATGTAAATAACGTGCCCCAAATTCTAAAGACCACTTCATAGTTCTACAAAATGCTACTTAAAGGAAATATGTGTTGCCTTTGTTCAGGAAGACTCAGTTATCTGAACCAGGTTATAGCTGATTACTTGTGTGTAAGGCTAAAATAAAGAGGATGCTACAAAAGGTAAAGAGGGTAAAGAGAAAGGCTCATGGATATGTGTCATAAGTGTGAAGTAGCCTAGAATTATTGTTTACCTGTAAGGGGTTAAGCTAAAGGTAACCTGAGAGGTGGACAACTGACCAATGAGAAATTCCTCAGGAGACAAAGGATTTTAAGTTTCAGTTTCTCTCTGGGTCTCTCTCTGTTCACCTTGGCTATGGGATGAACACAGCTATGTCTTTCACTGTAACTATAGATTCTATCAAGTACTGTAGTCAGTAAGTTTACCTTCTTTTTATCACTTGGAGGGTTCTCAGTGGTAAGTGTTGGCTGGGTGCTTCTTGATATTGTAAGCTTCAGCAGAGATATCAACAGTGGGAGAAAATTGCCTCGGGGGAGAGGTTTGGTTTCTGAATCCTTTTGTTGATTATGGTAGATGCTGTTCTATTGATGGTTATAAGGAATTTATTCCTTTCTTTTTTTCTTTTATTAAAATCTTTCTTTTAAGAAGCTGACTGCTTGTTTTCCATTGTGTAAGATCCTGGTTTTGGATTGGGCACGTCTCGCAGGCTCAGGCGAGGTTTGTTTTTTTTCTCTCTAGCTTCCCAGGGAAGGAAGAAGTTTGGGGGGTTAGTGGAAAGGGAAAGAAGGGTCCCAAACTACCCTAGACCTAGTTTGGTGGTGGCAGCGTACCAGGTCCAAATACAGGAGAATTTGTGTTCTGGGGAAAAACATTATAACCCAAGCTGGTAAAATAAGCTTGGGGGGGGGGGTATTTCTTTTTTCATGTGGGTCCCCACATCTGTACCCCAAAGTTCAGAGTGGGGAGGCAATCCTGACAATGTGCATGACCCAGCTCTTTGAAATATGCTTACTATTGCTGCTCTTTATGAATGTGGCTCACATACAGGCAGTTTTTTCTTTATGTCATGAAACTTTCATGACTACTAATCCCCATTAATGGACATAGTGCAATCTGCGGTTGACTCACGTGTTGTAATGATTGTGAACTTCTGGCAGGTGGCTGAAGAAGAGAAAAAAATGTGTGCAGAAAATTGCAATATCTAGGGACATCCACTGAAATAGTTGCTGAATGCTAATGCAAAAAGAATAGAAACCATGGGCAAGATGAATGTGTATCCCAAAGGCCTCATTCAAAGACTTATGAGCCATTCTCTGATGTTCAGATTTTATTAATTGGTAAACTAAGAAATAGATATACTGATGATTTAAACAAAATCACTTTCATTCCATCAACTGTTGATAAGAATGGCTGAAATAGCAAAATGTTAGGAATACATATTATATCTTGGTTACAGAATCAGCTTTATAAATCTGGCTCATAAATTTAGCTCCTCATCTAGAACCTGGTGCATTGCCCACTGAAGTCAGTTGACAGACTCCCATAGATGTTAGTGGACAATGGATCAGGCTCTTGCTTTGTTACCAGTTCTGATCAATTAAAGTCTTTGTAGTGAGGCCATAGTACTGACATAAGCATTACATTTGCAAAGAGCCAGAAGTTATACATTTACTGTGCTGGCATCTCATATTCCTTAGCTTCATATTAATGAAATTAATGACTCAAATCAGAGTCCTGCTAACTAAATGATGAAGTCACAAGTTCTGAATGTTTTCTGTTGTTGTTTTTTTCTGTGGTGCCACAGAACATGTAAGTGTAAAATTACATGGAGTATATCATTAAGTTATTTGTACAGCAGCAATTTTGCATGGAAAAAATGTGTTAATAGAAAAAGGTCAGTTTGTGTCTTGCTTTCCATTCTACAAGATAATGCAGTTCATCCTGCAGGATTTGGGAATATAGAACTAGAAGGGACCTCCTTTGTCACTGAGCTCAGTTCCCTGCTATCTCAGGCAACTACATCATATAATTGAATTTATAAATTTATCAAACTCCATTGTAAAATAGTTAGGATGTTTGCCTCGGGGTAATGGACTAAAATGGCTAGAGTCCTTCCTGGAGGGAATCACCCAAAAGAGTAGTGATGGGAAATTATATCTCCACCATGAGACCCCTCAGTTGCAGAGTTCTATAAAAATCAATTCTCTCTCCAGTCATTTTTAACATCTGCAACTATTAGGTGATCTGGTCAGACAAAACGGACTCAAGTGCCAGCGATATGCAGGTGATACACAGAACTACCTATCCTTCACCGCATGTAACTATACCACTACCACCAAGATGGCGCTGTGCTTGCATGCGATCAGCTGTTGTATGAAGAACAGGTGGATGAAACTGAACCAAGCAAGAAAGAGGTGATGTTGGTGGGTAGAAGTAAGTATTTTGAAGAGCTTGCAGATATGGTTTTGTCTCTGCTGGTTGAAGATGACCATAACTGGTCATTTTACTTCATGCTCTAAGACTACTATTGAAGTCCTCTCAGTAACATCTGGGAGCAATTCTCTCTACCATCTCAACTTGGCTAGGAAACTGTGGATGAAGACCTGGCCACAATTATCCATGCTTTCATCACCTCTCGGAGAGCTGAATTACAACAGTGCAACATATTTGGTCACGAAGCCTTCAACATATTTGATCACTTAGAAAACTTCAACTAGTATCAAAGTTCACAGTGCATTTCCTCAGCGACTCAAGCTACTGTGAACATATCAAACTTGTACTCCGCTCTCTTCCTCGCACACTTCCCATAGACTATTGAATCAAGCTCAAGGTCTCATTCCTTATCTTCAAAGAGCTACATAGCCTGGGCCCAGAAGCATAGTTAACAAGTACACTCCTCTGGCACAATGGAATGTTCTACAGTAAGAGCACAGATTGTGCAGGAGACAGAACTTTTTCTGGGGGTGGTCCCAGGCTGTGGAACGAACTCCCCCAGGACTAAGGACTCCAGGTGTAAGGCACATTTCTGACTTGCATTTTCTAATCACAGAACAAGAGAGTGTGTATGTGTATGTATCTGTTACAGTACCAAAATAATACACTCCACTGTAAAAGCTTCCCCTCTGGAAAGAGGATGAGAGAACAAACAGCACATGATAGATATGTGCCTTAACTGAATACTGAAGGGCACTCTGTGATGAGCCAAGTATAAAAACCTAGAGAGAATAGAATAGAACTGCTTGTTAGCATAGCACAGGCATTCTAAAAAGATTTTGTATTCCCAGTGTTCCTGGACAGACTCCCAGTTTTAGAAAGAGACAAGTTGACCCTCACTTTGCCAGTGATAGCCAGAGCCTTTAATCATAGTGTGGAAAATTAATTCTCAGTAAAAGCATCTGGATGCTTTTCATGCTTTTTAGTCATCTTGATGTGCAGTGCTTTGTATTTCACTTGCGGACTCTATCATATACTGAAGTTAAAAACCCCCCACAAACCTGCTGCCATCAGCAGAAGACAAGCAATGCCTCACTGGAAATTAGTTTCAAACTGAAAATTAATACAATGACTGGTAGTGCTACAGCATGTGGTATGTACAGAGAATTAAAACGGGGAAATTGTTCTTTCTACTGAGCAAGCTTCTTGGCATATTTTTATTCATGCATTTGATAGCTTTGTTACCCTTGCTGTGTTCTGCCTCTAAAGCTTTTCCAGCTATAATGTGCATGTGCTCTGTCTTTTCTTTCATTGTGAAGACTCTGTCCTTTGGTATCTTTCATAGTTTGACATGTGGCAGTAATGGTTCTATTAGCTGCACGGTATCTGCTGAGCTTGCTGTTTTCAGTGTGCATGTCATCACCAGTGCCTTTCTGCAGTTTCCTTATTAGCATGTGCCCTTTACTGATTCTGCAGGAGCTGCCACCTAGAATTAAACATTTTCTGCTAGACCTGTCCTTACTCTGTGCAAAATGATTACAGTCCCTTTTGCCACCCTCTTCCAAATGCCACTGAGACTACAATAAAATTGCTCCAAGTCTAAATATGATACTAGCTTGCTGTAATGAGTATTTGATAATAGGAGATGTTGGAATAGCCATCTTTCAGTACTCAGAGACTGATGAAGATCTCTACAAAAAAACTATGGGTATTTACTATACTGATCATACCAGCTGTGCTGTAATGGTCATAATAACCATAACAATGGAAAATATAAAGCATTTAAAGTACCTGATTGCACCATTAAGATAATTGATATCATATACAGCATCATTGTTCTTTAGAAATTACAAAAATAATGTAAAAGAAGATAAGTAAATTATTCCAAATTCTTTATATTTAATTGTGCAATTTTTTTTGTATTTCAATTAACTGCCCTTCAATTTGTTGTACTGTAACAGCTTCTCTGTCCTTAAATATTATCAGATGCAAAACAAATATGCTAAGTGCAGTAATAGGTGCCCGCTTTTTAAAGCAGAACCTCCATGGATGGTTTCCATTGTGATAATCATGTGGCTAAAGTAAATGTTTTCTCTTTTTTTCTTTTTTTTTTTTTGTGAGTAACTTCCCTTCCCCTCATCTACGTCCCATCCAGTCCCACATTCAAAGGCTTCACACTACATTACCTTTCATCTTGCCAGTAAGAGCCAGGTGTAGCTTTCAGCAGGGTAGTGTAGACTCTTCAGCCTAAGCCTACTGTGTTTTCCATCACATACAAAACTTTCTTTTCCTACTGCTGCAAATTGACTCTGAGCATATATTTATATGCAAATTTTGCATTTTCAGTTATCATCTGTCCCTGTGCAATGCTGTGAGCACTTGCATTTTTTTCTCATGATTTCTCTTCCTGGTTCTGCCACTGACCTCCTGTGTGACCCTGCACAAGTCATTTCCCCTCGCACACTTTGCCTTCTCAATTTAAATTCTTCAGAGAAGAAGGCACTATCTGTTATGTAAGGCGAGCACCTTGCACAATGGGGCTCTGATCTGGATTGTATCTTCTAGTCTAGGCAATGATGCAATACAGATAATAATAATAGTAAGATGCACACCACAAATGGGTGTACTGTAACTGCAAATGCAGTAATCTCTGTTTGCCTGGGACACATTAAACCACCCAGAAGCAAGATACCATCTAGTACTCCCAGGCTATCTGGGAGGTAATAGGAATATAGGCAGTATCTTGCTTCTGGGTGGAAGGCTGTACCTAAATGATAGTCAAGCCCTCTGTCTCAGTATAGACTTCAAAAACCTGCGGCCTGTTCTACAAAGCTGATACATTTTGCCTTTATTAAACACATTAGTGTGCCTGATCCAGAGCTCAGGCTAGTGTAAACTAGGAATAACCCTATTTAAGTCAAATCAGTACAACTGACATCAGACTTGGGCCTCTTATTTCTATTGAATGGCACTTCACAGATGTAAGAAGAAAAATACCCTGCCATGAAGAATTTACTTTATAAGCATATTAGAACAATTGCTAATCTATAGTTTGTAAAACTCTTTACTGTTGCTAAGCCTTCAGGGGTGCCTTCCTCTAGCATTCAACTGTTTTTTTCCCCCATGATTTGCACATGCAGCATGCAGCAGCACAAGAAAAGATAGATCACTGTGACATAAAAATATGCATGCCTGCTTCATAAAAAATATATACTTCATTTACATGGAATTGTCAGTTACAAAAAAAAAACACCTCTTTTGTGGGGCATCTATCCTTCTATCCCACTGCAGCATATAAAAAGTGCATGAAACAAAGGAGGGTGTCATGTTGGATGAATTCACATAAATTATTGACAGACAGGCTGAAAGTATTTTAAGTCATTATGCTGAAAATCTCTGGAATACTTGAGACATTTTTCATACTTTCATGAGGTTTTTTTTTTCCAGTCATTTCTTCCTAAAAATGCAAGAAGTAGTAGTCCAAACATTGACAGAATCATAACAGGGAATTAATGGTATGTGGTTTCTATCAGCCCCTCAGATTAGTATTGGGTAGCCAATTTTACTTATGTGAAGCACACAACTTACCCTTATATATATTTTTTTCTTTTGGTTTTGGGCTGGCTGGCAAACCCTATGATTTCCTTAATTTTCTTTTAGGTCGGCTTGTGTTCTTCCAGTTGAAACTAAAGAACTCTTTAGTCTTTTATATCCCCTTTAAATCGGAATATAGATGCAGCAGTCCCATTAACATGCTGCTTTTTAAGGGCAAGATTCTGAGTCCTTTAGGCATGCTGACTAGCTATTGAAATCATGTTGAAGTCAAAGGGATTGTGACTCTCCATGGGAAATTGGGTTGCAAAATCAAGACCTAAGGCTTTAGTACCTGATCCAGTGCTTATTGAAGTCAGTGGAAAGATTCTTGTTGATTTAAGTGGGTGTTGCATCAAACCTTTAGTATGATATGATTGTTTTTGAACAAAGAGAGCATCATGAGGATATTTATGAACTTCATTTTACCAAATAAACTTCTTCATTCAGAAGTCCATAAAAGCTCCCCAAACCCTCAGAATGGGGCCAGGAGTCATGCAGTCAATGGATTGGTGGACAATCATTTCTTAATCCTCATTAATGTATGATACTGTAAGTCTGCATTAACGATTATTTTAATAGGCAATAACTGGCAACTTTAAGTATTTCCAAGGTTTTCAATGTGTTTTTTGCAATCTTGCATTAAAGTCTAAATTGCTGGATTTTGCTGTTTGTTTAGGTGATTGCTTAAATAAGTGTACAACCACTTTTCATGTACAGTGAAATGAGTGGAAGAGCTAGATAAATATCCACCCCTCCAAAACGTTAGATTTGTTTATGTCAAACAGACAGTATTCATTCATGAATACTGTTGCATATAGGCAGGATTTAGAAGATTACTTATTTAAAAGATTATTACAAATAATATGTGTGTATGTATTTATATATTTTTGTTTAGTTTTTCTTTGTCCCCAGTTCTTCCTGTCATTCTCTGTGACTGCCAGCACACAGTCCCTGTCTTCTCTCTACTTGGTTAATGGTGGTGTCAGGCCACTCATTGGATTGACCACAGTTGGCACAGTAAGACAGGGTCTTCACTAGAGATGAAATGTTTGACCTCTGAGTTTATCCCCCCACCCCACCCCAATCAAAGAAACACTAGACCTGAAGTCTGTTCAGACTCCTAAAGCAAAGCTTTCTTGGAGATGTAAAAAATGGTGGTTATGGTAGCTCTTCTATTCAGGACTTTCACTCAGTCATTTTCCATCAATTCTCTTGCTCTCTCCTGTACTGTCAGTAAAGAAAAGAAAATATACATTAATGTAGAGTAAAATATTTTTTTAAAAACATGTAAATTGCCATTTAAAATTACCTCTCTGCTTATTATACCTTCTGTTTTTCCTTCTAAATACTGCCAAAAATGAAAAAGTGCATATGAAGTATTGGAGTGAGTACTTCTTTATAGCTTGTATACTTTATGATGTGACTATTGCTCCATTGACTTTACATTATTTATTGAATAGCAAAGTAAACAGATTAATAAATCATTTTAGCACATCCACCCAATCAGAATTCATCCTAGCTATGGGTGCAAGGATCTCCTTTTTATTAAAAACAAACAAACAAACAAAATCAACCAAAAATATATGTACAGAGTGTCTTACGCATAAAAAATAACGGGAGGAAAATGTGTTCAATGTCATTTAAAAAAATAAACAAATGAAATAAAAAATGCAAATGATGTATAATACACCATTAGCTTTTGTGTCTGTTGGCTGTTGAAGTTTATCTCACGTTTCTGCTTCATGTGATTGAGTATACTAAGAATTATATCAAATTATTGCTGCCCTAGAGAAGCTTTATGTTTGTTCATTTATTTGATCTTTTAGTGTAGCTGTACTCTGCTGAATAGCAGCCACATACCAATCTAGCAGATTTGCATCCACAAAGATTTTCATCCCCTGTAATATGTGCATGCAAATATTTAGCATTTAGAAGGAATATCTTTAGTTTTTGTGTTTAAGACTGGGCAGGGCACTTAATATATTTAGAGACCTAAATCAAATTGTGTCATTTTCAGAGAAGCTGACCACCCACATTTCCCACTGAATTGACTAGGAGCTGTGGGTGTTAAGCAGTCTGGAAAATCAGATAATGTATTTAGGTGCATTGACTTTAATGACATGATGAATAAGCTCCTAAAACTAAGAAAAAATATTTTAAAAAGTTGTCTGCTATTTGAGTGAAATATTAAAAAAAAATTCTGCGGATGTCAGAACAAGACTGAGTAGATTGCAAAAAGAAACAGAATTTTTTTTTCATTTGGATAAAAATGATAGAAATTAATGTTCCACTTCTCTATTTCTTTGTGAAAATACAAAAAGTTTGGTCCAAATCTGTTCTTACATATAGTAAAAGCCCAAGAGGTTGCACTGTACAATCACCATCATCATTTGGCCCATTTTCTGTGTGAGTGTCCATGGGATGATGAATGAATGAAAGGTCCTTCACAGTTCTCCCTTTCCCCACAGGACTGCTCTTTTCTTTTACCACATAGCTTCCAGTCTCCTCTCCCATATCAGTTTTATCTACCTATTTGTTAGCTTCTCCTGCAACATTTCCATAGATTCTTCTGCACTGTCCTCAGTGCAAGGATTGTCCTACATAAACTCCTTCAAATCCCTTCCTAAGATCTGCTCCACTCAGTATGACACATCAACCATCAAATGAAGGCTTGAGGGACTTTTGGCACTTACTTTACCCATTTCTCATTATAAATAATAATACTAACAAGTGTCAAATGTACACATGTATACTTTGATATGCATATATATAATTGTACATGTATATATGTGTGTATATTTTGTTGCATAATTCTCTCCCACCCTTTGCGTTTCACTTTTCTTTTTAGAGCTCTGTTCTGCAGTATGATTCATAAGGGTGGACATTTGCACTTCCTGGACCTCATTTGACTTTGGTGGGACTCCGTATGGATGGAAGAGCTCATCCAGGCAAATCAGATTGCAGAACTGGGTCCTGAGATTGTAAACTGGTTTGGGCAGGAACTGTGACTACATTTATATTTGTAGAGTATCTATCACAACAGGGTGCCAATCAAGATATGGGCTTCTGAACGTTGCTGTGGTATTAAATAATAATAGTCAGGGATTCTAGAAATCTGTTTGCCTTGGAAAAATGTGGGAAAAAACACTGAATTTGCATTTTGACAGAGACTCTTTAGTTTTTACATTTTATGAAAAATAAGAACATACACGGTAGAACCCAATCTACCAATCTAACCAATCTAATTGGGACTGGGGCCAGTTTGGATAATGAAAAATTTAGAAAATCAGGAGAATGGGTAGGGCGCCTGCTGTCAGCCCTGGGTGGCTTGGCTTGGGCTGCCAGTTTAAAAATTGTAAATATATCAATACAACATTATGTTCAACTGATACTTATATATATTGTGGCTAGGGAAACTAAAATTCAGCCTTTCATTTTAATTGTAGAATAACATGCATTAGGTATGTGATTATCTTTGCAAATCAGATACTCATATTTCTGAGTGATGTACATGGTATTCACAGTTATTTGTGAGTGCAGAAAGAGAAAGCCAGATAGTAAAAATATAACCCGTAGGGTCCATAGAGTAGAAGTCTGATTCTGCTTTCATTCACTCTGATAAAAGGCCCCAATCCTGCAAATGCTTATGTGTGTGCTTAATTTTGTGCTGGTTGGGAATTCATTAAACTTCAATGGGACTATTCACCTATATGTGGTTAGCATGTGTACAGCAATGGGACCTAAGTAACTAGTAACTCAGCTGAATTGCACTAGTGTAAAAACTGGAGTAAGAATAGAGTCAAGCTCTAAAGATTTAATTATAAACTAAAATATGTGGGTGTGCCTCACTATGAATCTTGAAAAATATGTTATTTCACTTATGTTATTTGGAATGTTAAAATTTTGGTGCCATCATTTTATAATGTCCTTTTCTACCTCAAAACATGATAAATAAAAAGATGTTTTATCATTTTAATTTTATAGTTACCCAAATGATGCAATTATTCATGTTCTTAACCACAGAAGATGGGATTTCCCCCTCTACATGATAAATTCATGCTATAAAAAAGATGCAATAACATATATACATCAAAATTGTATAAATTTACATACTAAGATGTGGGTCACAAATTAGCCACATACATGATATTAAATTTTAAGAAAAATGTATATTTCTAACCTCTTTGTATTTGACTCAAATAACAAATAATATTCAGTGGTATTCAAAAATCCATATTCTTATAATATTTTCTGTATATAAAGCACATTCTACATCCTGTAGTACTCTTCAGCATCATGTTATAGGAAGGAAAATGCAGAGGGAAGGAAACACTAATAGTGCTGAGCTATTAAAACAAGAAATACCAGTGTATAAGTGGACATAATTATGAAGTCTTTTCCATTACTCAGCTTGTTCAGCAGCAATGTAGCAGCTTGATGGCTACACTATGTCTATGGGTAACAGTATTGGCACTAGTACGAACAAGCCTATAATACATGAGAAAGCAAAGAAGAAAAGATAATTTATTCATATAGTTTTGTAGCTTTGATTTTAAAGTTGCTGTAAACCTGCAAAGAACGTATAATTTTAATAGGTCTCATTTTGCCTAAAAGAAAATAATAATAAATAAGATTCAGAAGGCAAAGATTAAAACCAAAGGATAAATTTTCACAGAAATTGTGAATTGTCATTTCTGCTCTCAGCTCCACATTTCATTTTTTGCTAGAATATCGCTTTCACTGTGAAAGCAGTCATATTGCTTTGTAAATCTCCTGATTCATAAATAAAAGGACTTATTTCAACTGCCTATTATTTCAGCTGTTCAACTGCTCTGTACCTTAATATGCTGAAGTCACAGAAGGGCTAAATTTCACTCTTAATTACACTGATATAAATACAGTGTCATTCTATTAATTCTAGAGAAGCATTTGTCCCTAAGCTACCAATTTACAAAATTTAGCATTATAAATGAAGTGACTTCATATGTGATGACTATTCAGATGCTAGCTAGCTTCCTGTTGCTTCTGTAAATGCAAACATATCAGTTTATATTCTCTTCTTGGTGCATAGTTTCTATTGCTGTATGTTAGTACAACTTATGAGGAGAATATATGTCCATGTGCATGTGGATTTTCTTGTAGTAACACCTTGCATAATTTATAAGCACTGAAAATGTTCATTTTTTTTCTACTAAGTAAGTTGGAATTTGAATGGAAATTTGATAGAATCTGACTTGAAAGTTTCAAATATTAATGTCCAAAGGGATTTGCAGATTCTTTCTGCAGGTTGCAAGGATTCAGTAAATCACTTTGTTGTAACATGGTCACATCATCTCAAGATTGTATTATCTGCTTGCTTAAACCACCAGTTTTATAGTCAAACTGATTAATATGACCCCTTTTTATTATTGTGTCTTTGAATAACCATCAAAAGGGCTCAGTGTTTTACTTCAATAGCTGAGCATAGTGTTTCTTGGAGCTGATTGTAGCTGACATGCTCTAGGCATACTGAGTTCATCTGCGGAAGCACAGTAGGACATACTTGGCTCCTTGACATAAATATAAAACCTTTAAACAATAGAAAACCAGTTTTCAGTTTAATCTGTATCACAGAGAGACAGTCAGATCAAATGCATTGGAAATGTTGATAATGAATCTCACAAGAGAATGGATAATAGGTAAAGATGAGCAGAAAGCAAAGATCATAAACAGAAAACAAAAATGCCAGCGGGAACTTTACATTCATCTTGATTAGGTGGATTTAAAAATAATTGAAATGCTGTTGTTACGGGTAGCCACCTGCAATGTAAAGTAATGCCCTTATGGCTTCCTACTAAGGTCATTGGAAGCACTGCTGGCCTATTTGGTTTGACATCAGATAATATCTAGAAGAGACAGTCATGCAGAGCCGGAGAAAGCAATTAATGTAAGATAGTTTATCATCAGTGGAAGTTTTTAAGATTGACAGTCACTATATTTAAACAGGAGGGAAGAGTAGCTGGCTAACTTTTAAAATGTGTGTGTTAACTATTCCATTTTATCTTTAAGTGTTTAATTCTTTGGAAGTGTAAACACTTCCCACAGCCCCCATTGGACCGGGACGGCAAACCGCAGCCAGTGGGAGCTGCGATCGATGAACTGCCAGGTAAACAAACTGGCGGGGCCTGCTAAGGGTGCTTACCCTGAAGTCCTGTGTGCCAAGGTTGCCGATCCCTGATTAGATTTTGGCCTTAAAGAAACACCATACCCAAGGGCACCGATGGCGTGTTCTGAGTAGCCTAGACATACATTTAAAAATGCAATGTCAGAGTCACAAGCCATAAAACTGCAAAAAGCAGTTCTCTCCCTCCCAGCCTACCATACCCTAGTTGTGTGACCCATGCAACTTAAAACCTCCAGCACACTTTCCCATGAGGCAGAGAAATTACCCCTTACTATCTCAGCCTGCCACTACTACAGATCAAACAGATGGGCTCTGGGGCAGATTAGGGCTGTTTCAGACTTGACAGAAGAGCACATAACAGAGGAAAGCTCCCTCACAGAAAGTGCTTTGCCAACAGCTCCCTGTCTCTTTCTAAGTAGCATAATCAAACTTGAGGGTATCTGCTAGTCTCAACTGTGGTGATGTGAATTTTCTAGACAAATGATGACACAACTCATCAGCATTTTGCAAAAAGGTGTCCTCTGTATCACTGTATCAAGACCCTGGTTTGTTAGGTACCTAGAAAAATTGGCTCATTCTTTGATAATGTCGTATCAGCCTCTATGCTTTGATTACAACCAGCTGTTTTTTTATTAAAAGTAATGAACAGTTCTTTTTTTTGCTCAGTATTATTATATATTCTTTCCGTGTGTTATAATGTTGAGCACAAATTAATGATTAATTGATTGTTACAATAAACAGTTTTACAGTCATTTGTATTATTCACTAGAATACCATTCAGTCTGTTGATCAGCTGCATGCTTTCCAATTGTTTTTTTCTACCCATTCTGAAATCTATATTCAATGGAAATTTGTCCTAATTCAGGTCCAACAATTAACAAATATTTGCAACGTTTGCTAATTCAGTCCAACATTGTTTGACAAATCGAGACTCAGATCCTGCACAGACTTACATAGGTGATTAATACTGTGCATTTCCGTAGCCATCCTGAGCTCAGTCAGCTGCTCACAGTGTAGAAATTTTAGCATGTATGTAAGTCTTTGCAAGATTCAGGCCTAAATCTATATGTATCTTCTTTTGACCTGATGCGTGAGCAGGCTTATGTGTCTGATACTGGTAATTTGGGGAAAGCAATTGTAAAACCTTAATGGAGTCCAATAGATATAGATATATAGATACACAGACACACACACGCATCCATGTATTACACTTTTGGGTATCTCTGCTGTCCCATAATCAACAAAACAAACCATAAAACAACAGCATCAGATTGCCAGAATAATAAAATTAGAAAGCCTGGAAGTGCCGTCACAGTAAAAGCCATCCCATATCTTGGTCCACGCACAACCCCGTTATTTGTAATGCCTTCAAAAGGGCTGACTAGAAAGCTTAAACTCTTTAGCTCTTTTTGAAATATATAGTTATTGTATTTCTGCCTTGCACATACTGAATTATGAATTATAAAATAGATTTTGAGTTCAAAGGAGTAAAATGCCAATATTTTGCTATTGCATGCTTTAAAGCTGTAGGCTCGCATTGTTGAAAATGGTGCTTTGTGCTTAGCTTTAAAAATCATTGATGGAGTGGTGATGTATTGCAAATTGTTGAGAAACAATCATTGTCAATGGTATTGTACTCCATGCCTGCTTAGTATGGAACAATGTCCCCCTCTAATGTCAGATAGACCAGCTAAAGGAGTGATCCCCAAATTGTTTACCTGGTTCCCTCCCTTTACTCTGTCCATACCACCTACCTGCTGGGCATGGGAACAGGGCCAGGCCTCCTGCATGGATAAGCATAAAGGGGATGAGGCTGGGGCCATAGCTGATGGTAGGCGTTGAGCCCTGGACATGGGGCTAGCAGTCAAGAGCAGAGCTCTAGGCATGGAGCCAGCAGCCTGGACCCTGGACGCGGGGTCAGGAGAAGCATCCTGGGTGCAGGGCCAGCAGCTGGTGCTGGGGACAGAGTTCCAGGTGCACGGCTGACAGTCAGGACCCCATATGCAGGTTCGGGGTGGAGCCCCAGGCGCAGGGCTGGCAGCTGGGTGCAGCAGCTGGGACTTGGGCTGGGACAGGAACAGAGCTGGATGGTGCTTCCTCTGCGCCCCCCAGGGGGCCTGACGTGGGCCCCAGATGCTCCCCGCTGAATGGTCTTCTGTACCTCTCTAGGGGAAATATCCCGCAGATTGCAGACCTCTGAGCTAGAGTTTGATGAGACTGCTGTTGCATTGGCTAAGAAAGAGGTGTTTTTAGCTCATGCAGTAGAAGCTCATATATTAAGCTCCAGAGGTCCCAGATTTTATACTAGGTGCCTACAAGTGGGGACTCATCCAGAATATCAACTGGGAAGTCTCTGAAACTTGAGATATACTTCCTCAGCTAGGGGAAGGATGTGCTGGTTTTGACACTCTGTCCGCCTCTAGTGCCAGCCAGACCATCTAGGGATTGATGAGTCTGCTATAGCCTTGGCTAGGTGAGCTGTATATTTTAATTCATGCAGTAGAAGTTCATGTGTTAAGCTCCAGAGGTTCTAGGTTTGATCTCAGCTGATGAAGACGGAGGTCTGTCAGTGTTACACTAACGCAGTACAAAACTAAAAACACAGAACCCAATTTGAGAATTTTTATTAAATGTAGAACTAGAGTTCAGATAATGAAATGAACTGTGTGACATCCCCCTGGCAGTAGGAAGAAATAAAGGAAGCAAGCGAGGGACAAATCATACCAGGGCTGGTGGAGTGAAAGGTTGGAGAAAAACTGGCTGATACATCTTATGTTACAAGGACCCTGCAGTACCGGTAGTGATTATTCATTGTATGCCTAAGTGCTGCACTGTGCAGTCCACTTCACTCTCCCTCTGAGCAAGATCAAAGTGCATACAATTAGCGCTTCTTGTTCACTGCAGTGTATGTGCTAGCTATCTGGACAGCTGCATAGACCTCCTGAAATGCAGATCATGGGTGAGTTTCTCAGCTGATGTAAATTGGCATAGTTCTATTAAAGTCAATGAAAGTGCCCTGATTTACACCAGCTGGAAATCTAGCTCCATATTTCTTAACACAGGATTTTTGGGACAGCACATTACCTAATTCTTTTTCCTAGAGTATCCTAAGTGCTGTGGAGATATCTTGCCCTGCTGTTTGTGTGGAGAGGAGAGGTTTTCTATGCCCCAGCCTTCCCACCCTCACCCTCAGCACATTAGAAGGCAGGATTTCCCTCATACAGTATCCAAGTCTGGCATTTTCAAAGAAGGATATGAGAATTAGATGCTCAAATCTCATTGAAAGTCAACTCTCTTCTTCGTCTTTGAAATTCCCAGCTTAAATTCCACTGGCTTCAGTGGAAAAGAATTTGTTTCTCACAGTTACAGCACCAGACAATGAAATTTATTCATCTTATCCTCTTCTATTTTCCACCTCTCTCCATTTGATCTTGGCAGTAAATTTGTATTTTACTGCTATATTGTTATATCAGATCTACTTGGGTGGTTGATCATATTCTCTCACTTCAGTTTACATAAAAGGAGTAGAATTGTAAAAAGAGATCCAGTAGATCTACTACTCATTCTGTGTTTTCTTCCTTTGAAAGATCGAAAATGTATAAGCTCTTGTACATATACATCAAGAAGGCTCTATGGCATGATATTGCCATTCGTCCTTGAATTCAGATTCTTAAACAAGGCAGTGCGAGACATTTGTTATCTAGAAAGGAAGCAGAGCCATTTGATTTCCAGGAACTAGAAGTCATCATGCTGGTAAACAAGATGCAATTCAGAACTGCATTGCAATTGTGAGAATGCTGAAGCAGAACACACTGTATATTGAATAATTTTTTTTAACTGGATGTGAGGTTGGAAGCTAGACAAACATGTTTTTCCTTTAAGAATAATTTATGTCTGCTCAGTACTCTGGGATGTCTGGAAGAACGTATTTTTGATACAATCAGCATCAGCACAGAACATAACATTTAGTCATGCAGTCAAAGAAAGTATATCAGCATGCTTATAGTCCATGAACAAGAAGTCCAAGTCTAGCAATTGTCAGTCTGTGTGGTGACCCCCAAAGGGTTTCCTATCAGCTAAAAGGGTGGGTAGTTGCAAGTTTACTCTCATTGTTCTCAGTCTTCTGCTAATGTGGATTTGCCTAGTCACATCCAGTTTTTTTTTTCAAATAGAAGAAGTCCATGATGAAACAGTATGCTGATTGCCACAACTTCTCCTTTGAAATTCCATAAGATGTAGCAGCTCATTTGAAACACATCAGGAATGAGCACACGTGATTCTAGTGTGCATCTGAGAAGGATGAATTGAAATGAAAAAATCATATCAAAACAATTTACCTTTCCATTCAGGGAAAGCTTTTCTTTGGGTAGTTCTGTAGAAAGAAATGGAAACAAAAGTGACCCTTGTATAGGACCCAGTTTTTTAAAATATTTTTTCTTCCCATTCCCTTTTTTTGTTAGTTAAGAAAAAAAGGTTGTATGGGCTCCCATCCAGCTTCTTCCACATATGTGAGAGAACCCCCTGCTCTCACTTCTGTGCACCCAGAATACTTTGTGCTGCCTCTTGCCTGCTTGTGACAATGTCTCCACCACAACTCCAGGCTGTGGTGAATGATATGTGTTTGCAGAGAGCTCCTAGATGTGATCAGGAGTAAGTTAGCAGGGGACTAATATCTATGTGGCCATGTGTGGCCGTTGCCTGACCAACACATTAGGATCAGTGTATGTAAAGTGATATGCTGATGGTACCTGATGTGACTTCCTGTTGGACCCGAGCTATATCTTGAATGACTTGAAAAATATGTTTTGGGCCAATGGTGTCAGAGATTTAGAGGCCACAGTTTCAGCTGGCTCTGTGTAGCAAGCTGATATGCTTCTTGATGTTGAAGATAAAGTCATTGTTGGTTCTGTAGAAAGAAATATTCAAGTCTTAATCAGGACTTTAAGTCTTAATCTTAAAATTCAAATGAAAAGGTTTGTTAATTGTTAATTGCTAATATAGGTGTTCAGTAAAATGCTAAGATTAATAATCATTACTTGCATTCAGCAAGTAAATTTGGTCTCATCTCTATATCTACTGGTTATCTTTTCTTTTTTTCTTCTTCTTTTCATAAGTAAGTAAATAAATAACCTTCCTTGTCTTAGCTCCCAGAATCCCATATGATTCTGATTCACTTAATGGACCAAACACCGGCCCAGCTTTCCAAAATATATTTTTCATTCTTATGTATGCCCCAGAGACAGTATTGGATCTCCCCACTGAGTTGGAACATTGTTAGCATTTCTTGAAACCAAGAATATTTTCCATCTCTCTTGCTAATGTTCTGTCTAGGCCTCAACCCAAAGAAATCTTCAACAACATATACTGGGCATGATTATTCTATTACACTAGTTTTGTGCAGTGTAACTACACTGAAAACAAAACAAGACAATTATATGAAATAATAAACATATGCATTATTCTGAGACAAAATATTTAAGTCTTAATCAGGACTTTAAGTCTTAATCTTAAAATTCAAATAAAAAGGTTTGCTAATTGTTAATTGCTAATATAGGTGTTCAGTAAAATGCTAAGATTAATAATCAATAGAATTATTTACTCATTTACATATTCATTCCAGCAATATAACATTTTCTTTTAGTATTTAATACCGTATCAACTTTATATAATGTCTCATTTGCCTCTCACATGGGAGCTTTCTGTCATCTGTACCAGAGAGAGGGTTGAGGAGAACCAGAATTCTGTCTTCAAGTAACTTCATAGACACATGACTTCTTAGGTTTCAGTTGTGCCATTCAGGTGCTGCCTTGAATTAACAGTGATATGGAGACTCAATCTTTAAAGAGGAATTTGGAAGGGATTATGTGTCATGAATGCATGATCCTTCCCAGCTGCACCATCTTTTCTTATCACGTTGATGAGGTTGTCTGGCCCAATCTATGAGTCAGTATAGAGAGTTGCCAGAGTCAGGGCTCCACTTCCACCTTCTGCTTCCCTCTCCAAAAGGCATACAGGGATGCTGGAATCTCCTGAGCATTTCATGGTGGTTCTGGCCACGTGGGCTAAAAGACTGGGGGAGAGGTAGGCTGCTGGGACTTCTTATGCCCAGATGGCTCCTGTGTGGTCTTCTGGGGAACCTTGAACTTCACCCGCTGTTTTGCTTCTGCCTATGTTGCTCCTTTGAGGAACTCTCAGGAGCGGGGCCATCTGCATGGTTCTTTTCATGGTCTGAACAATGTATGCCAATATCCAGGACTTAGAACATTTTCCTACTTGCAACAAACTCAGTCAAAAACGTGTGTGCTAAGTTATGGACAAGTACTCCGCTTTGCGTAGCAAAGAAGCAGTGGATTTGTTAATGAAATCTAAACACCAGCTTTTTACTAGAGACATGAAATGGCTTGTGGAAGAGAATGGCTTGAAAAATGAGATATATTTTTCCTGAAATTTCAAAATTTGATTTTTTTTTACCAGCTGAGTGTGAGGTAGGTATGGATGATTTAGTTTGGAGACTGTCATGAAAACAATCACAGGGATCCTCTATTTTTGTAGAGTTGCGCTAGTAACAAGAAGGAAGAAGTGGGGACTGGGGCAGTGATGAGTTAGGGGTTGTGAAGTTTTTAGTGCTTTACTATGAGGATAGTAAGAGGTATATAAAGGCGGGAAATAATGAGAAAAGTAGTTGGCTCTATTTGGATAAGGTTTATTAACACATTTGACAACTTTGTTCATACTCGTCATTCTTATGGTTATATTGATTTGCTCCTTATTTTCACATTTACATAGTCATAAACCCCTCCAGTGTTTAAAGAATTGTGCTACCTTATCTTTTTTTTTTGCCTTGTAATTTCTCCTCAGTTGGCACAAGAAGAGTACAGAAAACAAATCAAAGTAAAAAAGGAAAGAGTCTATTACAACTTGCTCAAAGTACAAGCAGTAGCTTTCAATATAGTTGGAAATGAAAGCTTTAGTTCAGGTCTTTCTTTTCAGAGCTATGTTAAGACATGTCTAAAAGCTGAGTGCATAATCCAGCAGCAGCATTTAAGACAGTAAAGATAAGGTCTGTCAGCAGTTCCATTTATAACCTCTGTCCCTCCACACCCTTTTAAAAGCATTTTTGAATTGATTTTTTGATATTTTAACAGCAACAGCATATCTCTGGTTACACCAAACATAAAAATAAAATTAAAACTTAATATGGTGGGTGATAAGTGAACAGTCCTTTGAACTTTACAGAATAGTGCCTTTACTCATAAGGTTTTAATAAGGGTCTTCTTAAACAGCTCTACATTTACAAAGCACCAGAGGCCTGGCAACTGCATGGAAAACTTTATTCAGGGTTAAAACATTTCAGCTGCAACTGTGCATTTAATAACATGGTTATCTATGCCTTGAGGTTTCTTTTCTTTTCCTTTTTATTTAACAATAGAGAGTTCAGTCCTCTTGGGTGAAACTGAGGATGAGCTGTCTGAGGGATGGTGTAGTTTAGAGCAGTCCCAAGGAGATAAACTATAGTTATAAACTATGTTGAGCTGTTTATGGCCTCCCTTGAGCCACCTGGCAACCAAGATTTCCTGATGTGCATTGAAGCTTTGGTTACCTGCCCTAGCTCTAGAAAACATTTCCAGCATCCCCTATGCCATGGGCAGTAGAGATTCTGCAGTGCAAAGGGGCTGGAGCTGGGATCAGGAATGAACCCAAGAAGTTTTAAGAGAGGGGGGAAATGATTAACTTAAGAAAAAAATCATAAAGATGAATATTTATTCTGATAGACATCAACATTGAGAGATGTTGAAAATACTCAATTCCTGTTGAGCTGGATTCTGGTCTTGCTTTCACGGGTGTAATTCAGGAGTAATTATTAAAGTGGATGAAGTTACACTGGTGTGAAAATAATGTAAATTAGGTCAAGATCATGTCTCCATATCGTCAGTAGGACATAGTTTTAAAATATGAATTAGGCAAGTTAATAGTCTACAACATGACTGGATTGCTTTCGGTATCCTCCATGAAAAATAGTGGCTATATTAATTTGGTGTTTAGAAAACTCACTGAAATTCTTTAGTCTTGTTGATGTGGGTTGTCACTGCACTAGGTATTTGAAGCTAGTTATGATAACATTCAGATTTGCAGAAATTATAGAAATTTAAATTACATGGCAATAAACTGAACACATATAACTGATTTACTACTGAGAAATCTATTATTTCCCATAGTCACAAACTTAGTTTTCCTTGGAGGTAACACTGAAGTACCCATTATTCATAAACAGCTGACACTATAACTATTGCCATAAACCTGAGTTGGAATGTGGAGTAGTAACCTTGTTAACTAAAGAGGTAATAAAAAAACCACTTGCAGGTTAAATATGTATTTTATATACAGTAGACTCTCAATTATCCGGAATGATCGGGAAAAACTTAATCCCGGTTAATAAGATCCCAGATAATCAAGTCTACTGTGGCGGTAGTGCTCCTGCCGCCCTGTGCCCTGTGGGGGTTAGGGGTGGTGCGCCAGCCGCCCTGCGGTGGTGGGGGCACTACCTGCCCCAGTCAGCTCCCGCTGCTACCCTGGGTGTAGAAAGCCCAGGCTGGCAGCGGGAGCTGAGACCCTGGCTGGCAGGAGCCAGCGGGGAAACCCCAAAGCGGCAGCGGCAGCCTACACCCAGGCTGGCAGCAGGCTGAGACCCCGGCTGGCAAGGGGCCAGTGGGGAAACCCCAAAGTGGCAGAGGTCTGACCACTCAGCCTGAGGCCGCTTTGGGGTTTCCCCCCAGGTTCCTGCCAGCGGGGGTCTCAGCCACTGCCAGCCTGGGCTTCCTACACCCAGGCTGGCAG